>JAPZDY010000008.1:9309202-9319240 GCA_029783645.1 Ctenochaetus hawaiiensis | reverse complement strand
CAATTATTTTGAAAATCCCTTTCTGTTTGTTATTTATTATTACTATTTTAAAAAAGCAAGAGTACTTTTTCTGTCATCTCATATTTATAGGTATCTCTTATAGTGCTTATATATAGTTAGAAGAAATCACCTTGGGATATTTTTGAACTGTTCTAAACTAAATAATTTATGAGCTAATCATAGAAATACAGAAAACTTTCACTGCTAACAGTAAGCCTTCACTAAGCCTTGTGAAACTGGACCCAAAGAGTTTTGAGCTGAACGGGGCAGAGGTTGTTATTCGACCAGGTTTGGTTTGACGAATATTGTTTCAAATTAAGTTTATAGTACCTCTCTTGTGTGTCTCCTCTTTGATCTGTTTGTGAGGTGACGGACACAGATCTTCATCCGACGACCTAAACATCCTCTTGACCAGCACACTCCTGAAACACACAGAAACAAACACCTGTCATGTGACTTGCACATACTGTGTGTGCATCGTGTTTGCATTTGTGGTGACTTCCGCTGTTGCTTTCATTTGCATACTTTATATTTGTATGAGCTGATGTAAATGAAAGTGATCACGCACTCACCCTTCTCTCTCCATCTCCTCCGTGTTGAAGGTAAACACCTGAAAATGCAGCATTAAGTTTTAGTGTACATTTTGAACATTATGCACAAAGCATAAAGATTTTTTACCTACTATCAATAAACTAGTGTAAAAATACTCCCTTATAAGTCCCAAGCACAGAGGTATAATGAGCAAAATGTAATATTCTGTATATAAATGGCTGCAGTGACGGATATACTTATTACAGATTATATAATTAGATTTTTCTATGTTGCATTTCACTGTTAGCTGGTTGAGATGCAGCTGGTTTAAATACTTCATATACTATTAAAGTAGGCTGTTAGGCAGTTTGTAGATCAGGGCTCTTTTTCTCATTAGGAGTCACAAACCAAATACTCAAAGTCCAACTTTCTGTCAACTTTCCCTCTGAAATTTCAGTAGAAGTAGAAAGCAGAAAAAAGAAGTGCTCATGTAAAGTACAAGCAGCTCAAAAACTGTAACTGAGAAAGTGTTGCGCCAGTTTCCTCTTTTAGCAGATGAACTCAGCTGATCATAAAAAGCGAGATCTTTCACTTTAGGCTACAGAGACAAATGTGCATATGTGTGCATATGTGTGTGTGTGTGTGTGTGTGTTTATGTGAGGGTCATCACCTGTCCGGCCCTCTGCAGGTTACCAAAGTGAACGTCTGGGATGAAGAGAACGGGCTGAGCCTCCAGGTCAGTCATGGTCTTGAAATAGGTGGTGTCTGACTTTTTGGGAACCGATATCACACCTACACCTCCGTCTTTACCTGGAGAGCAGTGAAACAAAGATTTAAGAAAGAGGAGACTGACGTTTCTGGTGAAAAAAGTTTTGCAACATTTAAGTTGTATTTAAGTTTTGTTGTGTTTTTTTTTTAGAGAATTTAAGGATTAATAATTAAGGATAATGATTTTTATTTCATTTTAGTTCATGATTACTTTTTTCACTGGTTATTTTCATTTTAGTCTACAATAATAGCCCTGGTAGTCACAGTTTTATTTAAAAGCCTTTGTGTTGCACACTGGATCTATAATCTTTCTGACAGACAATAAGATTTTTTTTTAATGCAGCTCAAACCTTTTGACTTCTTGCGGAACAGTTTTCTCTCCTCGTCTCTTATTTTCCTCTCTGCTCCCTGAGAAAAAAACAATGGACAAAAACATTGAACACATCATTTTGTAATAATTGTGTGAGCCTCCTTTGAACATACTTTTCACACAAAATAAATAATTACTACTTCAAAGTCTCATTTTTAAGAAACTCTAATTGGAAAAACCTATTTAAAGTTGTGAGTTATGTGTGTGGAAGCTCACTGTGCAGGTGAGACCACTAGGGGGAGGACTGATGTCATAATTTGACTTACTCACTCCACCTACACACCTGTGTACTATGCAGTGTAGCACACTTCCTGTAACACATTTACTATATACACTGCAACATTTCTGTCGGCAAAAAACATCATAAAAGCACTGGAGGAAAAAACAACAACTTTACATTAATGTAGTATTTATTCAGACACCTGACAGAGGATTATTATATTTTAATCCTGTGACACTGGGACAATGTCACACTTTGAGCTCCTTTACTTAGGATTATTTTGTTTAGGACACATTTGATTCATCTCATAAAGCTTCTTATTATGAAAACAACATTAACATCCCCTTTTGCAGAAAAGTCACTGTTGCCAGAATTTTAAGTGTCAGACTGCTGGTTGAACAAGTAATGCAATTTCATAACATCACCTTGTGCTGTGGGAAAATCATAACAAGCTTTTTTTTTTTAAAGTATTTTTCAAAAATAAAAATAAAACGCTCAGTTAAGTCCTATCAATGGCCTGTCACAGTGATTTAACTTTTCCAGACGGGACCCTTATAACGGCTGCAGAGGAGGTGATTTCTCACCTTGTCACAGAAGACTTTGATCTGTGAGTAGGCCCTGTGCAGCGGCTTGTTGCTGCGGTTGTTGTAGCTGTATGTGTCGATCTGGATCATCAGAGGAAGACCCTTGACCCCCTTCTGAGAGGAGAAGTCTGTGCTCAGACAGTTGACTGTGATGAAGATCTGATGGAGACACAGAGGAAGGAGAAAAGGGGAAAGTTTAAAGATATGTTTCACTCTTTTGTACCATTTTTAAAACAACCGCAACAACTCGAAGGACTGGCTTCTGTCCGCACAATCAGTACTTTACGTGCGTGGACCTGAACACAAATGAAAAACTATCTATTCTCTATTTGGATGTTTTTCTATCTATTTGTTGACAAAAAAGGGACACAGGGTGCAACCCAATACAAAGCTAGTATTGAAAATGCTTTTTTTTTTCTTTGCCAAAGACACAATATTTGAAATGTCCACAATGAGGGCCATGGATTATGCAGATCGGGAGATAATCTCTGCAGAGATACATGACTGTTTTTCCAAAATGCTCTAAGAGACACAAACAAAATTCCTTTCACTTTGTTGCATTTGGTTGATGATGAACGTTTCAGATATGTCCAAGTCCGGGTTGATAGAAATCAAAACTACATGTAACTGCATGGTCACATAGCACTGAGGATTATTGAGAAACAGTCTCTTTTTTGACTTTATTGGCGAAACGAGCCCATAACAAATTGGAAACTACAGCTGACATCTTTTTTTCTGTCAATTTTAAATGAGCTGTGTTTACAGTCTAAAAATCACTTTACTGTAAATGGAGTTCGGCAGCTCTGATGAGAGGAAGTCACCTGTGAAAAATGTCTATGGAAGGATCCTTTCTGTATTGTTCCCTAACACCTCCACATAATCTGAGCCTGTCAGAGGCAAAAACAAGCACTTTTCATAGTAATACACTGACGTGGCACCATTGCCAAGAAGGATTACGCTGCATCCTGGTTACACACTTAATTACTCAATACTGGAGCAATTTATGAAGTTGTTGGCCCCAATTAAACAAATAAGAAAGATGAAATAATGTCCAGGTTGAAAAAAGGCAAAGTTACCCTTCAGTGAAGTGATTATCTCCCCAGCAAAGAGTATATTATTGCCCTTATTTACAATTTATTTCGCTTGTGGACCTGAGCCCTTTAACTCATGTTTAGAAAATGTGGGACGATGATCCGGGCACAAATTTCGCCTCTTCCATTTGCCTCAACATGATCTTTTCCAATAACAAATACTATTTGGAGTCTATTAAACCAAAGTGATGACAATAACACTACAACTTCGTGAGTTTGAGTCCGACAAGGTGACTTTGTTGTGTCACTCCTCCCTACTTTCCTCATTCTGAAACCTATCCTTCCACATAAATTTGAAAAATGGCCTTACTCTAAATACACATAAAGACCAGAACTTGCACGGTACTTTCTGAGCTTTGGCATAGTTGTGAAGACCAGCTAATGTGTGCTTAGCTGAAAAAAACATTCAAATTAGCATCAACTGAACTTTATCTTATTTAGTTACAATTCCAATGTACTTGATCCTTTTTCAAGATGTTTTACTACTTTGCCAATTCCCTGGAGACTTGAATAAGCATTTACAGTTTGTTATTATATCTTCAAGGTATAAAAGTCCCTGACCTACTTTGACCTTTTTTAAAAATCCTATTCAGTTTAAGACTTTTAGTAGAAATTGATGACGACATTTTAAACACTTCTTACCCCCCTTTTTAGATCTACAATGTGAGAAACATCTGCGACAATCTGACAATTACACCAGTTTCTTATGTATTGAGGCTCAATAGTCACACAGATTAAGTCAAAGAGAGGGAAACATATATGTTGAGGTAGAGAGAGAAAGACAGAGTCAATATTGGCCCAGAGAAGTGTGCTTGGATTTCCTCCAGCAGTGTCTTTGTCCCTGAGCAGCCATTTCAATGAAAGAGCCACATAAAACACACAAACACAGACTGACTCACACACACACACAGAGTGAGTCGCATTCACACAGAAATGAGGGCAAAACAAACAACAGAGGGTGGGGACGGGGATTGGTGTGTGTTGGCCCTTGGGGGCCTATGCAGTTCAAACAGTGACGTGGCTCCATCTAAGGAGTGGCCACAAAGGAGTGGGCTTCACAGAGACAAAGAAGACAAACAGAGCAAAAGCACACAACGCTGCCCGTCCGTTTTACGACCGACAGCCGAAACACATACCAGCTGATGCAAGGGAGCTGCTGTTGGCTTTCTAATCCCATATAACAACACAAAGTTCAACAGTTTTTAAGTGAAGTCTCGACTGTAGGTGTTTGCATCACAGCCAAAAGACGGTTAGTTTTCTCAAGCAGGTGCATTTGTTTGCCAATATTTGAACCGGCACAAAAAAAAAAACCCGTCCAGCTGCTTTTTTTGACATGTACAACACGCCTCAAGCAAGAGTAAATATAGCAGACCAGTTTCTGGGAAAAAAAGCTTGTGGCCTTATGTTCTGCAGAAAAAAAAACATTAAAAAAGGCTGTTATTTATTTTTTCTACCTTAGCCTCTTCATTCACGTCCCAGGTGAAGGAGATGGCGTTGTAGGCGATTTCTTCAATGTTCCCGATTGTGTTGAAGCTCTCCTTGTAATCGGCTGTAAGGGCAAACAGAAGGATGGTTTATGTCTGCAATCACAACAAGCTTTCAAGTGTAACTGCTGCTATAAAAGCATGCTGAAGAGATGTCTCAGAATGAGTGCCTTGAGTCTAAGAACAAACAAGTTTTACAAAAATTTTCTGCATCAGTCATAAAAAAGAGATTTCCAAAAATCATACATTCCCTCTGAAAAAAAAATCCCACTCCTCAGCCAAAATTGGCCAGTAAATAGCACAAGCGGGTAGCTATTGCTTGTTAAGATAAGCAATCAAATGGCACGCTTCAATTTAATAAGATAACCCTTATCTGTCTGAGCAAACAAACTCTGAAAGGCTTCAAAGGCAGGCGGAGGAAAGACAGGAGGCTATCTGGCTCTGTGGACCGTATTAAAAGTCAGTCATGTGAGAGCATCGGCTGGCAATTGTTGACCAGTCTGACTACAAACTGGTGGGACTTTAAATGTAAGGCACTGGGTACACTGGTATGTTGTAAAAATGCTCGTATGTGCCTTCTGACTTTATGTAAATATAGAGAAATCCACTGGTAAGCAACAAGAGACTGTGAACTGAGAGTCCTCCCAAGAAAATATTATGACTACAAACTTAAATTATAGTTTTTGTGACGATGATCAAATGTTTTTTCTTTTGGAGCTGAGGAGTTATCAAGGTGTGAAAAGCCATTTTTAGGTAAAAGTAGTGTTTGATTATGTGAGCATAACATTCCTGAGCTGATTGAGATCAGCGGTCCATCCAAAGTTAACTGTTTTTTTAAAGGAGAAGGCTGGTGATAGATAATTCAAAATCAATAAAGTATTGCAAGTGTGACTTCTGGACTACAGAACTCTATGTTGACTGAAAACTATTTTAAGCACATCAATCCTCCTTCAATTAAAATCCCCCACACACTGTCCTGCTACAGTAATTACTTAAGTTCAAAAATATGTATTCATTCGCTGCTGAAAATAATTTTCAAAGAAATACACTTTTTACTCCTGCTAGAGTAGTTTTCGCTAAATGCTACAACACAGTTTTGAATCTTCTCATACTTAATGATACTATATATAAGTATGTTAAAAATGTGCATTTTTGGTACAAATAAAAATGCTTGGACATTGCAGGAAAACAAGGCACATTGTTAATTTTGCTTTGTTTTTTAAGGGAAATTGTTGGGTAACAAAAACACAGATTGATGTCAACACCCGGACTAGTTTGTTGTCTGACAGCATTAAAACTGTTTCTCCGAATGACCATTCATTGTTTTGTTCACGTAAAAAGTGACAGAAATAGTGAAGAATGAAATAAGAAAGATAGACAGACAGAGAAAGGGTCAGACACAGCCACCCTTAATCCAGCATTGGACAGGTGGGGGGTTGGGGGCTCTCTGCAACTATTGGACAATCCAACCAGCACTTCTGACGGAGCAAACTGGCAGCTTTGAATCACCTCGATTTTCAAACTATAAGTCAGCCAGTCTGTATGACAGTGAGTGACAGGATGAGACAAATGTGAATCTGGCTGAATGACTTTGGAGAAGCAGCTTGTACTTTAAGACTTCTAATGTTCGATTCTCAAACCCCCACCCTTCCCTCCTTCAAAGACCTTTGACCCTCTCCATCATCCGAACCATCGTTACAGTGACACTTCCTGGTCCTTTAGCAGGTGCACAAAGCAGCAGGGCAGGCAGCGACATGCTTATTTGCCACTATCCTTCGTTAAATAGTCCCATTGAAATGATCCATTCTGTGGCACGGCCCAAAGGCATGATGACCCCCCCCCCCCCCCGACAAAACCTCCTCCGCTATTCAAATCAGCGCTCTGGTCAGTTTCAGGTTACAGACTGCATCCAGCTACGGGCCGACCTGGCTCTGGGGAGCAGGGTGGAGGGGTCTGTCATTTGACCTACAGAGCTGTTCGAGAGGAGTTCCTCCACCTTAATGCACAGTCTCCCTCTCACATGTTTACTAGAGCTGATTCCAGTTTCTCAAATGTAAATATTTGCAGGTTTCTTACATCTTTAGTTATATTAGACTAAATACTTTTGGACTGCTGCTTAGACAAAACAAGGCATTTGAATATATGAGCTTTAGTAGTTGTGATGGGCATTTTATTGACCAAACCAAATATTCAATACAACTGAAGAGTCCTAATATAATAAGTAAACATATAAACAGGTAGAAAACTATCATGGTGGTATGAATGATTTTTCCATCAACAGTTACTGGACTCCCTAAGTTTTTTGAGTTATTTAGGAGGTTTTTCAGCATCTTTGCTGGGGATCTATGTTTGCACATGCTAAAAAAAATGCATGTGTGCATTTATGAGCAGGCAGGTATCTGTGTGTACACCTGCATGATTCAGTGTGATGGGAAAATATGGCAGCTCTGTGGGCGTGTTGCTGTAGATGCAAACTTTATATATGGCTAATAAACAAAAAACAAACAAAACAAAAACACTCTCATTCCACCGTCAAACAGGACGCTAAATGTGCTAAAATACAAATTTGTATTTTTTTGAGAGAATAAGTGCATTCTTTATGTGTCAAATAGTTAGCATTAGACGTGCTGGTAGGCCTTGTTGCTGTTGAATAGAACCAGGTTAGCTTTTTCTTCCTATTTCCTTCATGCTAGGCTAAGCTAAACTAGCCATCTCCTGGCTGTAACATCATAGTGAACAGATGACACGACAGTGACTTTAATATATAATTCAACTTTTTACAAGAAAACAAATAGATGTATTTACAAAAAAAACCAGGCAATTCCCACAACAATGCCATGTCTACTTGCAACTCATGACAAGGGGAGTCATTTTTTTTGCAGCTAAGTTTTGTATTTTCTAATTTTGATCCACAGTAACCGTCTCACAATACTTCAAATTTTGTTCCTGACGCCTCCTTTGGGAACAACCGTTGTGGCAGATATAAAGACATTCAGTAAACTGCAGACTGCTTTGTCTCGGTTCATGTAAATATAGGTATTAAGATGACAATCTAAATTGGGCAAGAATTACATTCAACAGACCAAAATCAGCCGAGGTAACAGTGTGGCTGGCATTCCTCTCCCTGTCCCAACAAGCTGTGCATAGGTGTGTGTGTGTGTGTGTGTGTGTGTGGGTCGCCCATCCACCCCAAGTCTCCCACATACCTCTGAATCTCTGCCTGGTTAGCAGGCCTGAGCTTGTCAAATGCAAACCGCCTACAACCTTCTCACACACTCATTCAGCAAGGCGTAGAGAAGCTTGGTTCACATTCAAATCCATCAACCGAAAACAAACAGCGAACCAAAGGTCAAAAGTCTTAAGATGCGAATATGAGGCTTCAGATCGGCAGCGTATAGCCGTGGGAAATGCTGCCAGAGAGGGAAAGTCAGTTACGCTGTTTTTGGATCATCAAGTTTTTTCTCACATCAGTGTTTTGCTCAATCTTGCAAGTAATGTCGAGGAGATTACAGGACTTATGCTGTGTGTCCCAGCAACACCTAGACATTACGAGATTCAGGTGCCTATTGTGTGTTTGTGTATGTGTGTGTGTGCATGTGTGTGTGTGTGTGACGGTGGGCAGCTGAACAGCCTCAGGCAGACAGTTGGGTGGGGGCTTGTTCGTTCTTGGTTTGGTCATGCCTTGTTTATTAGCTGAGTGCATTCCAGCATTTTCAAACATTAAATCTGTCATTGTTCTTTTGTGTTATGTGTTTTCATTCAATTATGTGGCCACTGAAGAATTTGCTGTCACTCGCGTATAAACATCGTCTGATATCAGACAGAACTGACAGCCATTTTCACACTGTTTCCATCTTCTGTAGATTAGGGCAACTGAACTCTGTGCATTTAAAGCTCTGGATCAAGGCACATGTGAACATGAAGGAAGTGGCAAATCTTACCAATGTCTAAGACCCTCTGTTTGGCTGTGTGCTGTCGAGAGTGCCAGTACTTCCAGTATTTAAGCTGCTCGTCTCGGTTCTTGTCTTCGCTGAACACCACCATGATCACGCTCTGAGAGGGAGAACAAGGGGACAAATGTCAAACAAATGATGGTCAAGTTTTAGATCAAGATGATTCAGCTGAACCAGCACCTCTTTTTGGGAGTGAGCTTTAAGGACTGTGACCTTGCAGGACAACATAAAATCAAAAAAAACACTGGAAACGGCTTCAAATGTAAACTACACTGATGAGAACAGTGTGAAATAGTTAAGTTACAAGCTGTAAACCCAGATGCAAAAAAATCTGCAGATCTGGGAGGAACTGCAGCTTTGGGTCATCTTTCATGCTGCACTTTTGTACATTGTTATTATTGAAACAGATTATATTTGAAAAACATGCAGGCATAAGTTCTGCTCATATGTGAGCTTCAATTCTTCAATTATTTTCCGCGGTTGAAACATTAATTGCAGCTAATTCAAAATAAGAGAAACTGGAGTCATTAAGTGGGAGGGGAAACTACATCTGACCTCAAGAAGTCAAACTGCAAATATAAAATGAAGGTGTAGACTTGCAACTGAATCCATCAGCTCACCCGCACTTTGCTGATGGGGTGACGGAGGCGTTTGTTGGCACTGAGCTCGTTCAGAGTCACAGCGTAAAACTGGCCTTTGTTCAGGTAGGTCATCGGCCCCTCACCCTGCTTCTGACGCAGCGAGCGAGTGGCATCCAGCGTGTACTGGAAGCTGTCACTGCACACACATATTCACACGCACACACACACACACAGAATGATATGTGATTATACATAACAAGGCAGGATGGAGGCACAACAACACACTTTTGTTTTTCTTTCTAGATCACTTCAAGTAAATGAGTTTTGATCTTAAAAAGTCACAAATTTCAGCATTCACACTGCATCATAAATATATTATTGAGCCGTAATAATGAGCAGATGTGTCCTGAGTGACTTACACTCCCTCCTGGTGAAATAAGAAGTCATTCGGAGCCA
>JAPZDY010000008.1:9284260-9309102 GCA_029783645.1 Ctenochaetus hawaiiensis | reverse complement strand
ATTCGGAGCCAGAGAGGAAGGTGTATGGTACTTCTGTTGAGAACACAGAAAACACACAGAAAGAGGAAATCATTGGAGCATAATGACAAGTTCATTAAATCTGAGAGGAACTGGTTAAACAATGCTGCAAGAGAGAAAAATAAGCCAACAGTTCAGCCACTAAGCTGTCATGAATACAGATCAGAGTGTCAGCGTGGAAATATTTATGCTATACAGGGAAGACATTTAATTGCAACATGTAGTTTTATGTTCAGTTAATGAACCCTTTTGAACAACATTCATGACACAACAACTCCACACTTGCATGTGCTGTTCAAGACCATCAGCATGTGACATTCAGTCCTTCAGTGCTGTCATTTCCCTTTCTGGCGCTCCTGTTAATCTGCCTTACATCTGTCCACAGCTGCCAGAATGAGCCTGATCATTCACTCAGCTGTACTGTGTGTGTGCAGATGGAGGAGATAATAGTAACAGAAGAATAACAGTGGAGGAGCAAGTTTTTCCAGTTAAGTAAAAGTGAGAGCTGAGCCCTTTTTTTTAAAGCAAAACAGCAAAACATATCCTGTTTCTGCATTCAGAGAATGAGTTTCCACAGAAGCAGTTGCTGTTTGACTTTGAGTGACTAATTGCGCGACATGAAAATATCTACCTCTGACCTAATGCTTTCTACTGTTTAACTGTCAATCAGACATGAAAGAAAATTGGCCATCAATCATTTTAAACTGTAATAGTGTGTTTTAGGACAGTGGTGCTCCAACTTTTGGCTTGTGCCTCCTTAAAATTAAGAATTGTCTATTTGTTTTCCTTTGTTATTAATTTAACATGTTATAAGTAATGATCAGCTTAGAGGTTTTTCATTGGTCTAGTGCATCCAGATCTGTTGTTTTTATTGATTGGTTAGGGAAAATCAAATATCCCTCCCTCCCTTGGGGAGAAGGAGTGCAACAAACTGACAATAATGTCTGATATCAGGCAAAAATTATTGACAAAGATTCAGAAAAATTAACATAATTTTGTGCAGAGACATTCTGTTTTTTATTCCTTCTGATAATTTGAATTATCCAATGACTCCTCAGTTTTTTGCCTCAAACAACATAGTATCTGCTCAGGTCATGATGTTTTTTCTCACCCCGTCTCTCTCCTCTTCGTACGGGCTGTCTGGTGGACTCTGCTGGTCCTCTTTGACGTACGAGCTGTGACTGACGGTGGTCACCTCATATGGACTCTGTTCGTAGATCACCCTCGCTGTCTCTTCCCCTTCCACCCTGTAGTGAAGCCCCGGTCCGGTCATGAAAACGGGCGCGTACATCTCGGCCTTCACCACAGCCACAGCTGGTGAGCCTCCATCCCCTCCTGACGCCGCACCCGCCTCCGTCGTGCCGCTGAACTGTTCCCGTTTGGTCTCCTGGTGATCTGTGTTTAACGACAGGTTTACGGGAACAGATTTGAGGACCTGGACACGGTTGTCCACTGTCTCCACTTCGCTTTGGCTGCTGGGGTTGCTTGGCAATGCAGACCTGAATGAAGAAATGGTTGAAAAAAACAGTTATTCAGAATTGGGAGCAGAAACAAGATGAGTGTTAAGACATGACTTTTGTTTAATTACAACAAAAATCCACAAGGCACTTTTAACTGATTTAATAACAACATGCCTGAAAATCTGTTACACTTGCTTTTTTTAAGGCTTAAAATGCAGAAATTGTTTTCACTGCATGCAAACACAACATTCAAACTTGGCTTCTCCTTCCACCGAGAGTTCGAGCGACATATAAAATAAATGAGGAGAGGGACAAAGGGGGAACAGAGCAGTGAATCAGAGAGTAAAAACAACATTTTCTGATTGTTTTACTGATGTTACACTCTGAAACCCAAATGAAAATGCACACACCTCTGCAAAACATTACAGGAAGGTGCATGAGTTCAGTCAAAGCAAAGGCGTCATCCTCTCTGCTTCCTGTGTGTTTGTGTAAATGTATCTTCACCTCGTTCAAACAGAAACACAGACCTGCAGCTGACAGTGACGTAACTTGGTTGCTTTGTTTTTATAGTCTTAATCTGATGCTGTCATTGGCTGGAGGCTACACATCACTGACAGCAGGTTGAGTACCGTAAATGTCCAATACACAGAAAAATAAGAATAAAATAAGAAAACTGAGGCAGAGGAGAGAGTCTCTGCAGATACAGACAGCACACACTTCTGGTGGTTATTTTTAGAAAAATCCTGCATGTGGTGCATTTACAGGATTAACACTGAAATGCATATTATTGTTCTCATTGGCTGATACAGGTGAGAAAAGTAGGCAACAGGTAAACGAAATACAAAGTTGCATTCTGTAACTGTTGAATCTGGGAAGAACAAAATACTTAATTTCTCATATTTCACCCTGAAAATTCAGGCTATGTTTCATTTATTATGAACAGCTTACCTTTTGTGTTGATATGATGTTTTTGTTTCCAAAGCCTGGCTGCCTTCTATCATGAAATCTTTTATGTCTTCCTTTTTTTTCCCAGGGATCTGCAGGTTTTTACTGGCCTCAGTACAGCCTGTGCTCTTTCATTCAACATCAGCGCTTTAAGTTAACAATACTCACTCGTCTGTGATATTTGCACATGTGCATACTAGATTTAGCCGTCTGGTATCACGATTATCTTCAGTAAACATCGTTCAGTTCATAGAAAAACTGTTTAATAATAACCTTATTAGCTTCAGGTGCAACATGTCAAACGCTGCAGTTACTGAGCTCCAGGATTTAATTCCACACATTGCTGGGAAACGTCTGCTAGCAACTACATGTTTGCCATTTTTTTTTTCCCTCTTTCTGTCTGTACATGTGCAACCTTAAGCGAGACACTGAGCAATGCAAATCCACTGACCTCTTCTCCTGCTCCTCTGTCATTTCAGGGACTTTGGGAACTGGCAGAAGCCTCTTTTCTTTAGGCACCTGGAATTAAAACAGGAAGAGGAGGAGGTTTTGTTGGTCAACATAATTCAAAAGGGACCAAGGCATCTAGTCTTTACTTGAAAATACCTGTCACCTGTTAATTTCAGGCCTTGTATGTATTTTTTAGGTGGGGGCAGTAAGAAATGTTGTGAAAAAGTAATCAGTATATTGTGAATTCATCTGTTGGACTTGCACAGAATAATATATTGATGTGAAATTATTAATCAGGCATTTAGACGATCATTGGAAAAATGTTGACGTCTTAACTTACATGTTTTAGATGCAAAATAAATGTGATATTAATTTTCTGTTAATTGTTAATTATGTTGCTTTTTCTTTAACGTCCTCCAAAGAAACACAAAGCTGCTCACGAGAGAAATTTTAATAATTAAGATTTTCATGCATACGTTTTTCTGTAAAGTGACCTTAAATTGTGTAGTTAACTAAATATCATGACTATTATCTTCTTAAGTCACTTCTTCATTTATGATTCGACGTTATTTCCAGACCTTGTAGTAGTCATAAAGCAGGCCCAGGGCGTTGGCGCTGTCCTCATCTCCGTTGATGCTCATCATGGCCTTGGTGGCGGCGGTCAGCGGGTTCTCCAGGTATGACCTCCATGCTTCATCCTCGCTGGTGTAGGCCCGTCGCACAGACGGGAAGGAGCTCTCGTTGGGGACCACCACCACCAGACGCTTACTGACAGACACACAGAGAGATTTTAATTTAAATATAAGACAACTTAACATAAAGTTTTAGCTGAGTGAATGCTCACATTTCCTGCTTTATTTTGTTTTCCACAATGTAAAATTATTTATTTGCTCAGTGATCAAATAAGTGTGAACTCTTTTATTTCTTTTTATTATTATTATTTAAGGTCTGATCATTTCTACATAAAAATATTTATATTGATGCAAAAGTGGACAGGTTTACTTAGTGGTCCTGAAACTATGAGGAGGCACTGAGGTGGGGGGCATTAATGACCAGGAGGAGAAACAGAGATTAACTAAGCTGAAGAAATCTGATTTACATAGAGATCATCCTGACCTTTTCTTTCACTGAAATTCAGCTTGGATTTGAAAAATTCAACTTATTATATTAGTTGTGTCCCATTTATTGTTAATGATTGATAGAAAATTGTGGGTTGGGGGGGGTGTGAACATTTTTCATGCATGAAAAAGTTTAAGACACGCTGGATTATCCGATCATGAAAAATAGACACTACAGCCCTTTTCATGCCTGCCTGTGTGTGCACATGTGTTTGTCTATGTGCTCTTTAGGCCCACTTAAGTCGAGATCACAGACCAGTTAAACACACAGTGTTGTCACAACATCTTTTTGAACTCAGCCAATCACAAGAGAGCCTGTGAATGTGTCAACATGCACTTAAAAAATGTTGGAGGACTTCATGATATGGACAAAATCAGATATGACAATATTTTTGTACAAATGCCTTGATGTCCACATTGCAACAATATTACAGATGTGAATATTGTGGTATGTTACCACAAAATATCGACACCAGAGGTTTCTGCTAAATAATCTTACATATTGTGAATATTATGACTAAGTGGGTAAATGCAAATATTAGATCAGATAGAACAGTTTACTTTTCTGTAATACAGCCTTTAAAACCAGGAAAACAAAACAGGTATGCCATATTAAGTTACAGTGATAACAAAAATCAAGTCCCATATCATGATCATGACACAATATTGATATATTGCCCAGCCATAATATGGAATAAAAGGTGTCAACATAGTGCCATGTCTTACAGAAAAGGTCTGGGAATGATCTTTTATTATTACGTTGCAATCTTAAGTTCATTTCTTCTATTTGTGTTCGCTTGTTTGCGGTCACAGTAAAGCTAACTGACATTGTTTAATCAATAGCACCAAGAAATGTCAATCAGGATCTAATTGGCATTAACTCCTGTCTGTCAGATCTGCCTGCCAAATAAAACAAACGAGTGTCCCGCCTCTTGTCTGTGATGTCATGCTGATGCAAACCTCAAAAAAGATGTGACAGAATAAAATGTAACAGTAGAAAAGAGGCACCAGTGAACAGCAGCATTTTTTTGTTTTTTATCTACATTATAATTTTACACACTGATGTTATTTTTTGAAGTGTATTAGCAAACATTTCATTCTATACTTTTTCTAGTTTTTGCAGAATATTGTTTGTCCTCTTCTTCTCTTTCTTCTTTATTTTTAATACAACAATTTTTTAGTCACGTTACACATTCTAGTCAGCTTACAGTCTGCAGCCCTGCCTGCAGGAGGAGAGCTGACATGCAGGTAGACAGCTACAGTAGGTGATGTTAATGGATTTGAAAGACTCTGCAGAGGGATGTGACAGGATATTATCACTGTGTGTCATATTAGCGGTAGGAGGCTGTTTTTGATGAAATATTAAAGACATCTACATGCTTCCTCATATTAAAATACTGCAACTCTATTGATGCTACTACTAATAGTGCTGCCTGCAATAATAATAATAATAATAATAATAACAACGACTGATCATCAGATTTGGAAATACTGCCCTGTTTCAGTAACAATTTAGGTAAGTAGCAACAGCAATTATGATTAGGGATTCAGTTTTTGTTATTTATAACTGTATAATGATTATCAAAAAGATATTATTTTTTAATAAATACAACCGCTGATGTTATTTCATAAAAGTAAAACGCATTAAATCATCTGTGACATTTAGAGATTTTCCCCTCAGATACACAGTATATTAGTGATTAAAAAAGAGAGTGGAAATATGAAAATCCTGCTTAGAACGTTTTTTAAGACCTTTTAGATTTTTGTAAATACAGCTGTGACTCCTGTGTAAAGGTTGTGATAATATCTTTCAAAATATAAATAAAGGAGTTTCTGGTGTTACAAAACAACACAGGAGGCCAACAGGCGACACAAACGGTCCTCATTCACAGGCAGATCCATCGCACATTAAAAGGCCTAAGATATGAAAAATGAAATATAATGCAAAAGTAGAGTTTAAATCTCAACTTTCAAAGAGATGAAAGTGTTTAAAAATCCAGTCTTTGGACTTTGAAGGCTTTTCCATCAGTCAAAAATGGCGAATTCTGCTCTAACGACATCCACGGCGCCAAGTTTACTTGACAACTTTTCCTCCAGGAAAAAAAACCAAAACAAAACACTTAAAAATTTGTCATAAATTTCCCACAGTAACACAAGCAGACAGTGACATGCTATTTATCCTCTGATACAGCCTCGATCCCAATTAAAAAACCGAGTTTCTTTTAAATAGTGAGTAAAAAGAAAACACTTGGGGAAAAAAAAAAGTGCTTTCCCTTCAAAGTTGTACTCATCGAAGATCCTCTCCGCCGGCTCGATCACTTACTTGTCTGTCTCCTGTGACATATTTTGCTTCCTCTACGATTCTTCCTTGTGAAACTGGACTTTCAAGTCGGAGCAGGTAATAGAGTGAGTGAGCTGCCAGAAGTTGGGCTACAGGTAAGTCGACTTTTCTCGCCCCGCTTCTTTTCACCCTGCCCCTCTCTCTCTCTCTCTCTCTCTCTCTCTCTCCCTCTGTCTCACTCTCTCACTCAGTGTCTCTCCTCCGCTTCACCTGGCAGGTGAAACCGCTTTTGTTCCAAACAGCCAATAATAATGTGTTTGTCTTGTGTTCGGTTTGGACGCAGATTATGTTGACATATATCAACATATCCTGCTGCCATCCATCGTAGTATTTGTCTTGGCTTGCTTTAATGGCAGCCGGTCAACTTTGGCTGATAAATTCTTTCAGTGTAAAAGAATTGAGGGTGAGGGCGAGTCTGACGCTGATTGGCTGCCGGAGTGGGAAGGTGGGCACTGATTGGCTGAGACGGTCAGAGAAGGCAGGTAGAGGCCCACCTCACCTGCAAGCGAAGAAAAAGACGGCATTGAAGGCAGCATAATGAAACAGTGAACAGGAAAACAGGTAACTTTTCAGGTCTAAGTGTATAAAACGTGTTTTAAACTAGAAAGTAAAATATTTATGAGACCAACAAAGTTTAAACGCTGTTTGTAATGTCGGACTTTATGTGTGATCCCTCAGCCTCATAAACAGTTTCATGTTTTCTTCCTCCAGCAGCAACTGATTTAACCTTTCCCCCCTTAAATTTCCATAATGACTCCTCTGAGTGTGTGTTTTTGTGCGTCTGTGTGTTTGTGTGTGTGTTTCAGGTAGTCTCAGACAGACAGAAGGCAGGGAGGAGTCCTGCCATTAGCTGACACAATGCCATTGTCCACCTTAATGAAGCTATTGTGTGAGGAGATCCCAATGTTGGGATTACCTGCGAGAGCAAACAGTGTGTGTGTGTGTTTGTGTGTGTGTGTTTGATTGTGTATGCGTGTAAGTTCAATGCTAAAGCACTTTTTTTTAATGAAAGTTTATGACTACTGACCCCAATTACTCTCTTTTTTTCTCTTATTGTTGTTTAAATTATTATTGGACATATATATTTTTTTGCATTGCATTTCAGACAAATACTGTACTTTTTATGCTGCTTTTGTTATTTAATATTATACTTAGATACCAATGAAACTTCCACTTACACATTAGAAAATTTACTTTGAAGTACAGGGTAATTTTCTTTTCTAACATTGTATGTTTAAACAGGCAAATAAGACATTAGGTATGCACAAACTAGCATACTTTTGCAGAACAGAAATCTTCATGTTTGAGAAAAACGCTGTTAATGGCCATAAAAAAATATTTTTCAATTACAAGGTAACTAAAAATGTATGAGCAACTGTAGCTAACATCAAGTTGAAAATTCAATAATTTGCATAATTTTCCAAAGCAGAGATGTGAAAGAAAAATAAACACTGTGATGTGTATTGTCTCCACTAGACTGAACAAGACAAAATCTTAAATTGACCAGTGCATGAAAAGATAATGTTTTCACTTTTAAATAGGAGTTTGAATGCATGCTATCACTTGTAATAGAGAGTTTTTACATGCTTCTGTTTTTACTACATTATATTTCAGAGGGAAAAAAGTACCACCGCTGTTGCATTTTTACAAAGTTACATGCTAACAGTGCAGAAAAGACAATCACCCCCTTCTGTTGGATTTTCAGAGACGGTTGGGATGCAGTTTCCAAACATGTCTTGTGTAGGTTTTTGCATGACAGTATGAGGGTCCTTTGCTTATGAATGGCTGCAGGCACTCTGGTATGGAAATCTAAAAATTCCGTTTCAGATTCACTTTAACCGTCACTGGTGTTATGAGTGTGAGTTTGTATGTGTGTGTGTAAGGAACAAGCATGTGTTTGCGTGCCATGCGGATGATCACTACTATCCTCCCTTGTCTAATTTGTTTTACAGAGCACCTGGGCCTTTGCGGAGCCCTGTGAGTGTGTTTGTGTGTGTTTGTGTGTTTCAATGAAACTGCTATATAAATACAGGTGGAGTCTTCTTCTCCCAACAATGCAGGGACAGAGAGATAAACGGCGGGATAACAAAAGAGTGAGGAGACAGAAAACATTTAAAATAGGAGACCAAAAAAAAAAAAGATTACAAAGCTAATGTTTTCCAAGCATATTTCTTTTCAACTTTTTATTGCCACTTTGTTCATTTAACATGATTAGATTAATGGAAAGGCCCACTGAGCACAGGCCGCTCGGCCTATATAGTGCATGCCCAGAGGCTGTGTTTGTAAACAGATGCAAAACAAAAACAAAAATACACCAAACAAAACAAAGAGATGCAAAACAACAACTACTGTAAAGAGATGCCAAACAAATGAAAAGAGACAGAAAACAGCTACAAAGAGACACCACGAAAATTAAAGGGATACAAAATGGCCACAAAAAAAAACACCAAACAGCAATACAATGAATAAAAACCAAACAAATTCAAAAATATGCAAACAACCCAAAAGAGGCATACCATGGCCACAAAGATACTAAAACAATAATGAGTTGAAAAACTATTATAAATCAGTTCAAAATGAACACAGAGGCAAAAAAAGGCAACAAAAGACACATTACCACCACAAAGAGTTAAAAGACAATTACAAATCAGGCGTAAAATAACCCTAAATAGATACAAAAAGACCATAAAGAGAAAGAAAACATCATTATAGAGATGCAAAGCAACCACAAATTAAGAAACGGCTGACACAAAACTACCACAAAGAAACACAAAATGACAGCAAAGAGACACAAAACGACCACAAACAAATGCAAAATGACTACTGAGATGTAAAACAACAACGTAGATAGATAAAACTACCATTATGAGACTCAAAACAACTACTGAGAGACACAAAAAAGCAATGTTAAAAACACACAACTACAAAACTTTTTCTAAACTACCAATAAGAGATGCATATCTACTACAAAAGATGCAAAACAACCACAAAGATATGAAACTACCATCAATAGTATCAAAACAACTGCAAAAAATGTGACTGTAAAAGGGGTGGGGGCTTTTACATATCTGTGCCCAGGGGGTCTGTTATCTCAAAATCTGTTCATGCCACTAATCATTAACTCTACTTAGAAAACAAAGTGAGGCAGTTGTGTTGAATTAATCAAAAATAATGCTTCTCTAATCTGTGCCTTTTCCTTCATGACTTCTCCCTGCTGGAATGTCTGCCATGTGAAAGTATGACAGATGAAATAGTATGAGAGCTACCGTACAAGCTGCCACAAGCAGGCATGGGCAAGACTGGAAAGTCGGGGGGCCAAGAGCTTCTGAATACCTTTCCTCTGTGTGTGTGAGAGTGTGTGTGTCCCACTCTGTGAGAGAGGTGAAGGATGCATCCCACATACCAGGAGTTTTTTTGTAGGGAGAAGCAGCTTGTCTGGACTTGGCCAGGATTAAGTGTGAGTCTAACTGTTAAAGTGCAGAAACTCGCAGCTGAGGCAGAGGCAGAGAGGTGAGGGGGGAAAGTGTTGTCCTCCAGATGGACAGCAGTGAGGAATACAGGAGGTTGGGATAAAGGATGGGAAGGAATATGAGAAGAAGAAGAAGAATATGGTAGAAAAGTGTACCTGGACAGATTAACAGGCTAATTTAACAGGTAAATAAAAGGGAAATATTTATTTCTACAGATGACAAAACAAAATAAGAAACATCTTAAATTTTCTTTGTAAGATGTTGAGACACCATTAACCACCAGACCAGCTTGCTTCTTGCCTTTGATTCTACGTGCCTGTAAACTGTACTGGAGTTTACAGTTAAAGTTAATTAATAGTAAATAATAGATACATTTTAAAGTAGTTGTTCCCAACTTGGGGTCCAGGATTCATTACAAGGGGTCCCCAAGAAATGTGAGAGGTCACCTGATATGCAAAGACGTAAGAAAGAAAGATTTATTTGAGTTTCTCAAAGTTATGTCTCTCTATTTTTTGCATTTTTTTTTCTTCTTGTTCCTTCAGGATCCAAAATCTTTCAAAATGGGAAAATCAAAGAATAAAAAAAAAGCATTTGCTCATAACTCAAGTGGGGCCACGAATACAAAGTGTTTCATTTAAGAGTAAGGAATAGCTTATATTTCAGGAAAAATTTATGTTGTACTTTCAGCACTTTCTTACAGGTGTGGGTGAGCAGATTTAGGCCAGAATTTATATTTTTTGAGCAGAAATAGCAACATAGCATCATCGTATTGTCTAGAAATATTAGAAATACCCTCACACTATTGCTACTGTAAGACTGATATTCCATCCAGTGTTGACTCCAGTCACTTACAGTCACAGAGGGTCTAAAAATCAGAGAGCTGGTGCTGTTAGTGAGGTTACTGAGTGCTGTCACCACCTTCACAATCAGCCTCTGTCTGCCCGACAACAGACCTCACCTCTCCTTCAGTTCCACTCTGCATGTACAAGTGAGTGTGTGTGTGTGTGTTAGTGTGTGTAGGTAAGAAATTAACTTTTTTCCCCTGAAGGCATGGTTTGTCCTTTTGGTTTGATTTGCCAGGGCTTCCCAGGGTCAGATTTAATAAAAGAGTAAACAGATTTATTATATTTCTTTACAACAACCAAAACAATCTGTTCAAGTTTTTTTTTTTTTACTTTTATGTGTGTAATTTTTATTATATTTTTCTTCCCCAGAATACATTAAAAAATACCAATGTTAAATCTTTAATAAACCCTGTCTTGCATGTGTGTGTGTGTGTGTGTGTGAGTGTTATATGTCAATCAAGTCACGTGCTGCAGGGCCTCTAAAGGCAGCAGTGAAAGTTACCAGCATGTGGTTGTGTTGTGACTGTGTCACGGCTTGTGTATGGCCCAACTGGTCCAGCAACATTGTGGCATGTCATGCTGGTGCACCAGCAGCTGTGGACTGTGGCAAAACCTGTCGGTTTGGGGCAAAAAGGGAGAACACGATGAGAGAGTAGGGTGAGGAAGTGGCCAATGAGGAAGATGACCTCCAACTTCCTCTTCCCTCAACAGCTGACAGAGGAACAAGGAGGTCACACTCAGCCCTGACAGAGGCCAGCTCTCCCTCTCTAAGTGAAGTTTTGATTCTTGAACCTGGTTTAACCTCTTGGAAATAAGCTGATCATAGATACACAGTGGGAAATATAATCTAGAAACTGCAGTTTGACCGCCAAAAGATAATTTACAACCAAAGGAATCCTCAAAAATAACCCAATTTAGTCAAAAGTGAACCTGAAAGCCCTTGTGGCAGACGGAAGGGACACAAATGGGAAAAAATCTCAGGCTGTCTGTGGCAAACCCCTGCTTATTCACACATACAATGGACAGCCAGATAATATTCTCCCCCACTATTGAATAACTGACACCTGGAAGATTTGCTTACACAGAGGCCCTCAGGCTGGACAACCTCACCCCAAACCTAAGCTTGCAAGTCCCTGCACAACAACCTCCAGGGTGGGGGAACTTGAGCAATGTGTGGCTTTTGTCATTTTTTTTTTCTTCTTGCTTTCTTTTACTTTTTACCCCTTTTTGAAAGCATAATCACACCCTTCTCTCTTGAGAGATATTTCCCTCACTCACAAAAGACCAGGAGGATTGTCTCTCTTTTTTTTATGATGGGTTGGGGGGGAGTATGAAGGTGAAAGGGGACACATTGGCTGGCTGGAGACTTTTCTCACAACGATAAAATTTCTCTTAAGAAAGTCATGACACAGAATTATTGAGAAGATCTAAAACTGTTGTTAGTATGAAACTTCAGAAATAAAAACAGACATATACACAAACTTGCTGATGGTTTTCTTTTAATTGAAAATAAAAAAAAAAATTTATTATTGTAAATGACTTTTGCAACTAACAGCCAGACATATAAAACCTATGATTTTATTCTTTTGTTGTTGTAAATGGAGGAAAATTTTGGTATTACTGTGACAGCATGATAGTCCGTGTTTCCATCATGTGATAAATGGAGTTGCAGTTCATTTACATATTAGCTGAATTTAGTCAAATGTTTAGAGGAGGTGAACAGCTTCATTGTTCCCACCTGACGATGCGGTTACAGATAGAAAAGATAGCCATTTAATGTTGTCCCATGATCCACATTATCTGTCTGTCCATACAGCTCATGTTGCTGCAGTGTTTGTATGCTGTGATTACATATAGATGCCAAACAGTCAAGACAGGACTAAGACTGCTGTAGTACAGCATAGGACAAGGCTTTCATTTGAGATTGTAACTGTCAGTCAGCCCTGTAACTATTACAATGATAACTGTTACTTGAAAAAAGTAGCCATATTACTATTATGTGCATGCTGTCGTGGGTGTGTTGGAGCTCTTGTCTTAACTCTGTGAAACTCAGCAGAGAACAGTGTTGTGTGTGCTTTAAGCAACATTTAAAGTATGGTTTAATCCTAGTGTTTCAGTGATATCTCCCATAACACAGATGCACACACACACATACACTTAGGCACACAGACACGTGCTGAAAACATTTACACTAGCCCCTATGCCTGCCCTCTAGTGTTACTTTGAGGAAAAAGCTCTTGAACCACTAAACAGTCCTCAGCTTGCGATGATGCCAAATGGTTTGATACTGCATGCACTGTATAAAAATAAAAAAAAACACTAGGCTGAAAACCACAGCTAATATACAAAATATTGTTAAGTACAAAAAAGCTAAGCAATTTATCCAACAAAAAACACAAAGAAAACACTTTTGCAAAAGGCTTGTAGAAAAAATCTTTCAAAGTGCTTCCTAATTAATATAAATTAGCACTATATATGTATTAGGAAAGTGATTTTTTTTTTGTCCATACATGTCGCACCACGCATATCAACTTCTGCTGTGCACTCTTTTTTTTCCTTTTTTTGAAGAAGTGTACATAAAAGAAACATTTCCATGTATTAATTGTGGCTGTTCACAGCGGTAACAAGAGGGAGGTGTATTCTCCCAGTTATCGGATGTTATTTAAAAAGGCACATGATAAAATGAAAAATATTTTCTTTATTTATTTATGCAGTTCTTCTCTTAAACTTGCACACTTTTCCAGTCTCATCGCATCTCTTCACAGCTTAACTAGATGCATACATACTCATGGAGCATGGAAGCAGTGAATTAACCATAGAAATATATATTGTAGGATTTATTTCACTTTCTTCTCCTAATTACATTGAGTTATGGTGACACTGAACGTCTTGATTATTTTTGTTGTTGTTGTTGTCTGGTGATGTGCACCAACCACACTTTGCCACGTGGGGGCAACGTTTTCATCATCATGTATGAGAGACGTGCTTACAACAGCAGCCACGGCGGTGCGTTTACGTAGTACTCATATAATCGTAAAAAATTGCTACATCGCGACGTGCTAGCACAGTTTGAATGACAGTTATCTTTCTTCCTACCGCTGGGGAAGCAGTATGTTTGACAATGACAACTTAGTAACATTACCTGTCAAGTTGGTTAGCTCAAGATACGAAAACCTTGGTACATAGTTTTTAAACCCATCAAATTGTAAACCTGTACTTTTAAATCAGAATCTTACGATTGTCAATGAACGCATCAACAGTCCTCAGCTGTCTGGGAACTAAGCAGCTGTCACACTTGAGAGTGTGCTCCTAGCAAACGACACGTACTCTTATTTTAAGAGGTAAGAACTGCTTTTTTATTTATTAATGGTTTTGTAAACTATAATCTATTGCTGATGCTTCTTCTGCTGAATGCTTCCCACTGGCTGATGAAAATATATGTCATACAGTTAGCCGGCTAGCTAACGACATCGCTGGAGTGAGCTGAGGCTAACGTGTAGGCTAACCCACGTTACGGCTGAGTGTCACCTGCAGCTCAGCCACAGCTAAAAGCTGGATTAGTCTAGGGGAAAACAAACTGATGTGATCTCGAAAACAATGAGCCAGACGTACTGTGGTAACTAAACTGTTTTGTCCCAAGGAACCTAATAACTTGTCCGAGCCGTAAACATGAAATAACAGAATGTTGTGTAGATAAAAACAATAGCGTGTCAATTTGCTAATTCGTCCGTATTTCTCATTGTCCCTATCGTAAACATTACATCTGAAATAATACACCTGATATAAATATTTCACCTCATGACATTTGTTCCTCAAGCATAAGGGACCACCGGCATATGGAGTTGGCGAAGTTAATATACTGGGTGTTCATTTTGTCACTTGCCCTTTTTTTACAAGCTAACCAACGCTGAATACACTGCTGACTAACGAAAAATTATTTATAGCCAGTAAAGCAAGACCTGATTGACAGTGGATAACTGCCCCAAGTCCCCCGACCCTCACCCCTCAATCACATTGTGGTGGTTTGGAAGTGTGCACCACGAAAGCTATTGAACTGTTATATAATATTATAATATAATATTTGGGCCCTTGGCTACTTGTCGCCCTTTTCAATGGGTTTATGTGGCCACCCTAGTACTAATCAGATACACCCTCAAGCATGAAACCTTTATGTATATCCACCCAAATTTTATCTTTTGAAGGGCCCCACACTGAGTATGTACAGGACTGGAGAAACAAGTTTACCAGACCACACAGTAAAAATCCATATATAAGTGGTTTCGAGGGCAAGTGACAACTTATTTCCCTTCTTGATACCACACCCTTAAAAATAACATTTGCAAGTGAATCTGTAGAACAACCTGCCAGACCTGGTCTTGCTCCAAGAAACAGTAATCTTTACAGATTAAAATCTGGAGTTATTTTTTGTTTTTTTTTGTCTGAACAGTCATTGAGTCAGATTAAATGTGCTTGTAGGCAGCTTGCTTTCTGGAATCAGTTCCTGAATAGTCACTAAGCTAAGAATTTATAATATTGTTTACTATCTTTGCATGAAATTGATTACTCTCCTACCCTCATGTTCCAAGAGTTTTATGGCCCTTTTACACCCTCATTCCAGTTCAGGTTTAACTTTATCTTGTTTACATTGCCTGACTCTGGTTGATTGGCAGTTGTTGGTTCTTTGCTTGCCTTTTTACCTTTTGTACATCAACTGAACTTCTAGCTGGCTTTAAGAAAGACCTTGAATTGGCCTTGCAAGACTAATGAAACATAACAACACACTAGCCCATCCATAACATAACATCATTTTTGTAAGAGCGCAGGTATTGGATCAGCACACTGTATTGGGCAGCAAACATGGTATTATGCCTCTGTTGGCACTTAAAGGACTATTAATAGGACTTAACCAACTATCTTTGTTGATGTGTGTCAACAATATTAAAAAGTTAAAGGTGTTGACAACAAAAAACTATATCAATAAAAGTAATGTCTTTGTCTTTGATTCTTTAGGCTTTTCCAGAATGGCACGCGGGCATCAGAAGATTCAGTCTCAGCAGAAAAATGCCAAAAAACAGGCTGAGATGAAGAAGGCAAAGGGTCATGATCAGAAGACAGCAGCCAAGGCAGCGCTAGTGTTTACGTGCATAGTGTGCAAGGTAAAAAATATGATATTTCAACTTTGACATACCAGAAACCGAAACTTGGCTGAGGATAGAAAAAACACTTTCATTCTGCTGCTAGGTGGATCCATTTTAAGACTGATCGCTCACAAGTGAACCATTCACAAGGCTTGTGTCACCATAAATTATCTCATGCTGTATATTGACTGTACTGTACTTCCTGCAGTCCCAGATGCCTGACCCAAAAACCTTCAAGCAGCACTTCGAGAGCAAGCACCCGAAATCCCCGCTGCATCCTGAGTTAGAGGGAGTGGAGGCATAAACGGTCACCCTGGATGCTAAGCCAAGGTCTTTAAGGCCCTGCACCAACTCTGCACTAGTCTCAGTCTAACAGCAATGAATGATCAATGTAACCAACATGAAGCAATTATCTTCATTTAGGCTTTAACAGGTCAATTTGCCTTTAACTAAAAGCTTCCTTCTATCCAGTCCTGTTTTTGCTAGTGTTTAATTACTTTATATGCAGGGCTAAAAGGATACGTAGGTTTCGATTTCAGGGCAAATGAAGACCTGTACAAACCGGAAACAATCCAAGTGCTGAATGAATTTTTCTCCTTTTATTCACACAGTTTCTCAGAACAGACTCCTCACTGCCCTGATGTGTTGTGCACATAGTAATGTTTCTTGCTGCTAGCTCTTGCACCTCTTTACCTGAAGCTTTGATGGATTGATTGTCTAATTAAACTTTTAGCCAACATGCCACATGAGGTAAACACAGTGTCCTTAAACTAAGCATGGATTGACTCTGGTAGGAGAGCTTTTTTTAGTTTGCTGCATTCAAGGCAATGGCTAATGTTACCTCATCTTTTTTTGTGAGTGCTTTGAGTAATGAATCAAAAGGAGGTTGTGACATTTTTCTCACTTTAGTTTTGAGATCCACAGATCTATCTGCCTTGTTCTGCTGTCTTCTGTAATTTTGCTTATCATAATTTCATGTTGGTTCAAAAAAATGTGAAATTCTGCTAGCCATTTCCAAGCTGCTACAAGAATTGTTGATAAATAAAATTTTACAGGGGCTTATAAGAAACATTTTTATGCTTGAAAGATGAATGTATGCTCCAATGATGTATTATAGCATTTTATTAAATTTTACTTTGTTGTAAATGTGCTTTTTCCTTCGATTTCTTCCTAAAAACTACCTAACACATTGTGTCTTTAACTAGATAATGAAATCAAATCCTCCCTATCTCACCTCATGGGAGTTTTCTTGGGCCTGTCACTTATGGACACTATACATGTGTTGTTTGTTCCGTCTTGATGGACTTCTGTTTGCCTGCATATTTTTATTGACAGCTCAGTGTTTATTGTCCAAATTGAATGCACTGAATAATGATGAATGTTTGTGTACCCAGTACCCAGCCGCTCTGGAACCTAAATATCTGGCTGAGCGAGACAGGAAGGCTCACAGAGAGTCTGGCAACTCATTTGGACAACTTCCCAGGAGTCTGTGTTAATAATAAAGGATCCTTCACTGGGACATCATTGTGATCAAGCCTTTTGTACACAGCTCATAAAATCTGATGTGTTTGCTGTATGGAAGGTTTTATTTTTCTCTGATGCACTGACAATGATATACAGTATCATCATCAAAGGCAGCTATTTTACATTGTGGGTCTCTGTTTTTGTTTTTTTATCAGGAAGAACACCCACATTAATTTTAGGTTATTCAACAGTTCTTCAGAAAATTCCAAAACCAAAGATATAGAAAGCATCTGTCAAATACCATCTGTCAAGGTGTGTTTCCATATTTTTCATGCATGCCTGTAATAAATTGAAATTACAAGGGATGGCACATGGGAAAAAGGACTTTGACGCAAACACCAGGAACACCAGTGGCAAATCTGAAACGGATATTCAAATCATAATGAAACAAATATATCAGCAGCGTGATGTAGAACCTGATACCAACTGTCATAAAAGCCTAGTATTACACTGCTCCAACAGCAGGAAATGACTCAAACTGCATCACTGTGTGTTTTATTAACAAAAATGAATTCTGTCTGATCCCATTAGTCATTCAAACATCTGAGAATTATTTCTTTGGCCCTTTTCCTCACAAAAAGCACTAATTTCCTGTGTTTGCTTCTCTCAAGCTATAACATGCATAAGTTCAGCTCAGACTCAAAGGATGAGTTGTCTTGCAACACGGACAAGAAATTACCACAGCATTGCATTTGCTGCTATCACAAGCTTGCCTTGTATTCACAAAGTCTCTAAAGAAGGTCCAAAAATGAATCCTTTTTGTCAAAATTGAGCCAGAGAAAATAACTTGTTTTTTCTCCATCCTCAGTATTCAGTAGACCAAAAATAAATAAATAAAGCCAACGCCATGCTGCCTGTTTTTTTAAAGTCTCTACGGCTTGACTGAGTCATAGCCCACATTGTTCCTCCGTCTCCTCACACATAGTCCACCTCCTTCCTTCCCATCTGTAAACTTGTGAATGAAAAAGCACAACACATGTTCATTCATACAAGCAAACACATCTGCTAAAGCTCCTTAATGTGTTATGTCCTGTCTGTTTGGATTCAAACACAAAGCTTACAGGAAAAGGGGAAGCACTTATACAAAATGAATTAGTTTTAATTAGTTGAGGGAATTAATTCCACCGGCTGTTGCTCATCTATTCCAGGGCACATATTTCAATTTGAAAAGACAGAAAAAACTTGAAACCAGACACTGAACTCATTGCATTGCTCATCTTAAATATGCAGTACTTTATATATGTATATGTACCCATAAACACACAACTCATGTTTTTTTCTTTTGTTTTTTAATCATACTAGTCAGTTGCTGACAACAATTCTGCTATATTATTAACATTTCTGTGTGGGCCCGTAACTAACTTGTGTTTTATAGTCAGTACAGGAACCTTTGTAAAATACAGGTCTCCTTCTGAGCAACTCAAAACCCCACCCAAAAGACAATGGACCCAGGCACACCCTGTTGAAAACCTGATTATTGAGCAATTTTCTACAGCATGTTATTGCTGGAATAGTACATTATACTTTTAGTAATGTCTGACGTTGACACAGGGTGGAGCTTTCAGGACAAAAGTTATTTTTTTTCATCAGGAGAACATTTTAGTAGACTATCATTTTCATTTACCTAAAAGTTGGATCTTTCTTAGTTGTATGTTGTAATAAATGTGTCAGATTCTTATCTGACCATAATCACCGTTTTTCTAGTTCCTCTAGTCTTACTTTTAGCCACTTTTAGCAACTATTACATTACTTTTTTCACACTTGGTATTAGTCCTTTTGAGAGGGTGTCCTCCTCCTCTTCTCTGGAGACTGCACTCAAACACAACTTATATTGAAACCCTTCACTTAAAAAATAAGGATATGAATGAATTTTGTCGAACAGGTTAAGGCATATGACTCACAAATGGTACCAGAGTACTGGTGAGTGAGAAACTGGTGATGTTATCTGAATAGTACTTGGATTTAGTGTAATAATGTTTAATTTACTCTGCAAATAGATCTCACATTTCTTTATTTTTTGAGCCCTCAGTGAAAACATAAATGTGCTTTCCCTCTGAAGTCTGGTCAATTAAGTTACCCTCTACCCACAGTTTTCATAGCAATCGATGTTTACTAGCATTTAGGACATTTGTACGGCCAAAAAAGTAGGGGAGATGATGATCACTTCGAGCCAGTCCCATCCCACTTCCGGGTTGGATCCTGTTCCCCTATCTTAAATATTTAAAATAAGTATTTCTTTTACGACCCTTTCTTAATTGGCGAGAAGGAGTGGTTTGACTTACTCTCAAGAGACATCGGTATTTGCAACTGTAAATGACAGTAAAGCTTGAACTCATAGTCATATCTAAGGTTCATCAACTACATCTCCCATGAGCCCTTGCTTCTATTTCCAGACAAGCACTCATGGGACATGTGTTTTTCCCCCATTCATAAAACAGTAAAACTTTATGGACTCAGATAGAAGATTTCAGTAACAGAAAATAAAGGATGGATTGAACTAAACTGACACAGTGTGTTCCCCGCTCATTATTTAATTTAGAATCGTATAATTAAGAATAAAAATTTTAATGAGATTATACTACTCACAATATATGCGACATAGTTTTTGAAATTATCCACTATCTGAGTTTTCGTGGCTTTAAAAAATTGTGCCTGCAGAAGTTGGTTGCCCTAGCAACCTTGGTCTGACGTCATCCGTCCCTGTGCGACCCTGCTGCTGTGTCTTTGATTGGAGGGAAACCCCGTGGATGAGCGGGAGAGATCATCAGCTGTGCGGCCGGGAATCAGGAACAACATCGTCTGACGACACTCATAGGTTAGTTCACATTTATTTACTACTGGTGATCGATGGTGATTTCGACATAAAAGATTAAAATTTGCTCCACGTGCTTTGCGTTACCGTTTTACTCCTGCATGAATCGTTGCTACTGAGACTGTAAGAGGAAACCAGTGATGCGCCGCTGCTCAGTCATTGTTCAACGCTTACTGAATGGGAAGCGCTGCTGCACTTTAACCCCTTTTTTGTCTTTACCCGCCGTTTATAGAAGATAACATTCGGGTGTATCATATTGGCTTTTGTGAATGAAACAACCTAAAAAAATAACGATAAATGTTCGGAAAACCAACAGCCCTTGTTTGTTTTCCGGGAAGCGAAAAAGGGCGTTCACTGTGGACTGAACTAAGCTAGGCTCTTTCATTCCAGCTTCACTGATCCGGCGACACCATTATAAGGTCTAATCTGACCTCATCCAGCTGCAGCGCCATGAAACACTGACGCGTTAGCATTTAAAACAATTTAAAACCACTCATACATCAAGGCTTTATTGGACGGGCTGAACCCCTGCCGTAACACAGTAGGAGCTCGGTGGGCAGGTGTGTGTGTGTGTGTGTGTGTGACGCGAAACTGGGTGGCCGACATTCCTCAGAAGGGTGCAGGTGTCTGCGTGCTGGCAAATCTGAACGACCGATCGTGTGATTTTTGAAAAGAGCTCACGGTTTGGAAACTTCTGGGTCTGTTCGTTAACAGCTGGTAAGCAATAATTTGAAGATCAGTTCATTGTTTCAGTCACTGTGACAGTATTGCAGTTTTCGTGAGCAGAGCAAAGGAATTTTTTTTAAGTCTCTAGCCAGGAAGTAGTCTACTTTTGAAGAGAAAAAAAAGCTTGTTAATGAGGGGTCTGATCTGAAAAAGACCGGTCTCGACCATCTATGCAATTCAGCCTAACCTGTATTGATCCAAAGGCCGTCTTTTGAATAAAATAACGATATCTGACCAACACCATTTAACAGATTTAGAGCCAGTGATTCATTTTTTCATTATGTAACGTACCGCTCAACTGATAAGCTGATTTATAGAGTGAGTAATTGATAAAAGATCCTGATATGCGATTATTCTCATCCATCAAAGGAAGCTGATAAAGCTCCCCTGCTTTCTGTTTTAGTAAAGTGATAATTTACTGCTTTCTTTTTTTAGGTGTGATAGCAATGTGAATATCTGGGAAGTTTTGACTTTTGATAAAAAAAAAAAACATGCAATTATATTCCGTTTCCTTTTTGATAATGTGACCCAGCTGTAACCACACTTTGTTGGAAGTGTGTATTTTGTCATGCTGTTTTGCAATGTCTATCCTGAAATGATTAAATCTGGAATCTAGTATAAATACTTTCACTGGAGGGATACTCAGTGCCAGGCGTTTGAAAAATCTGATTTTTTAAAAATCTTCCTGTCCATCTATCCCCAAGTCACAAACAGCTTGCTGGCAGGACTCTGCGTTTATGTTTGCTGGTTAACCATGGGACCACTTCAAATTTGCATTGAAACTGGCAGGAGGAAAGCTAGTTAGCACTTAGCAATTAGCACCCTTTGATAAGCAGAGTCCAGCTGTGTGCTTGGCTAAGACAGCTCAACACCCAGCTGTACTGAGGTTTCTGTTCATGCAGCAGTAAACAGTGACATGCAGTTTAAAGTAACAACACTATGAGTTTATAGTTAATAAAAATACTCTAAGTTCGGAGTTAGACAATATACATTTGTGTACATTTCTCAAAGCTTCTGTCAGAGATGTTAGTAACCAGATACATGCAGTGACCAAGTGGCAGAGTAATGGCTTTAGGGCACAAAGACCTCAGTACAAAATTTGAGACAACTGAGACAGAGACACAGGAATTTCCTGAATTTTGTTGCTAAATTCTTTGTCTGATCTTTTTTATTATCTTTTTTCACAGTTTTCAGATTACTTATTATCTATAGTTGTTAAGAAACAACTTTTTAGTTGGTGTTTGGCAGCCAATAGTGCTTCCAGCAACCATTGATCGGTCCCTCAAAATCTGATCAGAGCTCTTAGTGTCATGCAATGCACCTCTGTGCTATGCACATCTAATCTCGCTGTATTGGGTATATAAAAATGCTGAGTTGGCTCAGTTAATTCTGCTGTTGTTCCAAGATAGCAAGACGAAGAGCTCTGAGAAACTTTGTAAGAGAATTTATTGTTGGGGCAAGGACGGCAGCACATTTAGTCACAGCCTGCCTAACTTGCTAGTCCTTCAGTAGGAACAGTGACTAGAGTGACATTTGCATTTAGACCTATGGGTAAACAGGTTTGGAAATTGTGGTTGACAGCACACATTTAATGACAAGTATGCTTGTGCATTGGTGCATTATGTAAGGAGAAACAGAACAGCAAGTTTTCCTAGGGTGACCGACAAAGTCAATGCAGAACGTGATCAGACTGTGTCAGCAAGAATAGTCCGTAGACAATTACACAGAGAAGGATATTATAGTTTGGTTACAGTGCAGAAGCCCCTCATTACAAAGATGGATGTGACCTGAGATTCAATGGTGCAAAAAACACCAGCACTGGTCTACAGAAACGTGGATAAAAAGATGATATGATATGGTCAGATAAGTTAATAGCACCATATTCTTGACAAGTGGGCAAGTGTGTGTTCTCCAAGACAGTGGTACAAACCTGAATGTTTATCCCCTACAGTGAGGGGATCAGCTCTGTTATGCATGAATTTGTTTTATATTCCTCCAGCAGAGTTTCAGAGACTTGCAGAATCAATGCCAATGTGCATTGAAGCTGTTGAAGTTCCATGTGTTGACCGGACACCCTATCACGACATTTCTGGTTCTTCCTTTTATTGTCACAAGTTTATGTAAACCACTTTCTCTGATTGTACTTGTAATTACATGGATGCCAAGAAGGGTTAGTCACGAGTATAAATCAAGTCTGTGCCAGTCTGTGAGTGCAGATGAGCCATGCTGTTAGAAATCCAAAAAAACCTTCAAAGACGCTGCACACACCCAAGACACGCTTGCTGTTGGAGTAAACAATATAAAAAGGCTGGAACACTGATAAGATTTCTGCAGAAGATAATGTCATCCTAGTTAATACTGATAAATGTGCCAAATTTTATTTGTTACATGGACTTTTTGCTTATCTGTTAACTTTCAACTGTAATAGAGACTAGTCAAAGCTTTTAAACTCTTGCCACTTTACACTTGTTAGTTGATTGCTTTTTGTCTCTTCAAATGTACTTTGACATGCATACCAGAAACCAGGTTTCTCTGAGAAAACAGGTCAGGCAGGAACTTGTGCAGGAAAGACCACATGTTTACATGCACTGTAGTTTTCCTTCACTCAAGCTAAATGATTATATCCCTACCCCCATCCCCATCATGTTGCTCCTCTCCTTGTTCCTGCCCTCCCTGAATGCTCTTTATCTCTAATCCATCTCCTGTCCCTTTTGTTTTGCCATTCTCAATCCTCTCCCCTGTCCTTCCTTCCTCAGCCTACACAGGAGCCATGACAGACAAGGAGGAACAGGTACAGAGAGCCAAACTGGCTGAGCAGGCTGAGCGATACGATGACATGGCCGCAGCCATGAAGCTTGTTACAGAGACAGGCATGGAGCTCAGCACAGAAGAGCGCAATCTGCTCTCTGTTGCCTACAAGAATGTGGTGGGGACCAGGAGGTCCTCCTGGAGGGTGATATCCAGCATAGAGAGCAAGTGTGAAGATAGCTCAAAGACTGCAATGGCCAAAGAGTACAAGGATGGGATTGAGAAAGAGTTAAATGACATCTGCAAGGAAGTACTGGTAAGAAGCTGAAAAAGTGGGATGATGGGGTGAATAGGTGGGAGAGGAAGCAAAGTGAGTAAACACTTTATTCATGACTAATGAAAAGACATGAAAGACATGACAAAAGAGGAAATGACAGGACGCATTTGAACCAAAATAATCTCTTACTGAGAAATGGACAAATGTAACTCTTAGAAGGAAGAACTCCATAAAGTGATTACAAAATATTCAAAACCTACATGTGATATCATCCAGTTGGAAAGTCTATGGGATGCAGAAGACAAAGATGAGAGCAACAGTTAGAGAAACAACCTAAAAACTAATATTTTCATGTAGTTGATCCACCAACGCAGACACAAACTGAGTTAGAGATTGTATGCAAATGAACGAGCACCGTCGTGGAGCCAGTGTAATACATTGAATAAATCTATGTAAGGGGTACACAAGGAACAATGTTCTCAAATGGGAAATCAGTGAGAGGAAAATGCCCTTGTCACTGCACAAGTTACATGCTTGTTTTGATCATAGAAGAGCTTTTCTATCTTCTTACTCCATTTGAGTCACAGTTTATCCCTGAATATCCAGTATGCATTTCATCAATTACTCTTAATACTCATGAAACAAGTACATTATGGCCTACATGCATGATACATGCTTGGTGATTCATGGTGTGGCATGCATGCTCCACCGTGAATGAAGGCTCCCTGCCCAAACAGATTAATTTTATAGCTCAGATCTTCAGCCTTGTAAATCACACTGTGATGTGGCTGAAGTTATAGGTTTCTGCTACTCTGTTTCATATTAGATAGTTCTTGTGCTCTTTAAAGTTTTTTGCTGTGTTATTTTAAAATTTCTGCCTCAAAGAATCAACTGATATGAAGTGGGAAGAAAACAAAAATGTCTCAGAGTAATGCAATTAAGACCCTGAAAAATAGTGACAAGAAATAAA
>JAPZDY010000008.1:9259372-9282144 GCA_029783645.1 Ctenochaetus hawaiiensis | reverse complement strand
ATAGTGACAAGAAATAAACTTGCAGGAAATGAGCAGCCTGAATGGTGAGAAAGGGGTTTTTCTCCAAAGCAAATACGCTTACTGTTTGTTCACATACTTCAAATACTGTTGTCGATGCATTTTTAATTTTTTTTTTTTTTTTTTTTGGGTCATGAGCTTACTTCTTACTTTCGTTGTACACTTTGCCACTAACGTTGGCCCCTTTCGCACGTAGGAGCTGCTCGACAAACATCTGATTCCCAAAGCCGAGTCTCCTGACAGCAAAGTCTTTTACCTGAAGATGAAGGGAGACTACTACCGCTACCTGGCTGAGGTGGCCTGTGCAAACGGGAAGGAGAGTAAGTAAAGCAAACCTGTGTGTGACCTGTATCAGCTACAGTTACAGTTCATGAGCCATGCAAGACACATCAAACACTTGAAAAAAATATTAAATAGCGCCACCTACTGCCAAATACACATACTGCAGTGTGATCCTGCCCTGTTTTTCCTGTGGCAGTTGACACACATCGGCCAGAGATTGGAATGAATGTGTGTTGAATAATGTTCCTTTAAAAATCCTCTTTAAGAGGATTTTTTAAGACTGCTGTTTTTGGCCGGAATGCTGACACCCTCCCTGTCCTTGACCTACAACTGTCAGCAGGCAAGGGCTGCTGCTGGGTTGTCATGGCAACAGGAGCAGCACCAGGGTGTTGGCTGCTTCTGGTGGCCGGGATGCATTTTTAGAGTTTCTTTGGTGGTTATGGCAACCCAAAGCTCCTGGGTGATTTCTTTTTTTTTTTCTTTATAATTTCAACACCATAAAAACTATTGCAATCATTTTATCTCTACAGAAAGTCCATTATAATTTCACCTTTGCTTGTACAGTTTGCAGGGCTATTTTTATAACTTCTGATGTTGTTTGGGTTTTCAGTGGTCCTTAAATAGAATCTTGTTTGTTTTCCCATTTTATCTTCATCTTTTTTTTTTTGTAAAACTCTTTCTCAAACCCAGTATGAATCTTACAACTGGTTTGGACTGTTTTGAACCAACTGTACTAAACAGTAAACTTTAAAACACTAAATTGATAAGCTGATTGCCACAAATTATTAACAACTTTAAGGTAATTTTTTTATTGTAAAAATGCCAAACAGTCATGGGATCTGTTTTTTTCTAAATTAATTTAATTCTTTTTAGTTGTTAAACCATAACCAAGCTTTGAAAATTCTGTATTTACACTCTTGATGTGTGTATGATATATGTAATGTGTGTAAATATTAGCAGTGGTGGTCATTATTACTTGAAAGAAGTCTGACTCGTCTGTCGTTTGATGTGTAGAAGTTATGGAAGAGTCAAAAAATGCCTACATGCAGGCCTTTGAAGAAAGCAAAAAAATGGAGCCTACACACCCCATACGCCTAGGCCTCGCTCTCAACTTCTCTGTCTTCTACTATGAGATTTTCAACTCACCCGAGGAAGCCTGCAAACTGGCCAAAACAGTAAGAACAATCCTCCCATCTCATTAGGTTCTTATTTCTGTTTAAGTCCAATTGATGTCCCCGTATCTTGTAATCTAAAAGATAAATTGTCCTAATTTGTTGACAACAAAGGAGTTTACTTGAAAACTTGAAAGCAGAGGTATACATTCTGGGTTTTCAGACTTTCAGTTGCAGGAATAGCAAAAAGATAAATAATAAAATTGTAAGATTTGTATCATCACTTCATGGAAAGTAAATGTAAATGAACAAAAGTCTGAGAGAACTCCTAGCTGCTGGACAAAAATATGTCTTGTGTGCTTCATTTGATTCATTCTGTAAAACGTGATTGTTACGGTCATGTTTTTGACCATTAAAAATATATTTGGCACAGCACAAATGTCTTTTTTGCAAAATCTTGATCTCTATAAATGTCTTCTTTCTGTTGTGTTAAAGTCATTTGATTTATTTCCTTGCCAGTATTTCTCTTTATCTCCTTTTTTTTCTACCTTTATGTTGATTTTGAGATATTTTTATGGTAGTAACCTTGTTTATAATACGGCCAATTAAAGTTAAATCCATTTTAAACAATCTGCTTTTGGTTGTACACCGCTTTTGGAAGCACTGATAGCCGTCCCTGTCTCCTCCAGGCTTTCGATGATGCCGTTTCAAAGTTGGATTCCATCAACAATGACTCCTACAAAGACAGCACCTTGATCATGCAGCTGCTCCGTGACAATCTGACAGTGAGTTTCCCCATCCTCATCCTCCTGCACGACAGCTGTGTCTTTGACTCCAACTTTATGCTGTCCCTTATCTCTACGGGTTTTGTTTTTCATGTCACATCACTCATCAGACTCAAACACATATTTGTGATGGAAAGGGTTTTTGCTTGCTTTTTAGTGTGCACTCATTCCAGTATACTTTACTTTGTTGCAGCTGTGGATGCAAGAGCCCCACGGTGAGTGTGAAGCTGAAGGAGAGGAGACGGAGCAGGTAGCTGAGAAGAACTGAACGACAGAAAAAAAAAGAAATGAATAAAAAAAAAACACACATTTTTTACCTCTCACCAGCCTAAGTTGTGTGTGTGGTTGTGTTTGCACATACATGCACAGAAATGTATGTTTACACTCCACTCACAATGTGTAAAGTACAGTATGTGTGTGCAGATACATTGAAGTGTGTGTGTTATTAATTGTATGAGCACCTCCACAGAGAAAAGAATGGAATAGATCTTTTTTTCTTTTCTTTTCTTTTATTTGAAACATTACTCATTGTGTAAACCAGTGGATGTTTTTTTTTTTTTCATTTGTTTTTGTCAATGGTTTAGTCCAGATAAAAACACTTCTTTCACATTCAAATCAGCCCCATTCTCTCTCACCTTATTTACTGTAGCAAACTGCTGCTGTTGCAGGAAAACAAACAAAAAACCTCTAACTGTAATTTTGATAATTTGTATGTTTTTACTTGAACTCAACCTTTACAATCCTTGTGACACTTGGGTCTGCAAAACTTCTTGAAGCACGTAAACTGTAAAAATGGTCACAGTGATCTGAATTAACTAAATTTTAGATCTCATCTGACAATAGCAGTGATCATATAGATGGCAGAATTTACCTTGGTAAAGATCTATTACCACATTGCTTGAATCCATCCTGTTCTGTCAGTGTCTAGTGTAGCAGGTCGTGTTTTTATGGATGATACATGTGTCATGGCTCAGTTGGTTCAGTGTGTATTCAGGCGTATGGAAGGTTTCCTGTGTGAATGGCCACTTTGAGAGAACTGTAGCTTAACTTTGGTTGATATTTTTTGTTGAAAGGATTACATTCCATTTTACTGACATCTTTTCACTCTCAGTGAAATGTGTAGACTATAATTTCCTCCAGTTTTCCCATAACACATGACAAGGTATGGACAGCCTAAAATAAAGTGAACAACTTGACAAATGGCTCAATACTGTAACTTTTGATATTTTATCTTTCAGCAGAGGATACTTTTGCCATGTGCTTTTATGTGGCTTTCTACTCTTTTTCTATTCAGGTGTTTTTGTATTTTCTTTGTGAATTTTATTCCCTTTGACTTTTGATTTGACTCCTGGAATGTATGTGGTTCTCAGTAGTATGGTGTGAGGGTTAGTTGTGCTTTGAAACTGGCATTTTTTGCTTAGGATTAAGCTTCAACCAGGGTGGTTTACAGTAACATTTACCTTCCTTGAAAGAACATTGTGTAACAACAAACTAAAACAATGCTAAATATAAACAGAGTTATTCAAGTAACTTGGTAGAGAGCTACGTTACGACCATTCAGTAGTTAAAAAGTAGTGCCAGTTTCTTCTAATTACAGTATCTTGGTTTTAAAAAGATGGGGTGCAGGATTCAGAATTTGCAAGTTACACTCTGAGTACGTTATTTGGTTATGTGCTTTCATGTAAGTGGAATTAAAACATTAAAATCAAGTGTGCTGTGCTCAATGTATGTGTTTTTTCTCTCTGTACTTGTCGAACATGTTTACAGTATGTACATGAAGACGCTGGAAGTTAAGGTAGTTTAACAGCTGAGGCTGCTACTATTTACCATGTCAGCTAGGAGGCATGTTGGCTCCTCAAACAGAGATATTCTCACAGTAATCTCAGAATTAATCCATGTTACAGTTGAGAAAATGAGGGCCACCACACATCCAAGTGGCTGCTGGTGAACGTCCTCAAGCACACAGCCAAGAACAGTTTTTACTGCACAGAATAGAAACATATTAAAAGTTATGACATCCAGGCTTCTTTGAATTGATGTTGTAGCTAGATTTGCTTGTGAGACACCCTTGATTTCTAACCACAGAAAGCAAAACATTTGTCATATTGATGTAATTATAATAATTAAGCCAAAAGGTCTTTTACAACCTTGTGATTTGTTCATCTCTCTCAAAGCAAAAACTCAATGTGAGGTCACGACATGAGAGTAATTACAATACAATTACAGCTATAATTTAAGGCAGACATCCAAAAAAAAAACTTAAAACAAATATACCAATTATTCTTGCCAATGTTAGACAAACTAAAGCAGCTAAAAATGTGTGCTTACATTGAACTTTGCTGTTACTGAAAGACCATTGAGATGTTTAAGTACTATGGCTTACTGATTACAAAGCTTTATTTTCATTACCTCCCTTGGTTATGTTGGTTTTAAAAGTCATGCCTTAGGTGCAAAATTTAAAAGTACAGCATCCTGGAAAAGGCTGTGGACTTGAGAAATACATGAAAGCATATTTTTCACTGACAACACTGCCCTCTGCTGATAATAATGCCTGTGAAGGGCTGTGTTGTAATGCATGAGGATGTACCATGAGATTCTCACAAAATGGTCATTTGCTCATTTTAAGCTTGACTGACCAAAATCTTTCTAATGAATCTACACAAATGTAGAAATTTGTCTACGTTATCATGATAAAATCTAACCACAAACCAAGTCTAATAGGTGAAATAGTGCCAAGTGCCTCTTTATTTTTGAATAAATGTAAGACTCTAATCAATGCCTCTTCACAGCCACACAAATCACAGCAACTCTGCTGTAAACCTTATGTTTAACAGCAATACTAAGACTATCACTTATTACAATATTAAATGGTCAGTCTATTATTGGGAGACTTATTTCCTTGAAATTTGTGGCAAATTTAGCTTTGATCATTACACTTTAAAGACCAAAATAAATATTTTGAAGCAAGTGATGTGGCCCTGTCTTTTATTCTCTCTCTGACAGCAGCTGATAAAGCTCCTAAGAGGTACATCACAGAATACATGAAGACATAAAGACCAGGGATGACAGTTAAATAAAGGGTAAATGAGGGTTTGGTATGAGTTGAAATCATGCATGTCACATTTTCTGAATGTCTAAATGCGCTCCAAATGATGATTTCATGCATGGTGTTAGGTGTTGCAGTGAAATGTCATACCTAAGGCATGACCAGCCGGTGACATTACAAATACTTTAGGCTTTTTAGCCACGGGGATGGTTGTGTGATCTTGGGCATTGCTCCCATCTTTTTATTCTAACCACCTTGATCCAGGAGGAATTTAAGCCGTCACCACAACGCATCACTAACAATAGAGCACTGTAGTCAATACAATATGTCAATTTCAGCCTTTAACAATACGTTTTTACATGATTTCATCATCATGCGTACAGTTGTGGTCAACGCCCCTTTGTTGACTTTTTTTCCACTACGCTGTCAGATGATTGGTCCATTTCGGTGACGCGCCCTTTAGTATATAAACGACAACTTCCGAAGTATTTCTTCCCCCTCAACCCCGGCTGTTAGTGCTGTGTGAGTGCGTGTGTGCTCCTGAGCTCGCTCGGCACACATTCTATAAAAAAATAAAAATACAAAAAAAATTCAAAATATAAAAAAACCAAAAAATCATTTTTTTTCTTTTTGTAACAAGTCGGTGAAGTTGGAGTAGACATTCGAGGACCGGACGGTAACGTATAAGCAGGGGCCGCCTAACGTTTAATCGAACGACAAATTGTCAGTCGACGTGTTACTGGTTCAGAAGCGAGACCAAGTAAACGTTAGAGATTTGCTTTTATCATTGTGTGTCAAGTTTGAATGACAGTTTTATTCCCATTAGAAGTCGACAGTTTGCCATTTTAACATATCCATCTTATCCGTTTTACTTAAAACAGTCCAATTGACAAGCCAACGGTTGCTAACGTTAAACGTTACCATTCTACCCCGAACTGACGTGACGCCAGTGACCGTTAGAGAACCAAAAAACTGGTAGGTTCGCCGAAAACTTTGTTCGTTTGAAGAATAGAGCTTCGTCTGAGTACTTTGATAGCTTACATAGCCAACGAAAATGAACCCAAGTGCTCCCAGTTACCCCATGGCCTCCCTGTACGTCGGGGATCTGCATCAAGATGTGACCGAGGCCATGCTGTACGAGAAATTCAGCCCAGCCGGAGCTATCCTGTCTATCCGTGTCTGTCGGGACATGATCACCCGGCGTTCCCTTGGATATGCCTATGTCAACTTCCAACAGCCAGCGGACGGTATGTAGCTACTTTGCCAATACATCGAGTAAAATGTTAAAAGTTACCACTTAAAAATGACAGTCGACAAGTGAAAGCTTCCCTTTTCCCCTACTACACGTGACTGCGGCCGACATGTTGTCGGTGGGGTCTCCTCATTTGAACCTCCCAGCAGTGGCGTAGCAGAAAGGCACCATGTCAATCCCGCCCTGCCCACCCCAGTTATGTAGCAGTGGACTGATATCTGGCTGCCAGCTGAATGCTCAATGCCTTTTTATCTCTGTTGTGTCAGGACAACACCCCAACTGTTAGCCTAAAGTGCTGAAACTACACTTTCTTTAAACCTACCCAAAATGCTACTGGGTCAGTTATGCTGTGATATTAACAGTCATCTTTATTTGTGAGGGAATAAAAGAATGTCAACTGCTAAAAGTGTCAGATATGTATATATAGATATATATATATAAATATATTAATTAATATGTCAGCCTTTCATGAGCTAAAAGACAAATATCTATCCTCTTCTGTACGCTCTTGATAAGAGCACTGGTCTGAATCCTCATTTGGTTTTCTTGAATGTGTTTCTTGTGTTTAAACCGAGATAAAGATATATTCTGTGGAGACTTTTGGTCAAATTACCACTTAATTTGCCAAGTATTAGGGCAAGGGCCATATAGATAATCCATCACTTTTCAAGTGAAAATGCCAAAAAATTTGCTGGTCCCAGCTCTTTAAATGTAGGTATTGGCTGCTTTTATGATTATAAACTGTATGATTTAGGGATCTCGACAAATGTATCAAAACAAAAACAACAACATATGAGCAATATGAATATGTAAACTTGGATGTTTTCCATATTACATTACACAAATAATGAACAACATAATAGTTAAATTATTTTATTTTAATCAAAATAACTGTTAAATGCAGCCCTAAGTCGTACAGCTGGTTATTCCAGATTGGCCTGTAAAACAACTTGCCAATCGTTTGTAATTTAAATTAATAAAAGTTTACAAATTTTGTACAGGGTTGACTTTTAAATTTGCCAGAGATTGGTAATGCTGATGTGCTGACATATTTGTGACCAGATGTAAAACTCCAGACCAGTAGGTTAATGTAGCAAGACCTATTGTCAGGACTAATGGATGTAAAAATGTTTAACAACCATCACAGCACTGACTGTGGACCGTCTTTTGCTTAAAAATAGCCTGTGGAGAATAATATTTCATTGTATGACAACTGCTCCCAATCCCCTTATTACCATCAGTAATAATGTCTGGTCAAGCATATTGAAAGACTGCAGCTTTGTCAAATTCAGTGCTCCCTCCTTAATAGGTTGCACTGGCCAAAATGGCTGCAACAATGACTCTGTAGTTCATGGGCCCCACCTTTCTCCATCATAGATTCTGGGGATAATTATGTACTACAGACAAACCATAAAAAACAAAGGAATATTTTCAGACCATTATTATTAGATTTTTCATGCCTCTCTGTTGTAAGTTATTTTGTGTATGTAATGTACTAGCTGCTTTTATATTTTACTAGCATTTGATTAATGGCTTTGCTAATTTCCCAAAGTTTTAATATGTAGGGCTTTAAAAAGAAAACAGAAAATTACACCACTTTTGTCTCAACAGAAACAACTTTAGACCACTTTTCTTCAGACAATAGTTTCTCCTTGTTTGAAACTTGAAAATCCAGACATAATCATTTGCCCAATAGGAGTTAGTAACTAGAAACCCCCCAAAGACCCCACCTTGAACCAATGCTGTCTGTCTTATCTAGCACTTGAAAACTTAAGTGACACAGCCCCTCCCTGTGTTTCTTCCCTCAGCTGAGCGTGCACTGGACACCATGAACTTTGACGTGATCAAGGGACGGCCTGTGCGCATCATGTGGTCTCAGCGTGACCCATCACTGAGAAAGAGTGGTGTGGGAAACATCTTCATAAAGAATCTTGACAAGTCCATTGACAACAAGGCTCTGTACGACACCTTCTCTGCTTTTGGCAACATCCTGTCATGCAAGGTAAAAGACAAGATGTCGACTCCTCCTTCCTGTACCCAAACTGTGGTAGGGAGGTGTTAAACAATAACTGTTTATATGTGGCATCGTGAGAGTTGGTGTAATTTGCATGTGTGTGCTTCGAAAATGACTGTTGTTTACATTAACAGAGAGTTCAATTACCCAGCAGATTTATAAATCATTACTAAATAAATTAATGGATGGAAAAAGCTTGTTTGACTGTGCCCTTCCACCAAACAATACACTTGTTTGTTCAGTAAGATTAAAAGTATATAGACATTGTTTCCCAGAGCAGCTATGCAACAAATTATATTCATGGGCAAATTTAACAGAGTTGGGAGATAGGATCACACAGTTTAAGAAATTCTGAATTTGTTTTCAAAAGCAAGGAACATAATAATAGTTATAAAATAATAAATTTAATAGAGGAGCTTAAATTTTTAAGGTGTGATGCGACACACAGTTCAAAACCAGGGCTGTACAAACTGCACATGAAGTAAGTGAAAGCTGTGCTCTGTTTAATATTAGGTAATAAGTTATGTTACAATTTTATATATGTATTTTGCTTGTTGAAGATTCACTTTGAATAAGAACTAGTCTTAATTTTGGAAATTGTAAAGTTTGCAAAGTTTTGTAGATTAGTAGGATTAGTCGATATATAATTGTGATCTCAATAGTGATCCAAATTATTGTTAGTGTATTTTGCACCAAAATTCAGGTGTTTTTCTGCATGTGTGTGTGTGTGGGTCTTCAAAGCTGCATGTATCTTCTTTCTCAAAGGTTGTTTGTGATGAAAATGGCTCCAAAGGCTACGGCTTTGTGCATTTTGAGACTCAGGAGGCAGCCGAACGAGCCATTGAGAAAATGAATGGCATGTTGCTCAATGACCGAAAAGTGTAAGTCCATGTTTCAGGTTGTTTTGAATTGTTTTTGCATCTACTGTGTGAAATAAAGAAAAAAAATTCTTTGTTGCTTTAATATTGCCTTTGGTTTGATTGAGTTGTGAAGGTTGCTACAGTGTTAGCTAATACTTAAAGCACGCTTGATGCAGTTTAGTTAACATTCGCAGTTGGCACACTTGTGAAGGGCAAAACCCTTTAATTCCTGTAATTAATGAGTAATTAAATATTGAAGCATGTTTATTTCATTGCAGATTCGTGGGTCGCTTCAAATCTCGGAAAGAGCGCGAGGCTGAACTGGGTGCACGAGCCAAGGAGTTCACAAATGTCTATGTGAAAAACTTTGGTGAAGACATGGATGATGAGAAACTGAGGGAACTCTTCAATAAATATGGTCAGTCAGTGTGTTTTTTCAAATAGCTCCTTCACTTAATTCCTAATTAAAGTCTTTTCTTGTACATTCATATACAGTTATTTGATCCCCTGCAGTAAAACTTTATGGCATAATATTAGAGGTATAATAACAGTTTGGAGAAGGAAAAAGCCCCACGCCAATTAACTTTAACATATAGTCACTTAATTTTTATCTTTCTGTTTAGGAAACGCCATGAGTATCCGGGTCATGACAGATGACAACGGGAAGTCTCGAGGCTTCGGGTTTGTCAGCTTTGAGAGGCACGAGGATGCTCAAAAGGTAAAGCTGTGCCAGTAACTCTCTGCTGGCTTCCTGGAAATGCTTACTGTTTCTTGATTCCCCAACATTAAACCTGGAATGAGGAACTTTCTTTTCTGGCAAGAGTAATTACACAAACACTATTGACATGCTTATGATACCATAGGCCTCGCCTTACTCCTGGCTGCTGTAGTCTACTCCCTGCATCCTGTACCCTTTAGCTCTGGCAAACCAATCTTTGCTGGTTGATGTAAACACATGAATACTGATGCCTGCATGTAAAAGTAGCTACAGACTCTAGATTCATCAACTTAAGTATGCTTAACAGAGAACATAGAGATGTATCTGACAGTGATAAGCTTCATCAGTAAATATTGCGTAAACTCATTTGGAAAAGGCTTAAATGTAAGGGGCATTCATGTATGTTTTGAAAACCCACACTGATCTAACAGAGTTTTCTTGTTTTCTCCAGGCAGTGGATGAGATGAATGGGAAGGAGCTGAATGGCAAGCTGATCTATGTTGGCCGTGCCCAGAAGAAGGTGGAGCGACAGACGGAGCTCAAGCGCAAATTTGAACAAATGAAACAAGACCGCATGACTCGCTACCAGGTCAGTTTCCCCTCTTACTACACACTTCTAAAATAATACACTAGGGTTTAACAGCTTCCAATCACAAAATTACCTTCAGTCCTTATGCTGAACAAGCATATTGAAAGCCAGCAGCTTTGTCAAATTCAGTGCTTCTTCCTTAATAGGTTGCACTGGCCAAAATGGCTGCAACAGTGACTCTGTAGTTCATGGGCCCCACCTTCCTACATCATAGATTCTGGGCATAAATATGTACTACAGACAATGACAATAAAATTAGCACCAAAGGGACAGTACAGCAAGAGACCATTTCTGTCACCCTTAAAATAAATAAACACTATTCATGTCTTTCTTTCAGGGTGTCAACCTATACGTGAAAAACCTTGATGATGGAATAGATGATGAACGTCTGCGAAAGGAGTTCTCACCCTTCGGCACCATAACTAGTGCCAAGGTAGGTCCTTAACTTTTAACTTATCTTGTATAATTAATACAAGGCTGTGAGGCTGCAGCTGTAAAAGTACTGCATTCATTTAACAGTGCTAAAACCCCGACTTGAAAAAGTTTGAGAGATGTGTAAAGACTTATTACAAAGTGTTTGCGAGCCCGTGAAGTAGTGATTTTTCATATAATCATATTTTAGAAAGTGGTGAGCTTTACCTCTTCCTTGCTTGTGAATGATTGAGCCTTTCAGGGATGCCCCTTTCATACCCAGTTAAGGTACCATCACCTGTTACCAAGAAACCTGTTTTCGTGAAATGTTTCATACAGGTGTTTTGCAAGCATTCCATAACTTTTGCAGTCTTTGGTTTCTCCCAACTTGTTAGAAACATGTCTATATTCAAATTCAGAATGGGCATACATTTATGAAAATCAGTGAAGTTGTTGCGATAAATCATTCATTATATTTTTGTGCTGCTTATAATTAAATAGATATAAAAAAGCAACAACAAATTATTACATTTTTCTGGATTTTATATGGCTTTCTAGCTTTTTAGGAATCTGGGTTGAAACACTTAATAGGTTTTGAGATTTTTCATGGATTCATTTGACTCTCTCACTCTCAGGTCATGATGGAAGGCGGGCGCAGCAAGGGCTTCGGCTTTGTGTGTTTCTCATCCCCAGAGGAGGCCACCAAAGCAGTAACAGAGATGAATGGACGCATTGTAGCCACCAAGCCGTTGTATGTGGCTCTGGCCCAGCGTAAGGAGGAGCGTCAAGCCCACCTGACCAACCAGTACATGCAGCGCATGGCTAGTGTGCGTGCAGTGCCAAACCCAGTCATCAATCCCTACCAGCCAGCCCCGCCCTCTGGCTACTTCATGGCAGCCATTCCTCAAGCCCAGAACCGTGCTGCTTACTACCCAGCTGCTGGGCAGATGGCCCAGCTCCGCCCGAGCCCACGCTGGGCCACCCAAGGTGTCCGGCCACAACGTGAGTATCTCACCCCCCTCTTCAAAGGGATAGTTCAGATTTTTAGGGTTGCAAAAAAGTGCAGCAAGTCACTATGTTTTTGTGTGTTCCCAGACTTCCAGAACATGCCAGGTGCCATGCGTCCCTCAGCACCTCGCCCTCAGACCTTCGGTGCCATGCGACCTGCCTCCCAGGTGCCCCGCATGATGTCCACTCAGCGTGTCGGTCAGTCACCTATACTCAATTAATAGTCTAATTGCAAGTACAGTTCAACTGTAAGTCTGCTTCTTTTGTCTTTGTGTTGATGACTCTGTCCTCTTTTTGATTCCCTTTACATCAGCTCAGACCATGGGGCCACGACCAGCCACTGCAGCTGCTGCAGCAGCAGCAGCTCCTGTGCGTGGAGTCCCTCAGTACAAGTATGCCGCAGGAGTGCGCAACACCCAGCAGCACATGACTGCTCAGCCACAAGTCACCATGCAACAGGTTGGAATGCTAATTTCCTTTTTTAGGCCTGACCTACTGACCCAATCAGCCCACCACTTGAGAAAAAGTTCAGTTTGAATGTGCATTAAAAATTTATCAGACTTTCTAATTTCCGGCATCCTTCCCCTCAGCCTGCTGTTCATGTTCAGGGACAGGAGCCTCTGACTGCCTCCATGCTGGCCGCTGCTCCACCACAGGAACAGAAGCAGATGCTGGGTAAATGTCAGCTCCTCTTTACAGTATACAGTGTTAGCTTAACAACACTCATACCCTGGCTCTGACCAGACCCAGTATATACAAGCACAACACTGTATCTGTCCACTTTTAAGAAAATCATACCCAGCCTTGTGTGCTGTACATTATATATTTAACACGGGTTTTCACATGGTGTTTTCTCAGTTAAATGACGCTTAGTTAATATTGATTTACACCTTCTCACAAATTCTCTGTATCTTTTACTTCTTCAGGTGAACGTCTGTTTCCACTGATCCAGAACATGCACCCAAGTCTGGCAGGAAAGATCACGGGCATGCTGCTGGAGATTGACAACTCAGAGCTGCTCCACATGCTCGAGTCCCCTGAGTCTCTCCGCTCTAAGGTCAGTACTTATAGAGTATTTACATTGACATTGACAAATACCTCACCAGAATTAAATAATAAATAGAAGGACAGGGAAGGTCAAAGAGATGTATCTTTTTCGGATAGTTAATTTTTGGATGTTTTAAAGATTGTCCTACTGTGATGTTGTGCTGACATTTAAGCAATTTTCTTTCTAGGTGGATGAGGCAGTGGCTGTGCTTCAGGCCCATCAGGCCAAGGAAGCTGCCCAAAAGACTGTGACGAATACTGCTGGTGTCCCAAGTGTCTGAATCCAAGGTACAACCACTCTTCCAAAACTGCTTCAACAAGGAGAGCAGTGTTTAGCAGATCACTGCTCCTTAGGCTGACCTTTCTACTTTCACACTGAACTCAGTGTCAGCTAGTATCAAACTCATTTATAAATCTGTATCACTGACTGTTTTTTTGTTTCATATTCACAGGAGTGGGGAACCTTGAGAAACTAGCTTCACCGACAGAAAGAATTTAACAATGAAAAAGTTGAAAATTCCATAAAACAAAGTAAAAAGAAGTCAAATAATATATTTTAAAAAAAAAACAAACAATGGAAACAAGTCTCCAGTCAGGCCTGCAGTGAACAGAAAAAGCAGCCCTGATTTGCGGAGTTAAAAAGAGAAAAATGTAACAAAAAAAGAGAAAAAGTTAAAATAGAAAAGGATAAGTTCATGAGGGGTTTTAGAGGAGAACTCTGTGATAAAATAAGATTGAAATCATTCCTTTTTCTGCCATTTTATTCCTTTTAGATGTTTGAATGTTTGGGCTTTAAAGGCCTGTTATTGTGAAATTTCCCTGGACCTTTGCTTGCTTGAATAAAACTTAATAAAAATAATAAGTATGTGTTCATTGTTGACTGTTTTTGAAATTACATATCATCAGAATTAGCAGTTCTTACCTCATGCCCACTTGTGGCACAAAAATGAAAATGACACTGTGAAGTTGTGTTTCAAGTTTTATTTGTGCTTTTGGACAAAGATGATAGTGTCACAATGTTATTTACTGAAACACATCTTAAGCTGTTGTACTTCAGCCTGCACTTTTAAGGCCAACCAACAAATGCAAGTGGCTTCATTCACTCAGTCCATGACAGAGAAGATGACAAAATCAAGGCACATTTGCATCTTTTGGATAGACTGTTGGTTTAGTTGCCAAGGGCCCTGCCCTGTGCTGCCAGATTCTGGAAAAAGCTCTCCAGCTGCTTCTGCAAGTTTTCCAACACGGGCTGGACATTAGACTGCAAGTTGTCAGCTACTGGTTTGAGCTGACTCTCGACGTTGGTGACAACTGTCCTCACATGGTCCTGGACAGTCCTGTGGGTTAAAACATGAAGAAACAGCATGGGAAAGTGAAGAATACACCAATCTGACTTGCCCTGAATAGTCTCGCATTTGTAAAATTTGTCATGGGCTTCTGAAATTACAGTAGGATTTTAATTTCTTGCCAGATAGATAGTACAAGTAGTGTTTAGTGGGATAGATGTTAACATTTCCTTTAATAATTTTTTATTTTCTTACATTTTCTAACCTGCATTTCTTTAAAGGTGAGAAACTAACTTAGCTTTCACTATCAAAGGAAAAACGCCTGTAATACTACATATTAGTTTATTGTATGGATGCATTAATGTGTTGGTTACTGTTGTAGCTGGTTGACATGGAGCTAAATTTAAGTGCAAGTATGTCAAATTAGAAGTAGCGGTCACAACATGAGTCATGTCTAAACCTTGACTTTTGTTTGCTGCACTCACTGAGCATGCTCGTCCAGGTTGTGTTGGCGGATAAGTTCATTCACTTGCTCAGACACCTTGGTCTTTACATCCTCAAACATCTGGCTGAGACTTTCAAAGTTAGGAACCTCTTGAGCAAGGCTTCCTGTAAGTTTCCAAGGACAAAAAAAGCCATAGAGTTAAAAATTTTTAACCAAGAAATGTTACATTTTTGAACTGTTAAAGTCATTGTGAGAAGATAATGCTGCACCATGTGCCAGAGCGAGCACGGCGATGACGGCTGCAACGAGGGTGAACTTCATGGCTGCTGACTGATGAAGACCTACAAAACATGGGCATTATTTAGTTATTCTAATCAAACAACCTGTTTGTCCTTGGATGAAGCAACTAGAACATCCTATTGCTTAATCAGATGACTCACTGAGATAAGTTGTTCTAGGAATCCCTGCATGACTTTTGTCACAAGGTAATGAATAAATATTTTTATAATCACAGTGTGTTTGTTCAAACCTCCACACACCTTCTCATAAACTTTATCTAGCTTATCAGAGACATCATGACAACAACTGAAGCAAAAAGCAAATAAGTGAACCTTGAGTTTGAAATAATCGATGACAAATATGTGTCCAAAGGTCAGGAATTTACCTTGAGGTTCAAACAGGTGTTTTTTAATGCTTTTTATTCGTAAGCAGAAAACTTTATTTAATAACTGCTAATCATTTTTTTTAATACTTATAATTCTCTTATGAACCTAGAGTAGGATATTTTATTATGTGTTACAATGTGACTCCATTAAACTGGAGTGCCTCTACATTATAACTACTACTACTGCTGTAGATCCACACTGTTTTAGTCTACATTTTTAAGAGTTTTTGTTTCTAATCATTACAGCCCTGAATCAATAAATTTGAGTGTATACTAACACACAAATATGCATTTCCCGTCGTGCTGGTTATATTTTTGCTTTGTGTGTTGTTCTTTTAGAACCTCTGATGATGATGATGAAGAAACAAAATCTAATTAAATTTAAAAAAATACATTTTTGTTAACAAAGTACGAAAAATTGATTTTATTTCTACTTGGGATTATGCCACAAGTAAATACTGAGGTTAAACTTTAAAAAAATCTTTAAAAATCCACCACACAGCTCTTTTTTCAGTGTTTTCCTTAAAAATGTGTTTAAATGTATTCTTCCTTTGTCATCACTTCTCTCAAGGCAACATTACTAAAAAAAACTTAAGTTTCAGTCTTAAAATTTGAAACTTTCAGTTATTTTACATTCAAGAAGAAATTTGTCCTATGTGTAATTTTGGCTTAAAAGAAAAATGTGATAGGTAGAGTTTAACTTACCTGTTCGTCAGGAGAGTCTGGACCGGATGGTGCCGTCCTGTAGGACACTCACACTTCTTATACCCCAGCCTGGTGATGCAGCCCTGTCCTGATGCGAATCTGATTGGACAAGATAAAAAGACTAAACGTTATTGGATGTTTGTGCCAGTAAGGGGCTCACGGTGCTGACACTTGCTCCTCAGTGTGCCACCTGGACGAACTAAGCCAAAGTCCAACAGTCTCTGTGCTGACTGGCCAACATTAGAGTTCATCTTATCATATTGATAAAATAACACACTTAATCACTGTTAACAGCATCACCATGACAGTGATGTCATGTTTGGAAAAACTATTGATATTGCTGCTGTCAGCATTACAAAATCTGATAACCGACAAGATAACTGGTTTTGGATTGTAGCAATGTGGTTAAAGAGTATATAATCATTAAACTTTAATCGCATTTTTAATTGTTTAATATTACCTTTCTGTTATGAAACACTCTGTAACTGTTACTTAGAAAGGTGCCCTATAAACTTAATGTAGTTAACAGTAGATGTAGCAGTGATGAGCTTTGATTGACTGATTGATGTGATCTGTTATGTTTTTGCATATAGGTGTATCTAGATGTCACACACCAGGCTGCAAATGCTGTGGTAAGTGGCCCTGATCTATGTTTTGTACCAGTCCAAAGGAAAAGAAAAAATGTATTGAAAAAAAAAATCTTAGTTTGACCATAAATGTAAGTTTGTCATAAGGCGCAAGCAGTATTTAAACACATATGAAAGACATTTGTATAAATATTTTTAAATCATTATTTGTTGTTAGTTATATCACTTGCATAGCTCAGTGGATTGTAACATGTCTGTCTGTCTGTCCGCAGACTGCAGCTAAAGTCCTTCTAGCCAAGTCCTGCCCCTCAGCAACCATCTTATCAAAGCCCACAAGCAGGTACTGCACCTTACACAACCAAGTCACTACCAAATTGAACAAGGAGAGAGCTTCAGCGTTAGTTTTAATTATCACCAGGGCAAAAAAAAGATTATATAGGATAGCCAGTCAAATCTGGAATGAAATTTATTAAAGAGTTTGGTGATTTTGCCCAAAAGTTCAATTCATAGTGCCAACACGATTGGCTAGATATTTTTCTAAGTACAGTGGCTGTAAAGCAGACTATTGGCTCTTTAGGGGAAAGGGCAGAATATGCTTCATCCCACCATCATTTCAAATGGTTTGGACATTTTTTATTACAATGCTTTAACTGGTTTGTCTCCTCTCTTATAATGTCTTAGCCGCCATGAATTGGCACAACAATTTGTACAAACATTTAAGGTTCTTGGAGGATAACAAGAAATTGCTTTGGTGACCTCCTTAATTTTCATTTGTGATTTGTGAACTTGTTGACTTCTCATGACTTCAGTGTTTTGTTCTTGATTAGCAAATTTTGCACTCCAACACACATATGTGGTAAACTGCTGAACATCAGCATATTTTGCTTGTCACTGTGAGCATGTTAGCATTTAGTTCAGTGAGACCAGCCAGGCAGAGCTGCAAAAAAAATTCTTTTGATTTTCAAGATTTATTAGCCTAAACCTTTAGATAGAGATAAGGATACAGAAATTACAGGATTAAAAACTATTTTCAACAGAGAAAACAAGAGTTTTTAAAACAAAATGAGCAAAATGATATATCTCAGTCAGCTGTTTCTTTGAAAAGATGCCTTGTGTGACCCTTGGCCATGTGGATGTAAACCTTCTACCTTTGGTTTACATCCAACAGGTTGTTATTACTACCAGTCTATCTTTATGGTTGTTGTAAAGTAATTAATTCCCAACCTCGCTCCACCTTGGTCAGCAATAAACACTCAGAGACGAGGGGAAACGGGAAATACAGGCAAAAGATGTGGGCAGTGGACATAAACAGCACAAGCTGTTTAATACAACTTGAACAACAATCCTGTGAGCCTCCGTTCATCAAGTGGGAAAGCCCTGCGCTGGAGTTAACAGTCAGATTTTGACTATAAAACTAAAATCAAGACCAGATGTGGGATTGTTTTCAACCAGTGATAATTCTCTCCGTCCTGAGTCTGTGCACCATTTGACTCCCTGCTGGAAACAGTTTCGGCTGTTTACGCCTCTAAAAATGAAAAAAAAGAAAAGGGGCTCCATGAACATGGAACCGTCTTGGCTGTGGTATGCGTGGCATGCAAAGTGACATAAATCTGAACTTGCTGCATAAATATGTTGCAGTAGGAGGAGTTTTTGATACAATAAAATGACAAAATGTAAATATTATTAGCAAAACACACTTATTGTTAGTCATATAAAACTATATACTATGATAATATAAACTGTAACTACTGAGTAGTCATAGTATAAAACATTTGTCTCCTAAAAATTACATTTACAGACATTTAGCAGCAAAAACACTGGAAAAATATTACTCACATTCTTTACTAAAGTAAAAAAAGGCTTCATGGCAAGTTCAAGTTCAGTATTCAAAATATCATGAGCAAAGTGTACTTTCTGTGTCAAAAGCAAAAGGACTCTTTCTACAAAAATACTGATATATTATTTTGCATTAAATAATTACATTGTTACTCATATATCAGTGAGTAAGCAGCCTGTTTAACTACTTTAGTGGTTCCCAACCAGGGAGTTGTGCCCCATTCAGTAAGACCTTCTAGATAAATCTGTGGGATAGTGGATAGTGAGATGATTAATAGTGTAAAAAAGAAAATACAATGTTCTGCAAAAATATTTCATTTTCACTTGTTATATTTTTCTAAATTGTTTGCTTTTTTGTGTAGTATTGGGCAAATATCTGTTTTTTGGCTTTGAACAAGCATTTAATCAAAACCATCTGGGAAGTTTACATGGAAAATGTGTTTTTGATTGACCTGCTGACAATGCTTTGACGTGTGAATCTATAATCTTGTGTGCTTTATGAAAAAATATTCATCTAAAAAAAATGTATAGATAAAGTTCATGTTTTAAGTTTCAAAAAATGAAAAATCTCAAGTAAAGAACCTTAAAATTTTTCTTCCATTAGAAAATGTGTACTTGGCATTTTTTCACCATAGGGTTGTCAATGCAGACATTTGTCAGTTCAGCTTACTGTGATAAACAAGCCAAGTTCAGGGCCGCTTTATGTTGTAGTAACAGTCATTTGATCGGCAAAGACAGAAGGAAAGGACGACAATATGTATGTAAAGATTTTTGATACATTCAGTATTTTGGTGAGAGAGAAGATCCATCATAGCAACGAAGAGTTTGGCTCACTTTCACTCCGCTTGCATTGGCACCCATCATGTTTGGCCTATGAGACCCTGAGTAAGTCAGTCTGCTGAGCTGCAAACACACAGCAGCTTTGCATTAGCAAACAACTGGAGAATAAAATTAATATCCAAAAGTCACCCCGCTGCATAACTGTGGTTTTCAGCTGATGCAATGAAAGCAAAGCACGCCCTCCAGTGAGACAAGAACTCATTTACAATCACAGTGATATATGACTGTTGATTTTCCTCTATGTCGTCTGTGAAACATGCTAACAGACCACATTTCAAGTGATAGATTTGAGACATTTTTTTCTTGGCTCCTGTTAGACATTCAAGTACCCGCAGTCTACTCAAATTTCTTAAAAATTTGGGGTTTTTTTTGCAGGTTCAGCTTGAAAGAGAGATATATTCAAATGTTCCCTTGTTCCTTCTCTGAACTCATCTGGCTTCATACCAGACCACAGAGAGAATGAAAAATTACACTAGCTCCAGAAAGTCATAAAAAAGCATTTAGGCGGCACAAAAGGAGGTCCCATTTCCTCTTCGGCTCTTTGTTCTGCACAAAGTTGGTGGTCCACCGACTCAAAATTAAACCCGGTTACCTCAACTTGTCTTATCTGTTCCATTGATTTAAAAGGAAGATCATCACTTCTTTCACCATCTTGTCAAGTAAACTGTAACTCTGCTTCCAAGTTTTAATCACATGCTTCAGGCTGCAGAGCTGGAGCTGTAAACCCACACTGTGTAGTTATACTGTTGTTGCCAGAGGAGAACAGAGGAGGCTCAGATTTCTTGTCTTGATTTTTCTGACTTTCCACTGCTGCCTTCAGGTGCTACAGAAAATGTTGGAAATATCTTATAAGCAGGCACACCTTTAAACAAAGTATACACAACACAGAAAAGGTGCCCAAATTATTCTTTTTAGGGCCTTTGTCGAGGCATTAAAAATGAGAATAAACTACTAGCGACACAAATTAGTGTCTATCAGAGATTTCTGTTGAGTGGCTGCAAGCTGTGTAATTTTTTTTTTTTTTTTTGGACAGTACATCTTTCAACACTAAAAAAGGCTTTCTAATATTTTGCCATCCCACACAAACCATTGAGAATTTCAATTTAATGTAATTCAATCCAAAGCAACAACACAAACAAGTATTGGACCTGAAATTACACAAGGGCTGACTGTTCTAAGGTGAAGGAATCTGACACCGAAGATGTACTTGATAAAATAGTAAATCAGTTCATAGGTCAAGAGCAAGGGCGATTTGTCTGTTGTGCAAAAAAAAGATTTATACATAAGTAACAAAATGGTCAAATTTGTCTCAAAGTGTTTTATTATATTTACAGCAAAAGGTCCTTCAACACAAAAATTGAATGTGCAAAAACTCCCCACAACATGCTTGAAATGGAAAGAACAAATGGACAAATATTCAAAAAGAGGTTACCTCTGTTGGATGGGCAGATAATAACTGTCACGTAAACAGTAAGTAATAAAAAAAAACAAAAAAAAAACAATATAAGATGAGAACAGACTGAAATTCAGAGAAAACATTGTGGATTAAACAAACTGCAACACATGTCATAATGAACACATCTTTTTTGTTGAATAACATATTATTATAATGCCACAGCCACTGTTACAATAATTAAAAATAAAACAAAAAAAGCAGGTAATAGTCAAAAAAATTCAGCATTCAAACAATAATCACATTACATGCAAACAGCAAAGCGAATAGTTATTTAAACAACAACAACGAAAATAATCCTACTTTTATCATTTGCGATGTTATGAATGACAGATAATCCCAAAATCTGGACATCTGTGGCTAAACATGCAGAAAATACGAGCGTGACGTCAGAAGTTGTGGATTACGGGGGGTCATTGAACGCATCACTTGACTGACAAACCCGCAGCCTAATCCAGAGAGCGAGGATGCATAGCAGCGCTGGTATGTGTCGAATGAACATCGGCTAAGTACTTCTTTCGGCTGTGGTTGACAAAAACCAGCAAACACTTTGTTCGGTCAGCCTTTACAGGTCACATCTGTACCTGAAACCGTCGGCTTTAACGGTTCAAATTTCATAAAGACCGGGACTTCGCAGACGTTACGTTGGGACAATGGAATCTAACGTTATCCCGGACAGTATCCGCCCTCAGAGGCTACAGCCAGGGATTGGATTCGGTTCCGGACCAACCGGGACCCTCCGCTCCTCGCTCCGGCCCGGGGTTACGGTTCCAATCGCACCACTTTTGCCCTCTCCGGCCTCTCTGGCGGCTTCCTCCGGGCCTCCTCCTCCGCCGCCCCCGCTGCAGCTCCACAGCCTGTACGGCGGTGTCGGAGCGGGGCTGGGGCCGGGGGCTACCGGTCACTGTAACCCGGGGAACCCGGCGGTGCTGAAGGAGGCAGTGGAGGCTGTGGTCCGCAGCTTCGCCAAACATACACAGGGTTACGGCAGAGGTAACGTCCAGCGGTGACAATACTCTGTTTAGTGTGAAGATAATGATATTAATATGTCATATTGTTCAGTTTGTACTTGGGGAGTTTTCAAGTACATAAAGCGACTTTTAGCTGCGCCATTTGTTTGAGTGGATTAGCAACAGGAAAAACACATGCTACATTCCTCAAATATTCATGTTTACTCAATGTCACACTCACTTTAAACTGTTTTACTCTGTGCTGTGGTCATCATCACCTGATGCAATGTCACCATAATGTTTCCTCACTGGAATTAAAGAAATCCTTTGATATTTACACAGCTATAGTAAGTTTGGACTCAGTCACTTCATTATAGGATTAACTATTACCACAGCCCTGATGGATTACATGTACATACAATAAGCTATTATACCTACAAATTAGTCACATTAATTTAGTCTTGTTTTGCATTGGACACGGTACAATCCTGGCCCCATAATGCAAAGTATAGAATATGAATAACGTCAAATAATAATAAAGCAAAGACAGGTGTTTTAGACACTGTCAGCTGCAGAAATGTTTATGTTTACAATCATGCATTTTTTTATTGACCAAAATAGCCATCTATTTACAGAAGCATCTTTTTAGAGAAGCCAAAAATATATTATCATCCAGACCATATCTTGCAGTAATTGGTTCCAGATGGGTATCAACTTTTTGTTGAAAATAATGTGACTGCGAAAAGGATTTATTGGCACATAAAAACATAATTTATTTTTGTTTACATTTTTTGCTACTTCCAGCTTAATAATCTTCTGGTTGTAAGAGTTTCCACTCCTTTTTTATCTTGTATTTTATCACTA
>JAPZDY010000008.1:9238300-9259272 GCA_029783645.1 Ctenochaetus hawaiiensis | reverse complement strand
TTATCACTACAGCACACAGACAAGAGCTATGCTTAAAACTAACATTAAACCCAAAAGCTGTGTTGGCATTTGGAGCCATTGATGTTTGGAGCTAATACAAGTGTTCCTGTTTCGGTGCTAATAGGATTTATTTCCAAAAGATTGTCCTTCTGTGCTCTGACTAATGCCTCTTCCCTCCTCTATCCCATTTAGTCTTCTTAACACTGTCAGTATTGGCAGCCCTATAAAGACTGTTTTATCAGGGCTATATTTTTTGCTTTATTGTTGCTCTAATTTTGTGATTTACTAGTGTTTGAGGAAAATTAGCACATTTTTACCTAAAACGCGCTTTATATTTTGTTAGTTGGCAGTAATTATTTCCCTTACTGAATTTTCCCCGCTGAATGCATTACTGAATGCATTTTCCCTGTGTTTTTGTTATAATCATGCCATTACCTGGGAATTAAAATGAATTAATTTACAACAGGAACACTGTTAAGAGTTTTAAGACAAAGTCAAGTAAATCTGTCTGTAATCATCTCTTTCTTTAGTTTTCTATTTTTGCCTTTCCTCTGACACATTTATCAGATATACTGATTTATGCTATGCAGCTGCTGCTCAATGTGGATGTGAGTCTGGGACAGCACCATTGTCATGTTACCCTCCACTCTCTCCTAATATTTCCTGTTTCTGTCTGTTTTATCTTTCAGGACATACTGCAGAACTGATAAAAACAGACCAAAATGCATTATCTTATCATTGCCCTGAACACTAGATGCACAGAAATAACTTTGTCTCTGATTTAGGGAAACTAATCCACTTTTCTGTAACAGTCAGTATATTTTCAGTACATAAACTCGACATATCTTGCATTTAGCCTAAGTTATATGTAGAGGCTTGGAGATGATGTGCTGTAATGTTTTCAACACAGTGGATTCATGCTGTTACATGAAATTAATGTCACAGAGAGCAACACTGCTGTTTGCATTAGCACATACATTTTTATTACTTTATAATTGTCTAACAACAATAAGGCTGTTTATGGTGAGCATTTTCTCACGCAGACAGAGCAGTAAAACTTATTTGGATTGCAGTTTAGAGATTTATGTCTTATGTCAGAATACATCTCAGCTCATTCACAGAGGACTAAATTGTTCTGATCGAGCTCCAGACACAGTAGGAGAGCGAGAATCAGGCTGCCTGTGTTCAAACAGTGAGAGCTCAGCAGGAAGGAGCTGAGAGGTTACGAAAGTTAAAGAGCCCTGGGTAATGTTGGCTGTGCTCACATCTCTCCACAGGAGCCAAAACCAAATAATCATTTCTGACTCAGCTGCAAATTTTACTGCTTTTTCTTTGTTGTTGTTTCCCTTTGAAGGGCAGGAGAGTAACTTTTACATGGGCACAGAAAGCGTATAGCTGATGGTGTGTCTCTTTAAGCAGCCTCTCTGAGGTGATGCAGAATTTCCTTTCAAGCAGCCACCTAAATGTTTTCAGGAAAAGCCTCTGGCATCCTTGAGACGACCTTACCCCCACCCTTTCCATCTTTGTGTTTAGAGAGGACGTCACAGAGCACAGCCAAGAACTAATGGCTCCTGAAATGCAAACTAATTTCTAAAAAAGCATTGAGATTTTCTTTCTACCAGGATATTTTTATGTAAAAAGGGTAAATGATACAAGACAATGTTGATATACCGCAATTTGATGAGGCTTCTTTTAATTTGTGCACTCCAGTCAACGTGGTGGAAGCTTTACAGGAGTTTTGGCAGATGAAGTTGACCAGAGGGGCCGACCTGCGTAACGGAGCTCTTGTTGTTTATGAAATGGTCCCCTCCAACAGCCCTCCATATGTCTGCTACGTTAGTCTTCCGGGTGGAAGCTGCTTTGGAAGTTTCCAGGTACATGCATGTGTATCTGCAGTTTCTTGGCATGGTTGTTATAATATCTCAGAGAAATTTGATTTTAAAAAAAAGTATTAATTGTACATCAATGAACATGCTATATGTTTAAGGAACTTCTTTGCACTGTACGATTAATGTAAAAAAAATCATCACTGAAGTGCTTTGAAACAAACTTACAAATTCCAACGTGCTTGCGACCACAACATACCAAGTATGGATACAAACTTAAGACCACAAGACAGTAAATTATGGTGTGTGTTCACTTTTGCTAGAGTTACTCCATATGATCACTGGCTGTCTGCAGCTTTTTGTCTGTCTATGTGTATTTCTGATTGTATCTGCCTGCTAATGTATGCTCTCTTCATTGTTTGACAGTTCTGTCCCACCAAGGCTGAGGCAAGACGCAGTGCTGCCAAGATCGCCCTGATGAACTCTGTTTTCAATGAACATCCCTCTCGTCGAATCACAGATGACTTCATTGAGAAGAGCGTCAGTGAGGCTCTGGCTTCCTTTAACGTATGTATGCTAAAAATATACGAGGTTATTTTAATTAAGTCCTTGGAATTTTTCTTGAGTAAATAACTAAGCTGAATAAAACTGGGGACAGAAAGAGACGTGATATGCAAGTATCTGTATGCACGATGTCAAGCTGTTGTTTGGGCCGACGCAGCTCACTGACACTTACCAGCTGTTGCTGTTTACAGGGAAACAGAGAAGAGGCTGACAATCCCAACACAGGAATTGGAGCATTTCGCTTCATGCTTGAGTCCAACAAAGGAAAATCCATGCTTGAGTTTCAGGTGCATAAACATCTGTGTTCTGTTAAGTTGTATTTTATGCTACTCAGACGCACCAGGATAGTGTGAAAATAACACTGGCAAGGAATTTAGAAAGCCTTGACCCTTTTTTTCTAATTGGAAACTGGAAGTCTGAAGGAAGCACGCACCATTTGCAATATTAAATTGCTACAAAATGAGTGTTTTAAAGTGAGTTTGATGCCCTATTGCTGCCGGCTTGGCTGCTTTTGTATTTCAGGAGCTGATGACAGTGTTCCAGCTGCTCCACTGGAATGGGAGTCTCAAAGCCATGAGAGAACGACAGTGTTCCCGACAGGTACTGACGTTCATCTCACAGATGGGTTTAATTAGCTGAGTACAGAAGTAGTTTTTTAAAACTTTTCATCAACTTTCCTAAACAAACTACATCAAATTTTATCCTGCATGATCCAGACGGATTAAACATTTCTGCTTTTTACCACAACTGGAAGAATTGCAAGAAGATCGTATAAGAGGAAAATTCGTACATAGGCTGGTATCAGCAGATATTGAGTTCTGATTCGAGACCTGCACTTTTTCTTTTACCACATTTGGAGGTGGTATACACTGCTTGGACTTTAGTGGGGTTAGTGGAATGGAGGGTTACATGAGAAAAAGATTGTTGTGGTGTTTAAAACTGAACTGGCAGACTATTGCAAGGAAATTGCTCTGATTGTGGAAACACTGAATTTTAGAACTTCACCGATGAAGAAACTGGGTTTATTTTGTCTGACAGACACCTGATCTTCTTAATATTGATATATAACAGATTCAAATTGGAAAAATGATGCTTCAAAAGAATTTCTCCAGTCATGGCCAAACATTTACTTAAGACCTAAAAGAACTTGAGTTGGCAGGACCACATTGCTTAGCCTAACTTTCTCTCTTTGATATTACTGGACTTATTTAATTTACAGGAAGTGCTGGCTCACTATTCCCACCGGGCTCTGGATGACGACATGCGCACCCAGATGGCTGCCGACTGGGTGAACCGAGAACAGAGTGTAGCAGGCACCATCGCGCAGGAGTTGGCATCAACAGAACGAGAGCTGGAGGACGCCAGGCTGGCGGGCAGAGAACTGCGTTTTTACAAAGAGAAGAAAGACATCCTGATGTTAGCTGTGGGCCAACTGAGTGCAGCCAACACTGCCACCCTGCCCTCACACTAAACCTGCCGTCTATAGTGGGAAACATGCCTTCATACTCTGTAGGATCCCTGGTAACAGTTATGATCACTTCATAAGTATAACAGTGACATTGTCTGAACTTCAAGTTTTTGTATTCAGTGTTTTGTCATGAGGACCAGTCGAATCAGGCCTTGATTTACAGTATGCACATTCATCTATAAAAACGAACACTTGCCACTATAGCCGTTACCTCTTTGTGCCTAGTGATAACAGGATAACAGTGCTTTTTTTATAAACTACCTGTAAATGTGCTTGGTATACCAGCTGATTGAGTTGTACATGTTTTTTCATAACTTCATACTGTGTCTATTCAAAGTAGACCCACAGAAAAAAGCCTGGGTTTCATCAGTGAATGTACGGGACATAAGTTAATATGGCTCATCAGACCAAACACATTGGTTCAAGTTGTGGTTCATTAAGACATTTATTCTATCATTTTTGGGTGCGTTTACTTGCATATAGTCTTATGAACTCTAGCAAGTGAAGAGAGTAAAATGTAGGGGTCTTAAAACCTTAATGGGAAGTACCCTGTGTCCATTAATGAAATATCACCACAAAAAACAGCAGGGGGATAAAAGATCCCACCTAACAGCCCTTCCAAAAGGGGTAGTTAAGCTTGTCCTGCCTGTTTTAATGAGAATATAGTGTAAATATGTGGAAGTTGCATCCTAGAATTTAAGTAAGCATTGAAACTTACTTATTGGCTCATGCAATAATTTGAGGGTACTTTGCAAAAAAATCAGCAGGTGACTGATTGCTCTGACAGCAACTCAGGTTTTTGACAAATCAGAAAGTGAACCATCACTATTTTTCTTTTTTGTTTGTTTGTGAGGTCTTTTAACAACTATTTTAGTGTTCTTTGTACGCCTGGTGACTATGACACCAGCTGAATGTATATTTTTTGTGTGCTATCAACTAAAGGATCTGTTGAACATTTAGACTATTGAATTACTCCAATGATACAGATCGTGTTTGTCATGTGCTCCATTTAGCAGAAACATCAAACAGCCTCAGTGAGGGTCAAGGTAAAATGTCAAGGCTGAAAAAATAAGTTGAAGGTTTTAACTAGCTGATTCATTGTGTGAGTCACTGTTTTCAGCACAAAACAGTTCCAGCTTTTGTGGTTTATTTTTTTATGACGTCCTGGAAGGAAAATTTGTTTGCTTGTTAGCATTGCTCAAGTATGTACATTGCTAAAAACAAAGTATATAACTCGCACTTATCACCTTTTCAAATACTTTTAAGTTGAAGGACCTGATTTTGTTTATTCTGTAAACATGATATCTTTATTTACTATCTGATATGTATTGAATACATTGTTAAGACAGAGGTATATTGGTGAGTAGCCTTTTAAAGACCCCATGTCATGAAAGTGAGAGTTGAAGTGATCGTGTGTGGCTCTCTGTTTGTAAGGAAATACAGGCAGTGAGTTAACCAAGTTAAACAGCAGAGGGGCTCATTTCCTGCTGAATGCTGGTTAAATTTCAGCAGAAACTGATTACACAGAGTTTAAAGAGGCAGCAAAGAGAAAACAAAGAAGCAGAGATGGAGAGTGATTAAAGCCAGGACCAGTTTTATCATTTTATTGCTCATATTAATGTGCCTTTATGAAAATTGGTAACATGCAATGGTTTGAAATGTAAAATACTCGAAAAGTTTTGTTACAATTAAATGAGGTCTTTAAAAGATATTCTACTCTCCTTTATGGTATTTTGTCATTTAATGCAAAGGTAAAATTACATGCTATGATGCTGTTACAGTACCTTAAAGAAATAGCTGGACATCTTGGGAAGTTTGCTTTCTGGTAGAGACTTAGGTGAGAGAATAGATACCACTATCACGTCTTTTCATTAAATACAAATGTTACAGCTAGTCAGTTAGACTAGCCTTGCATAATGACAGGAAACATCTAGCCTGGCTGTCTAATGGTCTTTCTTCCAGTGTTTTAAAAGCAACAGTTTACCTTTTTACAGTTGCATTTTGAGTTGTTTGCTGGCAACTTGTAACCCATTGCTAATTGTAGTTTAATATTTACATACAATCATGAGGGTTGTACCAAACATCTCATCTAACTCTCTGCCAGAATATTTCCCATAATTATGAACTATTCCTCAAATATGTTACATGACATTAGATTGTGAAGGATTATTGAATCTTACTATGTTTGGTATACATTTATAATCATGATATTTTGTTTATTTGATACTCTGCTTGCAAAATATGTGTTTGCGGCACAAGTATGAAAATCTTTCTGTGTAATTTTGTCTTCTCTGCTAAGACCTGCCAGTGCTCTTCAGTAAACACTGAAAGTTAAATTGGACCTTTGAGCTGTTACAGTAAACACTTTGACCTCACAGTTCTGCAGCTCTTACACTTTCCCTCCCACATTTGTTTGCTACATCTCCAAGAATCTCCCCTCACAGATATGTTTTCTGATTTACATCGTCCACGAGCCAATACTAAGTCCAACTCAAAAGCAAACTGTACCGGTGCACTCATTTTACAACTGAAAACTGAAATGTAATTATGAGAAAAACTCAACAACTATGTGAATGGGCTGGCTACAGGACTGATGCTGAGGTCTTGGATTGTATATTTTTACATTTCTCTTTTTAAGATGACTATTTTGTGTGGGATTTTTGAACACAAGCCATTAATATCAGAACTCTCTTCTTTCAAATGCCTTTGACTCTTGTTTTTGATCATTGTAAATGAAGTTTTTTTTCTACATTTTTTGCAATCCATTTTTTTTAAAAAGACATTGGCTTTTCTTCTTTTGGCTTTGATGCATGATGTGTTGATTAAATTTTGTTTTTAATGTGTTTCTTCTATACAGTACTGTTTTATAAAAGTGTTTCTCAAGGCCCTTATTGTATGTATTTTCTATGAGCATTTTGTATTCTGTGTTTATACTCTTGTAGATTTTTATTATGTAATAAATTGGCTCATGCAAATGTTAATTAATTTGTTTTTGTACTTATTTTACTGCTTAGAACACGAGTAAATAACTGAGTATTCATAACTTCACAACAATAATGGATAATCATTTGTAATGGTACAATTCTACAAGTGCAATTTGTACTAATGAAAAAAGAGCTTATCACAAACATTTTAGAGTAAAATAAACACAATAAATGTACTGTAAAAGATACAAAGATTACATGCTCCAAATCTGTGTCTTAATGTAGGTAACTTATATAAATATAATATATAAATAAATATATTAATTATACTTATATAAATAAATATAAAATATAAATAGCAAATCAAGAGAAACAGTTGTTTGAAAAAATTACATTATTTTATTTTATTTTATTTTATTTTATTTTATTTTATTTTATTTATTTTTTTATTTATTTATTTTACTTCCGCCTCCGGCACACAGACAGGAAGAGGCGGGGCCTCAATGAAGGACGCTCGCTGTGCGTTGTTCATTCAACATGGCAGCGGGACCAATTTCGGAAAGAAACCAAGGTAAATACATCATTCTAAGAATTTTTCCGCTTTAAACCATTAATGAATATACGAACGGGTTATATCAGCTTCTCTTGTATTTATAAGCGCCGCTTGCCTTCAGGTTGCTCATCGTTTGTGGTAAACAAACGGTCGATCACATGGAGGTGTTCAGTTGTCGTTAGCTTAGCTTGCCGCTGTTTTGGCCATTCAATAAAATTATCTTTATTTTACTCGCTTCTCCCATTAAAACAAATGTGTAACGTTAATTATTTTTTCTTCGAAATGTTGCGATGTTGTCTGCACATGCGAAGACGTACGCTCTGCTTGCTTACAACAAAAGTTAGCCCAGCAAGCTACAATAGAGGCAGTAAGTTAGCAGAACTGGGCGATCATGTTGACAGAAGAAATGATAACTTTTCTCATTGTACTAAAGGTGCTTTTGCTCAACTTTTGATAAACTAGCGGTGGGTATTGTCTGTAAAGAACTGACCAGTGTTACTATTACAGTTATAATATAGTAACATAGTTAAATTATCTAACAAGTATTGTTTACTTTTAGAGAGACCACGTTATCAAATGAGCCAGCCAGCTCTTTTGTTTAGTTCCTCTTAAACTTTTAGAAAATCCACATCGTTTAACTTAAGCTACATCATGTAAAAGTCTTATGGTTACGAATGCATTATTTTGGTTTTGATACCCTACAAAATCGATGTCATATCATCCAGCTGATACGTCAGTAGTGTTTTTAACTTATCAAAGAATTTGATCTCTACCAGAGAAGCAAAACACTACATTTTCAAGCAAATAGATCCCTTCAGATTGTGGAGCTTTTAATGTGTTACTTAAATATTAGCCACTGGAATAAAACTTTCATAATATTTCAAAAAATGTGTAACAGTCCTGTTGTAAGTAAAGTCATGGCATCTCTGTGTCAGAAATATATTTTCCACATGATAAAAATATTTCATTCCTGTGTATTTTTCCAGATGCCACAGTGTATGTTGGCGGCTTGGATGAGAAAGTGTCAGAGCCATTATTATGGGAGCTTTTCCTGCAGGCTGGTCCCGTGGTCAACACTCACATGCCTAAAGACAGGGTCACAGGCCAACATCAAGGTAAATATCATCTAAAATTTTCTATAACTGTGTGAACAAAGATGATATCATGTCAGTCAAGGGAGAAATATCCCCCCTAGATTTTTATGTCCTCAAGAATCTCTTTTGCATAACAATCATGAATTTTTTTATTCACTCCATTTCAGGTTATGGCTTTGTAGAGTTCCTTAGTGAAGAAGATGCTGACTATGCCATCAAAATAATGAATATGATAAAGCTGTATGGCAAACCAATTCGTGTTAATAAAGCCTCTGCACACAACAAAAACCTGGATGTGGGTGCTAACATCTTCATCGGTAATCTGGACCCAGAGATTGATGAGAAACTGCTCTACGACACATTCAGTGCCTTTGGCGTGATCCTCCAGACACCAAAAATTATGCGAGACCCAGACACCGGCAACTCCAAGGGTTATGCGTTCATCAATTTTGCAAGCTTTGATGCTTCAGATGCAGCCATTGAGGCTATGAATGGGCAGTACCTCTGCAACAGACCTATTACAGTGTCATATGCTTTCAAGAAGGATTCAAAAGGAGAAAGACATGGCTCAGCTGCAGAGCGACTCTTGGCTGCACAAAACCCTCTCTCCCAGGCAGACAGGCCACATCAGTTGTTTGCAGATGCTCCCCCACCACCAACTGCCCCGACGCCAGTCCTAACTGCACTAGGAACTGGAATGCCCATGCCAGGTATAACTAAACTTGTTGTTACAAAGTATAGATGTTAAAACATTTAGTTATAGCATTTGCAGCCCCCCACTTCTTATTTATATATTATTCATCACTGTAGCAGTATACTGCACCATTTTCAACCAGTATTTATCAGCAGTTATGGAAGAATCTCATCAATAATAAATTCATAGAAGATGATTTCTTGTCATTTGCTCTCTAAGCAAATTTTCTTTCTGTTCTGCAGAGATTGTTGTTATACGGCTACTTTTTTTAGATCTTTTCTTGAGCTTATGACTCTAAAAGCTGTGTTTCATTGGCGTATTGGCCTGTTTCTCTTATAATATATAATAAAATAATAAAATATTCCATGAACAGCAGCTGCCTATGATTAAAGGTTATATATAGATTGAGTAGTTGAATGTGGTTAGTGTCATGAGAGGAGATAATAGGTTTCATTACCAGCAGCAGGATGAAGTAGAGTCCTTAAGGAAATTTATGTGTGCTGCTCTGACTGATGCATCTTTTATCAGAAGACATTAGTATGATTGATTTGATTTAATCTTGGATGATGGCTGTGACTGCAAGTGAACATTACGACTGACAAATGAGCCATTTTTATGTGGCACAAAGGAAAAATAAAAAGATATAACCATGGCTAAAATGACAACAATATTTAAGACACTGGCCTGGCTCTTTGTACTTGCAGAAAATTAAATCATAACTTTTGTCTGTGCAGGCATGCCACCTCCTGGTTTCCCCCCTGTTCCTCCTCCTGGATCAATGCCTCCAGCAATGCCCCCTGCAATGCCCATGCCTCCAAATGCAGGGGCACCAGGCCCTCAGGCTGGTGGTGCTGGGCCTCCACCTGGACCACCACCATTCCCTCCCAGCAACATGCATCCAGGTAATAGTTTTGAAGATTGTTTTTACAGTATTTGAAAAGGTCAGTTACTTATACATAAAATTAAAAAAGTCATGTATACCTTAACCTTTAGTAAATACAAAAAAAGGCTGAGCATGTCAGTAACTATTGTTCAAACCTCATTGTTTTACACTGTTAACCATGCACGACTGTTGTGATGCAACTTATTCTTTTAGTTTGAATATAGGATGTCATGGATGTCTTTGATTTTTTTATGGCAAAAATAAAGATTCTGCAGTGGACAATATTAGAGCTTTGTCTCAGCATGCCTTTAGACTTTAATGTTTGTGTTAACACAGGTATGCCTCAGATGCCCATGCCCCCTCCTGCACCTCCTGGAATGGTGCCTCCACCTCCAGCTCCCCCGGGATCAACTCAAGCACGGGCACCGCCACCTCCTGGCATGCCCCCGCCCCCCCCTATGGGCATGCCACCCAGAGCACCGTATGGACCACCCATGGGTAAGCACTGCTGCATCTCCTTGCATATTTGTTGTCCAGTATGTCTTCTCAGTGTAAAATACTACCTCTATTATTTAAACTGAAAATACCTTACAAAAATGTTGCTATAGTAACTGATAACCTTTCCTCCACTTATAAAGGATAGTTGAAGTCTCCAAACTAGCTGTTTTGCTCTTGAAGTCTGCTCCCCTGCATGTGATTCTTACTCAGATTGCTCAGATAATATCTACTGTGGTGACCTTTGACTGTGGTGGGGGCACAAAATCAAAGGTAAAGATTTTAATGACATTGTGACCCTGTTTTCTCTCTCTTAGGTCCACCAGTGCCTCCGGGTATGAGAGGGCCTCCTCCTCCTATGCCTCCCCCTGGCTACGGTGCACCTCGTCCTCCTCCTTTTGGCTTCCAGAGAGGACCTCCAATGCCTCCAAGGCCCCCTGGTGTCCCACCACGTGTTCCTATGAGAGCACCAATGCCACCGTAATCCATCTCGGACAGCTGAAGAAGGCTTTCTTTTTTTTAAACATCTTAAGATTTACTTAAGTTTGTAACAGTGAGAATAATTTAACCACCTGTTTTTTTTTTGTTGTTTTTTTCAACTGTTGTACAGATCAAGTCTTTTGATGAATAAAAATTTTTAGTACAAGTTTTTGTAATGTTTTTTCTTTCTCATTTACACATTTTGCTTTATGATCAAAGTGTCTCCACTTCTTGAAGTATTGTAAGTTGGTAAAATGTAATGGTCATATAGTAGTTGATGTTAGATAATGAGTTTTACTAAGATTTACAGTCAAAAACCAAGAGTACATATAGAATTTATACACTACAACTAGAACAAGGGGAAAATTAGCCATTTCACATTTTGAGTTCTTTTAATTTTCAAATGATAAAGTGAGTGGGATTCAGTTGAATCTTGGGGTGAAGTTGGAAAATTGCATACATATGATTAATTTTTTCCACTCACATTCCCCTTCCAAGCATGTAAGAACTTATGTTGGCTGTTAAACTTGCAAAAAATTAAAGACATGCTCTACATGCAACCAGTGTTGGTTTATCAGTTCTGGGCTACTGTAAAAACATGGCGGCACAAAATGGTGCAGTTTGAGAGTGTAGATTTACAGTAAAAGGGTCATCATGAGGCAATGGAAGCACAGTGATTGATTACTGTTACTGCTTTCATCACTGGTTGAAAGGACAAGGTCTGTAATCAAGGTATTTTCTTGTCCCCAACATAAAAGACAGTGTTTGCCCTGAAATAACATTGGTTGCACATTTTTTTCTAATTCACAAGTATCCTGATTTCCCCTCTTGCATGACCGAACAAACCTGCAGAACAGTGTAATTACCAGTATAACTAGCTCTTTGCCCACACGCTCTACAGAGTCTAAATGGTTATTTCTCATAATAGCATAAGCATTAAAATCTCCTGAGACCCTCCAGCTGACTGATAATTGGATGGAAGTCCATCTGCTGCGCATTTCACCACTAATACATGTAACACTTTCTTTTCCTATTTCCATGCACAGATTTTACTTGAATGGCACGGGTGATGACGGCATCGCACTGTATGTGAGAAAAAGCTCACGTTTCTTCATGGCAGATCTTGATGCAGTGAAAAGGACCGAGAATATATCAAGGGGTTGGCATGGCAACAGGAGTCAGGTGTGCACGCACGTGTGCGTTGTCTGTGCACACATCTTGATATTAATGTTTACAGATGTGTACAATCTATTTGTAAAAAGGCGAAAATGCTTTGTGCGCGCATGCGTGCGATGACAAACATAAATAGTGTGTGTTTACTGTGATTCGGTGTTTTTAATAATTTTACGCACAAAGCTGTCATTAGCGTAATTGCCTCTAGATGGAGAAAAAAATGATAAAGTGCACAAAAAAGCGCACCAACCCGTGCAAAACTGCAGGAAAGCAGTGGAAATGAGCGCAGTTTTGGGTGCAGATATGCGCCAAACCATCCCAGATACGAAGGCGTTAATGTGCTCGTGCGCTCGTGAGGGTTTTACATGGGGGGAGGGGACCCCTGCACATCACTGAGTGTGTGTGGATGGCGTGGGCTTCTCTCCTCCAAACCGCACCGCATCATCACTCGGTTCACAGCAACAGCCTCTTATAACGCATCCTCATCCTCATCCTCCTTTCCATCCTCCTCATCACCATCTCCAGAGTGAAGGGGGACCACATCGCAGGAAACAAAAAAAGGTGAGCGTGAATATATGGAATAATAATAAACTAATTGCGTCTTGGATTTTTTTTAATGCATTAAGACATCATGAGGAAGAGACGATGGGCGTGTTCTGCAACCGTTTGCTTCACACACCGAGATCGATTTTGTGAATTGGGCCCGTATATAATCTCATACAAGTCGTGACAAGCTGCGGTGTGATTTCTAAGAATGAGCGCAGATGTCAGGATGGGAGCGAGCAGACAATCGGCTGCTATTTGTGACAGATTTTTTTTTTTTTTTTTTAATCCAGCCGAATTTGAGAGCCGTGTAAATTGGCCTGTTAGCGATCAGGCCTTTTTTTCCTTGAACATCAATGAAGGCGATTGATAACGGAACTGGAGGCTTAAATGTGTTTATATTCAAGCAGAGTTTTGAATTGATTTTTTTTTTTTTTTGCTGGTTTTAGGTAATTTTTTCCCTCTGAAATTTAACAATCCTGCAAGAAACTAAAACACCACAGCATCAATATTTTAATCCCGTTGGAAATAAGCCCATAAAAACGATAGTTTTTGCCCTTAGAAAGCTATTTTTTATCTGTGTGTGTCGTCGATGTTATCTTCAGGTGTCCAGATTATTCAACACGACACTTCACGACTAATAAGAATCTCCCAGCGCTTTAGTAAGATCCCATGCATGTGATGTGATGGCTATCTGTCCTGCTAGGCCTCACAAGGAAGTGGTAAACTGATGCTGATTGATTTTTGAAAGGGGGAGGAAAAGAAAGACAAAAAATAAAAAGGGTAGCTCAAATCAGGGAGCAATATTATCCACCCCCCCTCATCCTCAGAGCTGCCTGTCCACTTGTTTCCACTGGCAGAGCTGTGTGTTGCAGGCTGCACTGAGCTGAGGAGATGCTGTCAACTTGACAACAGGGAAGAAATGAGAAAAGTGGGCTTAAAGCGTTTCATTGAGTCTTGCTCGTGTTTGCCTCTGCACTTAGGTTTCTTTGTGAAAAAGACACACAACTGAGAATTAAAGCAGTGCATCTGTATGTTATCTGTTAGAATAAAGATTAGGATTATCGATCTAGCTATCCCAGTCTGTCACATGCAGGCTCTGGTTATTAAATATTAATCATTTTGAGATTTTTGTATGTCTGTGCACCTAAAGTGACTGATTAGTTTATGGGCATTACATCCTGAGAAACTGACAATAACATGGAGTTTAGCTTTCCATATTGTGCAAACACAATTTGACCTTTCACAGTAAGAAAAACACAGGTTTAAATATGAATTATTTATTGTACATTTTCAATTAATCTGCTTCAGTTTCAGGGTCTGGTAATGTGCATGCTAGCTCACTATCATGGCTCTAAATGTTATTAGTAAAACCATTACTTTTCTTACTGTGATGAAGGCTTATCAAAATATATCTTGGTGGAGCTTCGTATGCTGGAATTATGATCAAATTAAAGAAACTTCAAAAATTAATAAGAGCCATAAAGATGTAAGTTATCCCAGGCTATCAGGTGCAAGAAACCAGGCATTTTCCTCACAGCAGACACACATAGGAAAAGCACAGGTGTTACTAATACCATTAACAATGGCTCTGCCTATTCAAGTGTAAGCCATGACACCTGAAACACCTGTGCAGGTAAACCATGTGTGTGAATGGGCTTTAAAGAACAGCTCTGTTGTCTTGTTGTTTCCTCTCCATATGCTCCTATTAGCATAACACAGGTTTGTGTGTTTATGTTCATAAAGGATAGAGAGCACAGGCCTCTAAGATATTATTAGGTTAGTGTCCTACAGTTTAGCATGGCTGACCAGGCCTGTGGGGCTCCTTTGATCGGTGCCAGTAAATCTGCTCGTCATGCTGACAGTGAAGTGATCAGGATACAGAAACTGTTTATCTTTGACATAAGAATAAAAAGCCGTTATAATTACATCTTTATAAATGTACCTGCTCCTTTGAAGTAAACAGCAGAGATTTAGCTAAATAGGTCTGCGGTTAACAAAAATTCAGGTGTACTCAAGAGAAGATAGATTTTCATGCACTGTATTTGTTTGTGCGAATTGGGGGATTTTTACAACCTGTGGAGCAGTTTGTCATTGTGTAATCACGCACCGAGGATATTTCTGACTGTCTCTAAGATTTCTAGCCTGAATATATTTATAATTGATTAGTCTTAGTCCAAATTTATCAAATTAAATGAATATATAATGAGGGGATTTAGTACTGTGGGAGTGTAAACAAGGCCTTGAATTAGCAATTAGATCATTATGTGGGGATGTACAAGACTTGGAAAATATTATTGAACAGATTCAAGCTGAGTGAATAAAGAAAACAAATTAAATACAGTAGTAACATTATTTGATCTCACCGGTTTCTTTTTATGGAGAGTCAAACGCCTCTGACCCCTGACCACAATATTTTATAAAGCCTGTGTCTGGACCTTTATGTGCTCTATACCTGGCGGACATTTAAAGCGCTGTCAGCCCATTATTAGCTGTCAGAGCTCGTTTCTGAAACAGGGGTCAATGTGAGCGTTGCAGTGATGTCCCTCATCCTGTGTCTGTTGTTTCGCTGCACCACAGAATCAAAGTGACATGTTGTTTTATTGCACGGCGACCCGAGGCACGCAGCCTCTTATTACAAAAGCATATGGATGTGGGTATCATGAATGAACTACACAAGTCAGTGCCCCATAAATGTTCTTTTTTCTAAAAGAGATGGGATACTGCAGCTGACAGGGAAAATGGGTTTCAACTATACGGCTCCTTTTTCTCAATTTCAGGCCTCATTTGTTTTAACACACAGCTTCTCTAAAGCAATTATTCACCTTAATGGTCATTTATGGCTTTATTTGATTGATCCAAGAAGAATATCATATTAGTATTCTCCAGTATTGGCTAAATATTATTTCCAAGACTGACAGACTGACATTATTAAAATATTCATATTTTAGTGCAGGATTTCCTGAGTCCTTAATGGAAGTTTAGAAGAAGTGATAATATGTGGGATGTTACTTGATGAGGACATAAACAGTGAAAGTTTCACAGTGACATTTTTTTATTTCCATCTGATCCCACTGATCATTATCTCCGTCACATCACATTTGATCCATGGTCCTGTGTGGCTCGTCTCCATGAATTTAAACTGAAGCTTTAAGGGCATCTTTGCACTGAGAAACATTGATTAGAAATCACTCTCACTGTTCAAGGCTTAATGCTTCGCCCTGTAATTACTGCTCAGACCCATCCGTGACTCAGCTGTGAACGCATGCTGGGCAGAAGGAACTGCAACAGGTTGGGTCTGGAAACACACCTTTAAGCCTTGTTAGCTGGTTAAGTTGGCTAAATAACTAACAAAATTTATTCATATATATGTTTTGATATTTTATTGTATTTTATCCAAAGCATTTTAGATTCATTGTATGTTTATAGTCACTTTGTCTTTGTAGTTGTTTGCATCTTTTTCTTGAGTCAAAATGGACAAAAATCAAAATGGACAAAATCAAATATCACAATACTTTTGACCAAATACTTTAATATCTATATTGTGACAATATCATACAGGTCAGCACAATAAGATTTTTGATAAATAATCATCGATAATGTGGATGCGATGGCAAAGTGGAAAATGGCTAAATGAAAGTAGGCTGTAAAATGTAAAACATATCGTCAGATTACTCTAATACTGTCTAAAACTAAGAAAAGATAATAACCATGCTATATCACAAATAATGATATTCAAAATCTGAGATGATAGTCTCATGTCATGATATTGATTTAAGATCGATGCATTGCCCAACGGTACTCTACAGTTATTTTGTATTTCCTTGTTATTTTGTGTTTCTCTGTAGTCATGTTATTTCATGTTTTAGCTATTTTATAACTCTGTTTAGTTATTTAGTGTCTCCTTGTAGTTGTTTTAAGTCTCTCTGTAGTCGAATTTCACCTCTTTGTAGTCATTTTGTTGTTGTTTTGCACCTCTTTGTAGTCATTTTGTGTCTCTTTTCAGTAATTTTATAGTCTCCTTGTTATTTTGGGTCTCCTTGTTATCATCCTGCATTCCAATATGGTCCTTTGTGTTTCCTCATAGTGATTTGCATTTCTTTGAAGTCATTTTCTGTCTCTTTGTAGTATTTTTTTTTGTTTTGTGTCTCATTGTAGTTGTTGGTTGACTTTCAAAGAAGAAATGTAAATTTATTTCGACTCTCATGTTAGACCAAAGCCTGTGTAGGCTCAAACCTGTTCAGTAATCCTTCCATTATAAAAGGTGACCAGAAATGTGCAATTATGCTTTTTTTTCTTTCTATTAGATGCCATGCTTTCTAACAAAGCACATTTTAATAAAGCCTACCTTAACATATCAGAATGATTATGAAAAAAACACATGTTGCCTAATTTATATTTTTTTCACATTTCTTTCCAAGACATAAGAAGAGCCTATTGGTCAAGCAGAGTCAACTCTTCAACTCTATCCTGAACAAACTGAAGTCCCATTAAGTTCAGGTGGTCTTTCCTCCAAGCCTTTGACCATTGTTGCATCTTCCCACTCTCCTTAAAAATGGAGGACGGTTACCAAAACCGGACTGCATTCATAAAGGGTGCCAAAGACATTGCCAAAGAAGTCAAGCGCCAAGCATCTAAGAAGGTCGGCCGTTCAGTGGATCGTATGAGCGATGAGTACAGCAAGCGCTCCTACAGCCGTTTTGAAGAGGATGATGATGATGACTACCCCATGCAGGGAAGCCAGGATGGAGGCTACTACCGTGGAGACAGCCAGGCGGCCAATGACGATGAGGGTGGCCACAGCGACTCCACAGAGGGCCACGATGAGGATGATGAAATCTATGAAGGTGAATACCAAGGAATCCCAAGGGCGGATTCAGGCAAAGGCAGCCTGGCTGGAGGCCCTGGCGCGGTGAGGGCCGGCGCTCAGCAGTTCAGAGATGTCAGTGTGTCTGAGGCAGAGAGAAGGAAGGACCAGGAAGAGCTGGCTCAACAGTACGAGACAATTTTACAAGAATGTGGTCACGGCAGGTTCCAGTGGACCCTGTACTTTGTGCTGGGGCTGGCTCTCATGGCAGACGGTGTGGAGATCTTCGTGGTTGGGTTCGTCCTGCCCAGTGCTGAGAAGGATATGTGCCTGTCTGAGCCTAGCAAAAGCATGCTAGGTAGGATTATGTCTGCTGTGTACATATTGCATAGTTTTGTCATTGTGCATGTTAATGTTGCTGAAAAGATAAGACTATTTCCCCTATTGATCCTTTAAATAGAACTGGCCAAACCTTTTATAACCTTTTCTGCTGAGCCAATAAACCCTTGTGTTGTCCAAAATAACAGTAATTTAAACCCATCAATTAGCTAAGCCAATATGATGGATAGTATGTTCCTTTGTTACCATTAAACTGGACTGTCATACCTCCAGAAATACTGAGTAAAGCACAAATTGTGTATTAATCCGCAGCTGAAAATAATCCTCAACAAACAGACATTGCTTAAGTAAGATGGAAACCAGATTTCCAAGGAAATTACTTATTCGTTAAATAAAAGAAAAATACATCTGTGACCTGTTTAGTCTCAAGGACTCAAGGCTGAGAGAGAAACAAACTTTATATAAATTTTGGTGTTTTCATGGGATTTATTCCCAATAATGAAAATAAAAACTTAAAAACTGCCTTTAGAGACGGGCTGTCAGGAGAGTAAGCATGGACATTCAAAGCCTATAATTTCATAGTAGGAGAAGAGCAGAAATAAAGAAAACAGGATGAAATTACATCTTACATCATGCAGTAAAGATGTTAAAAAACCCCAAAACGTTGATCTTAACAAACACTGACATTTTGTTTTCACATTTGTAATAGTTTCCTTTGCTTTGCTCTCTCCACAGGTCTGATTGTATATTTTGGGATGATGGTCGGGGCCTTCCTCTGGGGGGCTCTGGCTGACCGGATAGGCCGTCGGCAGTCTCTTCTCATCTCTCTCTCCATCAATAGTGTCTTCTCCTTCTTCTCCTCCTTCGTCCAGGGCTACAGCACCTTTCTTTTTTGCCGGCTCCTCTCGGGTGTTGGGTAAATTGAAAAAACTTGATATGTTTAAACTCACTTGGAGAGATGGTCTACTTTTACAACCCTGCAGGGCACGAAAAACATAGAATTACAAACTTCCATATTCATTGTTCTGTCTTAATTATCTTGGAGCATTTAGTAAAGTTTCTAAAGAGTTAAGAGTCTTAACCTCATTAAGAAACAGTAGTTTCTTTGGTTTACTGAAGTTGAAAATTGAAATACTGAAATTAAATTGTGGTAAAACGGCCTCCTTCAGATCTTTTGGGATTCAGTATTGCACCATGGTGATGGAGTACTGCTAGCAAATAAAGTTAAAGTGACCAAACAAAATTACTTGTGTAGTAAATTTTGCCTGAGGATTGGAGCTGTGGTGCCACTTTAAAAAAAGTTCAGTCGCTCTTCTTTTACCTTTAGGAGTCTGAAGAAATTTGCTCTCACTCATGGTATGATGGCATGTTTATAATATCCATAATACAGTTCAAAGTGAACAAGTTTATTAAAAAGTTAAACATCCAATGCATTAAGTATATATGTTGGATATTTACTTTGAAATAAAGTAACATACCTCTTGTTTTTAATGCAGCTGTTCACACATCCTAATCTCTGTCTGCACATCTTGATTTCTGCTCCTTAATATAGTTCATTTCTGGACTTTTCTGGTCTTTGCAGGATCGGTGGCTCAATTCCCATCGTGTTTTCCTACTATTCTGAATTTCTGGCCCAAGAGAAGCGTGGCGAGCACCTCAGCTGGCTCTGCATGTTCTGGATGATTGGAGGAATATATGCATCTGCTATGGCCTGGGCTATAATCCCTCATTATGGTGAGTATAGTTGTGTATCCCTTTCTTGCTGAGAATGAGACAAGAGATTGATACCACTGTCATACGTTTGTATGGAATATAAATCTAGACAGTTATCTTGTTTAGTGTAAAGACTAGCTAGAGGTAAAGCTTAGTAAATATCATGTTATGTCTTTTTTGTTTTGACTATTATTTGACTCAGTATTTGAGACAACACTCTGCCCAACCATAATATATTATGGTAACTTGCACAACCCTTTGCATAACACTGAATTATTGTTGTTTTAAACTTCTTGTTCGCATTAAACAATTAAGATTTATGTTAATTAGTGGGCTTCAGTGGTACTAGTCGTTGGATTTTGTCTCAAATTTTTATTTTAAGCTAAACTCACTGGCTTCTGACTGTATCGTTGTATTTAACAGTCAAGTCAGAGTTTTATTAATCTCCCTATCTTACCATCTGCCAGAAAACAGCAATTTTTTTTCAGCAAATAAAGTTTTAACAGAGAAGTTTGTGTTTCAGTTTGGGCAGAAGGGCAAGCTAGTTTTAGAAACTCAGCAGGTTCAAGTTTGTTTGCTCACAAGTTTCTTTCCAGAGTCACTGTACTTTGACTGACCACTGACTCTCCTAGAGGCAAAAAAATAAGCACATAGTTCATACTGTGTCGTGTAAATAATATATATTCCAGACTGAGATTTCTAAAGATTTACTGACCGACTCTAGCTGCTGTTGACTTGACTCATATATGTAGGACAAACTGAAGGTGTAAGCTAATTTTTTATTTTTTTTGTCTTGTATAGGATGGAGTTTCCAGATGGGCTCAGCATATCAGTTCCATAGCTGGCGTGTGTTTGTGTTAGTGTGTGCATTTCCTTGTGTTGCCGCCATCGCTGCCCTCAATGCCATGCCAGAGAGCCCACGCTTCTACCTGGAGGTCAGCAGATGATCTTTTTTTTAAAACTCACATAATGCCCACAGTTTAATGTGAGAGGTCTTAAGTTATTCTAATATTTCTTAAAATTTAAACTAATAGGAGGCAATATATAGATAAAGCATGGGAAGGCTATACATGGTATGATGTTTTTTTCAGAATGGCAAACATGATGAAGGCTGGATGATTCTGAAGCAAGTCCACGACACCAACATGCGAGCAAAGGGATACCCAGAGAGGGTGTTTTCTGTGAGTATTATTGAGAAAACAATATTGAATAAGCTCACAACCAATATTTTCATTGAATCATTGAACATCCTCATTGCAGGCAATCCAAATTTGTTTTTTAAATTAGGTTTTTGGGCTTTTTATGTCTTTAATAGGCAGCCAATAGCAGAAAGATGACAGATAAAAAGAGGAGAGTGATACTGAAAATTATAAATTTGAAGCATTTTTATCTTTGGATCACAGCTGTGTGACTTTT
>JAPZDY010000008.1:9216858-9228879 GCA_029783645.1 Ctenochaetus hawaiiensis | reverse complement strand
TCAAAGTGGGGTTAAAATTGGTGAAACTTGAGTATGTGTCCTGAAAGTAAGTTAGTGGTAACTGTGCTCCTCGTTTACTTGGACCAAGGTAAATTCTTTCATATATATATATAAATATATACATAGGCCTGAATATCTGAGGAGGACACTGTAATTGTGCAATTCATTTTGTCACAGAGGTACAAGATAAGGCCGGAAAAGGGCAATACCACTTAGGCAAAGGGAGCGGAAAACTTGCGTAAATTATGCACAAACAAGTACAATTTGACAAAAACTCATTTGTTTATGTGACCCTGTTTAGATGTGGGAAATGTAAGCAATAAAGTGGAGGCTTTCCCCAATTCTGAGGAAACAGGAAGTCTGAGTTTTATCCTTAAGGACTGTGGTTTAATAACTCATCAAAAGAGCCCCCTCTGTCAAATTGAAGCTCCTGTCCAATATGTAAAAGTTTACTCTTTAATGTTACTATGTGTAGATTTTCACTCTATATAAATATGTATAAACTATCAAAAGGGTCACTGGTCTGAGTTTTATCTGTGATGACAGCAGTGATATGGGATGCTGTCAAAATAAAGCAACCAACAGTCTGAAGACTTCTCTTAACAGTGGCGGTCTGATAGAGGCATGGAGGACTTTTCATGGCATGGTTTCTGCCTCCTCAACTCTAAAATCCTGAATGGATCCTTGACAAAAATGGCTGAACCATGCCAGGAAACAACCCCTTCATCTGCCGGGATCTGCAAGTATCCTTCGCTGTAGTTTGGACTGAAGGAATTTATGTTTGCGTTTTCTTTAGTTTGACTCTGACCTGTTTATTAAATGAAAAAAATTCTACTCTAAATGTGAGTTCAATTAAAAAAAAATCAATGTACTGTGTGTAGAAACTGTAGATGTTTGTACGTGCAAGTTTGGAATTTGTGGAACAAAAAGATCAAGGAAAACAATTCCAAAAAAAAGTTCAATATGAATCAAAAATCTATTGTGTGTTGTCTTTGTGTTTTGTAAATGAAGACTGAAATCTTGGTAAATTCAGTATTTATTACTTCTGGATATTGAGAATATTTTAGTGATGCTGAAAAGGTGCTGTATTTATTTTATGTGAGAGTTGTTCATTATGCTGGGGTTTGCACTTTTGTGCCATTTATCCAGTTCTATGAAGAAAATGATAAATCATAATGGAAAAATAAAACTTCAAGAAATAAAACCAATGTCATGGTTTACATTATACAGTATAAAGTCAATTTATGTTTAATTCAGAGTTTTTCTTCAGAGTTATTGTCACTGGGAGGTTGTTCTCTGCAGTTTTATCCTCACCAATAAAAAATAAAATCACTTTTATTAGATATTTTTTATTATTAGATACATATAAGAATATGTCCACTGCTATCTTGTCATCAGATGGCCCTTTCAGATGTTAAACTGAATACACTTAAACTAAGATCAACAGGATATAGGTGTACTTTCTTTCAGGTGACTAAAATGTCTCAATCAACAGTTCATTTCTTGTTTGTTTACACTGTTGCTCCTGCAGATTCTCCATTCTTTTATGTCCCTCAGCAAAGAAACACAAAAGAGGTTTTTTTTTTACTAAAAAGGAATGACTTCAGAAGTAATAAATCATACAAACTTATCATTTTTAATCCATTTTTGTAGATAAGGACTGGATCTTGTCCCCCAAAACTTTAATGGAAGGAGGGATCTCTGTAGAAGCAATGTAAACAGATGAAAATTGTTCTTTTCAGTGATACTGGAGGGTTCATGCCTCTGTCAAAGTTACTTTTAAAAAGAATATTCGTAAAGGATTAAAAAATAAACTTCTTTCTGCTGCATTGCTTTGCAACAGACATACCAAGTACAAGTTAACAAGTACATGTTTCTTTGATTTAATGAAACATAAGCAGTTATTCCATGTGGTATTGGTATTGCAGGGTGGGTGCAGCTGATGTCCTGCAGCCAGTCACTTTTGTATTTCATTCATTCATTCATTCATTCATTCATTCATTCATTCATTCATTCTTTCTTTTTAATGGACTTTCTTCAAGCAGAGCCAGAGTCTTAAGACAAGCAAAGAACTCAACTGTTTGGCCTACTTTACTTCTTTGTAAACCAACTTGAATATCTGGCTTTGTGTACTAGTGAACTTACACAGGTCACTAAAGGTTCAAGAACTCAGAAAAAAGGCAGATTTAGGCCTTTTTTGTAGACCTTGGTGCAGAAATAATGCCTATTAGTACGTAAATGAACTATAGAATGAATACATAATTCCACGCCAAATGAAAATTTTACGATTTAAGGATTAGACTTTTTATTTAAAATAATGTCACAAATAACTGGTCCATCTATTGATCACATGATGGGGAAACAAGCATAGAGAGCGATGCCACACTGGTTGTGCCTGTTCCGAGCCATCTTGATGTAGCCTTCATCTCCATAGTTTTCACCCCAACTATTATTAAACAATTAAACACAAAACTATTTAAAAACAACAACGAATCAAAGAATAATGGACACTGAAAAACAATTATTCACAATGAATATTTTACCTGTTTTTGACCAGCCAGTAGTCATGTCCTCTCTCTGTGCCGTAGCCTACAGCCAGCACACCATGGTTGACGCGGTGTGTGCATGAGCGGTCCCTGTACACACCTGTGGATCCACAAAAAAAAAAAGTTTAGACAGCAAAACTGAACTCAAGTTGAAACCAGATGTTAACACAGATTCAGAAGAGGAAATGACTCACTTCCTTTATCCGGCCAAGATTAAACTTGTCTTACATTTAGACGTATGAAGTCACCAATACTCACCGTGGCGATAGAAGACAAATTTGGGCCTGGACGCATCAATTGCTACTGATATAGGGCCAATGTTGGCAAGAGCTTCCTTCAAAGCACATTCATCCCCCTTCGGTAAGAATGCGTAGCCTGTGCAATTTGCAGCCCGATATTTGGGGTCATACTTGCATTGACCACGCTGAAAAGAAAGTAATCATCAGGGTCTAATCACAAGAGGCATTAAGTTTTAACCCATACAATGGTAACCAGAAGCTCACCCTCCCAACGTAAGGGTATGCTGCATCAGAATCAATGCCTTGGTTTTTAATGACGTATTGGAAAGCATTTGTCATGAAGCCTCCATGGCACCCACGGTTTCCGTATTTTATTGAACAATCCACCAGGTTCTGAGGACTGAGGGACATCAGGACGCCTGTAGCCTTCTTGAGTTGCCCCTCAAGAGCTCCAACTGCACTGAAAGCCCAACAAGAGCCGCAATCACCCTGAGAGATGGAAGTTTACCGAATAGTCAAGCACAGACTGGACCTTCTCTAACTAAATCTACAAGGACAACAGCTCATGATGGAAAATGTTTATATGTCACAGTAGTTGATGCAGATCTAGTAGGACCTTACCTGCATTTTGACCTCAGTTACCAGGCCTTCTTCCCTCCAGTCCAGCGATGGTGGTAGTGAGATGTTGACCCTGACAGGATTTAAATGATTCCTTTCCAAGTCAGAGGGCACAACGGTGCCTGTTAATGTGCCAGTGATCTCTTCAATGGTCTACAAACAAAGCATACAAATGTTACTCACCCGTTCTCACTGTACTCTACTTGTCAGTGTGTCAGATTATCTGGGTAGGATAATGTTTGTGTTTTCAATCACTACAGACAGCTTGTAAACCCCAATACATGCAGGAAAATGGTGAATGTAGCCCTCTTACCAGGTCTCCCAGGTGGTTCATTGCCAGTTCATAGCTGTGTAAACCCAGAGAAGCTTCCAGGTTATGGACATTAATCATTTCCAAGTTTTCTTCCCATATCTTCCTACGACCCAACTCCTCAATCTGGGAACAGCATTGACATTAACTACATGATGTACACAGTATTTATTTACACTTTACAGGTACCAAGAGGCAAAGATTTAGGATATTAATTATAGTTAAACTGCATGTTAAAGGGGAATATGCTGTTTTTAAAATAAAAAAGGAATCACACTTTCGAAAAAATGCATTTCATGTTGAAAAAAAACCCTCAAAGCCTTCAAACAATCATGTATATTTGGGCCGTTCAAGACAAAGAAACAAATAAAAGTGACTAGAATAACTAGATTAAAAACCTTACAGTTTTACCTGGTGAGAATAGACTTTATTATGCTTCTTCTTCCATAGCTCCCAGTGTCGGTCCAGGTCTGAATTGATAACAGCCACTGCAAACCCACATATGATGGTAAAAAGCAGGCTCTGAAACATTTCTGGTTGTAGGAGGACAGAGGTTAAGATCAGACAGGTGTCATATGTTTTTAGAAGTGAGCTACATCAAACTAAAGACCTGGCTCATGGTCTGATTGGCCACCTGCAGCAACTTTCAGTCAATGGCACCAGCTGACAACCATTAACACTGAGAAGCAGTGGAAATAAGACCTGACTCAACCTGTTATTTAAGTGTGAGTTGAAGATATTTGTACAAACATGACAAGGGCATATTGTGAGTGGTCTACTTGCTGAAAGTTATAAACTTGATGGAAAAAATGTTCACATTAGATTTCCAACAACTTTCAGATATTCATGAAGGACACTGGTGGTCCTTTATTGATGTTCTGCTGCTGTTATAGAGAAAATAAATGAGCAGAAACCAAAGAAGCACTAAAAAGTAGTCATCCACATTTGATTACAGAGATGCTGAAATGGGACTCATGTGAGAAGATCACTAGAGGGAATCCAAGCTAAATCTGAGTGAGTTTTTATCGCATTCTCACTGCTCACCTGCACTAATCTTTTTGGGCCACAAGGAGTCAGTAAAAACAAGCACATCCTTGTTGTATTATCACCTTCATGCAAACATTATTCACTTGGAGTCTTGTTTTTAACAACCTGGTGAATATAAGTCCAATATTTTCCTTCCTTTAGCTCTGTTTTTGGTTTCTACTGACTTTTGACAGAAATATCTGACTCTTTATCCACTAAATGCTCCACAGTGTTCGTTATTTAGTGCCTAACTGTCTGATATTTAGTGCTAAAAGTTTGCAAACAGGGAGTTTAAGAGCTATTTCTCTGAAAACAGCTCCTTGCTGCTATTGTTAAAGCAGTTAGACTGAAGTTAGCAGTTAGACAGTTAGTTGGACGGAAAAACTTTTATTTTAACACCAAAATCTAAACAGAATTCAGTTTAGAATTGATGACTTACATGACTACATGACTTACAACAAAATACATCTACTGCAAAAACAAAACAAAACAAAACAAAACAAACAAACAAAGAAATGCTACCTCTGACAGTGTTTATGAGAATATTCCATTGTCAATTCATCTTTATTACCAGGCAGATAAGAGGTAATTTGTAATTTACCATTATCATCAAGAACCAGAAGTGCACTTTAACAAACCCTAAGCTGAGCCAACATTACAATAGTAATATTGCTATAAACACATCAAATGTATAATAAAGTGTATAACCCATATGACGTATATAATATCAGACATTTTTGAAAGTACTCAGCAAGCTTTTGAAATTTTATTTTAGAGAGAAAAAGATTTGCACTTAATGAAGCAAGTGAAACTTAGACATTAAGTATTCATTTAAAAAAATCCAAAACTTTAGTGGGAGTCTACCAAAGCAAAACTTATCTGTGAAGCCAACTTTTAAACATTTTTTTGACAATGTTTTTGACTTTCAAGACAATGTCTGCTGTTTTCTTATTAAATATGCTTTTAAATTAAATAAATACGTGAAACAACCCTAAATTCTGCCAGGATGATTCAAGTGGCAGGTCCCATTATTTCACAGCGTCGGGTAGACTGCAAAGCTGGCAATGCCACAGAGATTCTTCCTGTTTCTTGCAATCCGAAAGAAGCCGTCTTCACCCCATGCAGTTCCCCAGCTGGATTTACAAAATAACTCAAATTTAATATGTAATACTGGTCACACATGTAAAGTCATAATTTTAATTTCACTTGTGCTGTAGTTCACAGTGAAAACTTTTTGCCAGAGGAGACAAAATCACCTGTTTTTCACGAGCCAGAAGTCTTGTCCGTTCTCTGTGCCGTAGCCAACAACCAGGACAGCATGATTAATGAACTTTGGGTTGCAGCCGGGTACATTGTACAAACCTAAGAGATGCATGCAGTTAATAATGCATGAAAAAAAAATATAAACAAGTGCCACACAAATGCCCCTTTAAGAGATCAAATTCAATTGAATGTAAAAATTCAATCAAAATTTTTTTTATGTGGTAACTATGCACTCTCTTTTTAAAATCAATGTGATGAACATTATACAAATCATTTTACTCATCCTAACTTAAAATGTACAATAGTTTACCCTTAAATCCGTGCAGATTCAAGAAGTTTTATGTCATTTTGGCCTTTATATTCAGTCAAAAATTTAGTCTTGTGAACAAATCCAGTGCTCGAATCACAATATTTAAACAGATATTTGCTAAACCTAAATGATTTTGAGCATAGAGAGTACAGAATAAAACATAAAGAACATTCAATGTCAAAATTTCATGTTAAATGCACACCTATTGTCTGTCACAACAACTGAAGTATTTAGCTTTCATCACCTGTGACTCAAATCAAAACCAGGGTTCACAGCTACAATATTAACTCGCCACTCATCTTTTGACCTTTTTTTGCATTAAGCCCCCACATTTGGACACTTCAGCCTCACCTCCTCTGTAGAGATGAAAGGATGGCAGCATGGCGTTCACGGCCACAGAGACCGGTCCCTCTGTCGCCACCACCGCCTGCAGACTCTTCTCATCTCCTCGTGGGAGGATGTGGAATTTAGAGCAGTAGCCGGCCTTTCCTTTGACAGAATACCGACATTTCCCATTCTACGGATAGAAATTAGATTTACAAAATATATCTTATTATACTTTTTAAAACTGGCAAATATAAGGTATATTTTGTGTGTTTTTGTCTTCAAACACTTTAAATGGAAGTTATGTTTCTTGATTTGTTAGATACTGTGTTTGAATACAAAATCTAAGTATTAAAGAATGCACTGTATACCAGTGGTTCCCAAACTGGGAAATCCAAAAAAAAAAATCATTGTTAATGATTGATAATATTTGTGGGGTGGGGGGCCATGAACTTTTTTCGGCTTCTAAAGGGGGGGCATACCAGAAAAAGTTTGGAAACCACTGCTGTATACATGAATTCATGCTGTCATATGAATATCTTTATGTACAGTGTAGAAATTAATGTGCCAACTTATTTTTACTCTATATTTGACAAATCCATCAAACACATTTCTATTTTTAAAATATGATGAAGGAAGTAAGTGAGGAAGTGAAAAAGGAACAAAAGAAATAAAGGAAGTAATAGAAGGAAAAAAGTAAGTGTTATGAAACAAGTTAAGTAAGTGAATGAGTTACTTAATAAGGGAGAGACAAACAAGAAAAAAGAATAAAGCAAGAATGAAGCAAGGCAAAAACAAAGAAAGAAAAAACACAAAACAAACAACAAACATTAAAAAATGAAACAAAAAAATAACAAAAAAAGAAGTAAAATCAAGAAAGAAGAACAATAAAACAAAATAACAAAAAGGAAAGAAAGAAATAAACTAACAAGAAAGAAAGACACAAACAAATGTTATTGTCAGTAGCTGCACATTTGCATCTAAGGTCGTTCTCTCTATAAAAGCCCAGTGGTTTATTTATCTTCACTCATGCTGAGGATGACCTGGTGCTCGTAGGGGTAGAAGCTCTCGGAGTCCACTCCTCCGTTGCGGATGACATAGCTGAAGGATTTAGAGATGTATCCTCCTCTGCAGCCGAGGTTCCCATCCACGGTGCTGCAGTCCACCAGGTTCTGTGGGCTCAGGGGAACCAGCATACCTGTCCGCTTCTTCATCTGACCCTCTAAAGCTCCCATGGAGCTGAAGGCCCAGCAGGACCCACATGACCCCTTTGAAAAAAGAAAAGTTCTCCTTTATTGTAACGAGTTATTCATTAGATTGTTCTTGTTTTTGCTTGTCAAAATAGCTGATCTCAAATCTTTGCTCACCTGGTTCTGGACTGGACTGACCAGGCCCTGCTTCCTCCAGTCAACGCTCTGAGGAAGTGGCGAGCCAGCCACTTCCTTAAAAGTGCCATTTCTAAATTGATCAGGTTCTTCCAGCTTCAGGCCGTTGAGCTTTTCATTGATCTCCTCAGCTGTCTTAAGTGAAAAGATGACCGATAATTGCATGAAATGTAGATGAAGGAAAGATTACACTGCCAAAACTTCGTGATGACCTCTTAACAGCAGCACCTTTTCTAATTTCAGACACAGTTCACATTGCACTGTTGTATATTTACAGCAGCCATATGGTGAAACACATGCAAGCACTTATTGTGCAATAAATTTCTCAATTCTTCGCAAAGTCCCTTAAAGTTTCTTTGCACTGAAAAAGCTCTACTCTGAGAAATAAACAAGTCCATGATCATATATGATGCTGCTGCCTCCACCCTCCCAGTCCTCCACCTGGCTGTGGCCCTATTTAGAAATAGTTTTGTGTCACGTCTTTGGAAGGAGTTTCACTTTGGAAGCAGTCAGTCTCTCAGCCTCGGCAACACCACCACGCAATCATAAAATTAGCCAAAAGTTCCTCTGATTCTTTAACAGTTTACTTCTGCTTTTAGATGGGGGAGCACAATGTTCTCACTGTTTTTATTATGATGCCCACCAGGTGCGGCATCTCACTTCCCCCTCTTGTTTTGCACCAGGGTGCACGTATGTATGCCTTTATGTAACTTTATTAGCCTTACTATTATGAACGGCACTTCATAATAGTAATGATTGTCCATATTCACCAAGCCACACTGGATTAAATTAATCAGATTGCATACAGATTAGAGCTGCTCTATAGGTTAGGGTTTAAATTAAGCCACAGTGTTTGTGTGCAGGTTTAAATGCAGATTATCAGGATTGATTGGTGACATCTGTCTTTCACCAGAAGAGGTCAATGAGTGTGAATGCACTTTGTACAGGAATGCACAGGTTATAAGGTCCAGCATATGTCTGCACAGGTCCTGGTGGTACAGGAACCAGTCAAATGACATGATGAGGACTTGTGTTCAATGCCAGGGTGTTTGTCATGCAGTTTGTGTCCACCAGAGGTCTCTCTTACATGTTTCTGGTCTAAGAAGTGCTATTATTAATGTCTTTGCAGCAAAGATGTTAAGTTTTGTGGCAGCAGAGGTGGCAAGAAAAACTGCAAACTACTTTAACATTTATTCCTTCCTTTCTGTCTAACTGACTCAGCTGCCCTTATTTGAGGTCAGCTCTTGTAAATTTGCCTCTGGTGTTAAAAAACTATGTAAAATTCACACCCACTGGAAACCCGCAGCCAAGCAACAGCAGTAGTTCTTATGTTTGCTGTTTTTCTCAGTGAAACCTTCCTGGGTTATTATTTATCATCTGTAGGAGGGATGATTGATAAGTTCATGGACTTAGATGGATAGAGTCAAACCTAGCACATTTATTTTCGTCATAGTCCTTTTCTTTTGTTGAAATCAGTAACTTTGATCTTCAGAAAGTGGTCAGCAGCAACATTTGGGTTATGTATGATATCAATGATGTAACCCTCTATCAACTTGTGTAAAGGTAGAGGTCTGGGTGCTAAATCAGGTGAATAAGTGAGCTGTTTAATGAGTTTCAACCTACATTCCTGGATGACTGCATGAAGGCTGATGTTCATTTTTTAAACAGTGATGAATGGCAGTTTTCAATATAACAGTGACAAAAATGTCACAAAAGTTATTAAATTCTGGATTAAGAGCTGCACAACTTATCTCTTTCTACATTTAAAAACTTATCAATCACACATTGTAAGAAGAGACAAGCTAATAGCATATTAGCTATTTTATTTGATTAGTTTTTTGGGTAGTTATTAATATTATTGTTTTGGATTTTTTTCAGTTAAGATATAGTTACAAAGCAAATTATCTGCATGTCTGAGTCCATGTTTGATACAGTCCTGTGAATCTATGTTCAGTAAAATGAGACTGGTAGTTTTCTCCAGACTGAGATTTCAGGCGTGTCTATCTTGTTTGGGATTTGATGCTCGAAAGTTTAGACAACCTGTTATCAGAGCAGGAGACTGAAATCACAAACTGTTTGAATCCTACCATGTCAGCCAGATGGTTGAGTCCCATAGTGAAGCTATGTTTCCCTGCTGAGGCTTCCTGGTTGTGTCTCCACACCAACTGCATGTTCTTCTCCCATACCGCCCTCCTGAAAACCACCTCAGACTGAGACACAAACACAGACTTAATAATCTGATAGTAAACCTGTTTTTGTATGTGTGTTTGCAATGAAGGTCTTTCAGTCCTACCTGATTGTTGTAAACTTTACTATGTTTGATTTTCCACTCGTCCCACAATTTATCTAAGGCAGGAGAAGAGTGGCCGAGGACCAGAACATCCAAAAGCAACAGAGTACATAAAATGTGCATCCTACAAAGATAAAACCAAAACTGGTCACGTTATATGAGCAAAAATAATCCTTTTTTTATTTATTTTCAGAGCTGAAACAATCAGTCAACCCTGCCTTCTACACAATTATTCAGCTCAGGACTTACTGAATCTACTTTTTATTTGCCTTTAAGTAGTCAAATTTAAACACACTGTAAAAAAAAAAGTGTAATGTAATTTTCCAGATTCCCCATTTAAAAATAAGAAACAACAAGCTGACAAGTTTGAGTGTTAAATCATTCTACAATAGAAAAAAATACTTGGATATCAAGCTGCATTTAAGACTGCTAATGTTGTGTACGAGCACAGTGCTTAAGCCAAGTCTAAAACCACAGCGAAACATCCTGTTTAAAGAGTAAACACATTCATAACTGGCAGTGAACAACAAAAGAGAGCAAAGTGAGCGTTAATGTGAACGTTAAATAAGATTTTAAATGCATCAGGCTGTTTTGTTCTGAGTTTCTTCACGTCAAAAAGGAGAAGTTCAAACCTGTTTTACTGTAATCTCTGACCATCTCCCTTATTACTCAACATGCTGAGGCCATTAGCTTTAACAAACATTTGTACCAGACTCAGAATGTCAGTCAAACGGTCTGAATACATTTTCTGAGGAGATGAAAGAGTTTGCCTTTACCTTGTTGTACGATAATCAGCAGGGCGACTTTGTCCCGGTGAGAAAGAGCAACGGTCTGTAACGGACCAGAAAACCTTCACACTTCACAAGAGGAAGTCTGGTTTCCCCATGCACACACAGTTTCTTTTGAATCTATTTTTCAGTGCATCTGCTCTCTGGCTTGTCATGTGAATCTGATTTAGAAGCAGCAGCAGCAGCAGCAGCTCAGAGTACTCTTCTTGTGTACAGTATACAAAGCTGCAAATGGAAGAAATTCTGTGATAATAAAGAAAAAGTGTGAATGAAAAAGCTCAGTGATGAATTTAAAAGTTACCTGGCAAATTCACAGATGATCTATGATATTAAAACAGCGATAAACTTATAGAAATAAATATCTTATCAATTCATCAATTTCTTTTTTAGCAGTAATCACTTAAAAAGCAGATAAAGCAGACACTTAAGTTTGTCATTTAGCCAAAACAATTATCAGCATCCACATCTGAGAAATGTAATTATGATACTAATTAAAACTCATTGTCAGACTGAGTTTGTGGTGAGAGTTTCAGTCAGTTGAGCTTCTCGTGAAAAGACACCTTACGTCATCAAGGCTCTTCACATACACACACACTCAGTTTATAGAGGGGGGACTTACAGTGGTTTCAATGGATGGGAGGCTGCAGGTGGTTTGTGGTCTGGTTTTCTCTTGATCGGTATGTGTTTCATGTGATCCTTTTGTTTTTTTACTCAAAGGTTCCCGTTTGTAGAGAGGTTGTGGTCTGAAGCACTAAGTTAAAACAAAAACAGTCTACATCTTTAGTGTGAACCTCTTCTCCTATGCTACATGTTTATAGCTGCGTCAAAGTGTGTATATGTATACACACTGGAAAACAAACAAATAAACAGGAATAAAAACACATACTTTTTTTTAACTAACATCAGAAAATAGTCACTTTAT
>JAPZDY010000008.1:9188238-9212018 GCA_029783645.1 Ctenochaetus hawaiiensis | reverse complement strand
TATATATATATATATATATATATATATATATATATAGGTCCTATATATATATATATATATATATATATATTTATTAATTCCATGTTGAGCTGTCAAGTTGTTATAACCCTATTGAGAGCACTGCAGGATGGCTTGTGAGGCAGCTTCAGTATACTTCAGTGTACTTTCTGGACAAAGAGAAAATATCCACTCAGGCTCACTGTGGTGACATTTCAGTCGAGTCAGTTTGTGTTGACAAGATGCAATTTTTTGTCATTAAACACTCAACAGCTCATGGTGAATAAACTTTGACGTCTGTTGGTGTTGCAGAGACCAAACATCTAAATAATGCTGGTTTAAATGTGGAGTTTATAAGGTTTAAAGTGCTTACATTGGAGCCAAACTCAGTACCAAAGAATTATCTTTCTAATGTTAAGAAACTGCTTAAATCATATTATCCTAGGGTAGACTTTAATGGTAGTGCTCAGAGAGAAGTTTTATAAGAGTTAATAAAAATGTGTGGACTTTTATGGTGCCAACAAAGAGAGCTATTAACTGCCTCAGATAGTTGTCAGTGACTTCATGTGACCATGAGGTGTCTGCATTATGTTTCAGGTGAATAACGATAATTTTATTCCCTGTGATTTCAAGGATCTTCACAAGAAACAGGTGAAGTGTGAATACAGCCTGATTGTTAAATATAAATTACAGGCGAGGAAGAGATGCAAAGAAGAAAACTTAATTTATCATTTTTAAAGGTTCAAAGTTTTTTAAAATGCTGTAGAGAAGAAAATAAGGTGAGGAAAAGAGATGAAAAAGAAGAAAAAGACAATTAACACAAAAGCAAAATTAAGTTCAGCTATTCCCATAAAAGGTTTGAGATCAAGGGAAAGCAGGTGGAGACAAATGAGCTTTAGCAGCCTTTTAAAGATGATTTGGCTTGTCTGAGACTCTGCCGGAGGCTGTTCCAGGGTGGATGACGCAGCTGTTACCTCTGCAGTTTATCATCTTGGATTATTGCAGCACTGTAAACAACATAAATATAAACTGAAATCAATGACATTCACGGTTTGACAAAGATGATTCAGCATCACCATCTGACAACGTTTGGCCACATCTCGCTTTGCTGTCTGTCTTATTTTTTCTTCATTATTTGCAAGTCTAGAAAGACAGGGCCCTCCATCAGCAGCTGCCTGGTTACGAAAACCCTCCAGTTTTAACACTCTAACACTGTCAGTTTTCTTGTATTTCTGTGTTGCAGAAAGCCGTTTATCCCTTTTTCCGCTAATGTGACGTTAGTATCGTTCCTGCCTGCCTTTTCTTAGCTTTCTTTCTTTGTCACATACAGGCAGGCCACCAAATGGTTGAGGGGGTTGCCGTCCACCAATGGCTGTGCTGGGGAGCTCTCTACCTGTTGGCAGCTGGGGTGGCATTAACATCTGAAACACGCCGGCTGTGTCCACAGTCTTGCCGCTGCAACACGGTGCTGCTGGAGGTGAACTGCTCAGACGGCCAACTTTCCACAGTGCCTGACGGTCTCCCACAAGACACTAAACTACTAAACCTGACACATAATAAGATCAAGACTCTGGTGCATCAGCAGTTCCAGACTTTGTCACAACTTTTAGACTTGGATTTGAGTGACAATATTATGGTGATAATCGAAGTGGAAGCCTTCCTCGGCTTGCAAAGTCTGATAACTCTGCATCTTGCTCGCAACCACCTGAAGATTATTCCAGTAGGAGCGTTTACGGGTTTGGCAAATTTAAAGTTACTGGACATAAGCAGCAATGAGATCCTCGTTTTTCTAGATTTTACTTTCCGTGACTTAGCAGCCCTGCAGTTTATCAACGCAGCAGGTAATGACTTAGTTTATATCTCTCATCAAGCTTTCGCTGGCTTGACCAGTCTGCAAGAGCTGCACCTTGATGGCTGCAACCTCACTGCTGTGCCCACTGAGGCGCTCACACAGCTCAGTGGGCTGAGAAGTCTTCATTTTCACCGTCTGGGCCTCGCCACACTGCCAAACTACTCCTTCCGTTATCTGGAGCGTCTCAAGGAACTTGTCATGTCTCATTGCTCCTGGCTAGAGACCCTGTCAGGAAACAGCCTCTTTGGCTTGAATCTCACATCACTCACCATCAGGTACTCCAAACTCAATGCTGTCCCATACATCCCTCTGCATCATCTTGTATATCTTGTTTACCTTGACCTTTCTTTTAATCCAATCACATACATTCATGGGAACCTGCTAGGAGACTTGCTCCGGCTCCAAGAGCTCCATCTGGTGGGTGGATCATTGCTGCGCATCGAAATAGGAGCATTCAGGGGTTTGACATATTTCAAATTGCTGAATGTGTCCAGAAACCTTCTTACCACACTCGAGGTGGGAGCTTTTTATTCAGCAGACACCCTAAAAGCTCTGGGACTTGATAACAATCCACTAGCATGCGACTGCCGTTTGCTTTGGGTGGTGCAAAGACAAACCTACCTGGACTTCGGTGAAAATCCACCGACCTGCTCTACCTCAGTCCAGATGCAGAGTTTGAATTTTCTAAACTTGACTGAAGTTGAGGTTCAAGGCCTGCTCACATGTCAGCATCCTCGTATTCTGAACCGCAAATCTCAACAAGTGAAAGTAGAACAAGGACACACAGTGATGTTTTACTGTAATGCGGAGGGTGACCCTGCGCCATCTGTGATCTGGCTAAACCCCCAGCTAAAACCTTTATCACCCAATGGAAGAATACGGGCTCTCTCTAATGGATCGCTGGAGGTTCGCTATGCTCAACCTCAAGACAGTGGTACTTATCTCTGCGTGGCCTCCAATGCGGCAGGAAATAGCAGCATGCCTGTCAGCCTGCATGTCCGATCCTTTCCGTCATCGTCTAAAAACCCATTTTCTCTCAAAGGTTGGTTTGTCTTTCCGTCTGCCTCTCCCGGTGTTAATGGCTCTCAGAAACTCCCATTTGATTTCAAGACATTACTGGTAGCAGCAACCATTGGGCTTCTCTCATTTTTCAGCTCTGTGAGCTTATGTTTTATCTTCATGTTCTTTTGGAGTAAGAGCAAAGGGCAAATAAAGCACACAGCCACAATAGCATATGTGCCACGAAGCGCCATGTCAGGTAGTAAAGGAGGGACAGGAAACTCTACAGAGACCAGCAGGTTCACCATGAAACTAATATGAATAAAATAGTAAAAGGATCTTTTCACTATGTATGTTTTGGAATAAAAACCAAGAGTTTATAAATTACAAAATATAAAACCTTCTTGACAAAAGCAATTGAAGTTTAAAGCATGTCAGGCTGACTGTTGATTAATTCATGTAAATGTAAGCATGTTAGCTATAGCATATATTGTGCAAACATAAAAAAGATAAGACATATGCTAAATTTGAAGTTTAAGCACCTTTGCCACATTTTAAGTTACATTTTAGAAACATCTAACTGAAAGATTGTCATCAATGATTAGCTTTATTTCATATCTGTCTCTTTTATGGGACAGAGGCTCCCCCATATCAAAGCCTGAATGTAAAGCAACCAAAGTAAGCAATATTTATGAGCATAATGCATGCAATATGTTGAAATGTGAATTATTCAGATAACTGCTTGTTGCTTATAATGCCCTTGTTATGTTCATATATAGAAAACAACTTAATTTAGTACAAAGCCTACAAGACACAGGTTAATATGCTTGCCTGGCTGGCTAATGGTATAATATGTTTGTTGGATTTTGCTTATTTGGTTCCTAAAGAACAGATAAAAATAGTAGAATTATAAAAACAAGTGAAATGATAAGGATCTCAGATAGTAACCCTGAGAAAACAAGAATGGAGTGTTGACCTTATATTAAGGTCAATGTAAACAACACTTGCATCTATAGGCCTATAGCATGTAATTTGATAATATGTGTCTTGGTTGTATTTTAATTTATTGTTGCATTACCTGGTGCAGCCTACTCATGCTGTGGATATGTGTTTATTCCCAAATAAAGCCTTCTGAAAAAGAATAAAATAAAATTATTTCACTTTAAAAATTATCTTTTGTGCTTTTTGTTGTGTTTACAGTATACAGTGTTTCTTTGTTCAAATGAATAGCATTTAGACTGCAGCAAGCATGATATTTGCTTTGCTGATGTTTTTACTCTTCAGGTTTTGAGAGTAGTTTCACATACGGAAAGTTACATAAGATTTAAATTCATATGGCATCAAAGAAAGAGCCACATGCCTTGGAACAGCTGTAGGCTTAATCCGTCCATATGTGAACTACCACTACATGCCTACCTAATCCTTTTAGACTAATTGAAATGTAAACTTAGGCTAAATCTTTGACAGTGATCTAATCTCGCCCAGTGAGTGGGGCTGCCTGCTTTTGCAGTCACAGGAAAACGACAAATAGGTTGGAGCCAGTATTGCAGTTGGTGTCTTATAGGCATAGAACGGTATATAAATGATTTATTTAACAATAAACTAATAATAAGTACTGTATCAACATGTTAATTATAAGGTTTAATCAATAGCATTTATTTCTAAGTATCTTTGTGTTGAAACAAGGCAAGACGTAGAAAACTAAATATTTTCACTGCAACTGACACGAGCTGGTTCATTCAATTTATATTGTTGTCATGACAACTCATTAGCGATCACAACATTGTGGTGCCGCCATTCTAAATTTACAAGTCAAATGTAAAACGGCGGCCACACTATCCAAACAAGTTCGTTGTAATAAGTATAAAATATGAATGCAAATGAAATATTTCTAAATTGAGCTACATCAAGTCAAACCGTGTAAATATCGAAATAAAAGCGGTTTAAGATATGAACACAGCGTGTAGCGCCGTTGCCCGGAAGTACATCAACTGCTCCGGATGTGTTCATTAGCCAGGAAGAGACGGCGGTTAGTCCTAGCAGTTAGCTGTGCACTTAGCTTGTTTCATTTGTAAGGAACACTATAGTATAAAAACATAAATTAAAAGAGTATTTATAACCTAAATGAATATGGATATGAAAAGATTTTTGACTCTCCGAGTAGAATAACGACGTCCCCTTAACGTCTCATAACAATTAGCTAGCTAAGTTGGCTTAGCATTAGCTCGATACCCAAACGTTTGCTCATAGTAAGTCAACGTTATTGTTTAGACATATAGCCATGAATCTGGTAGTTGGCCGCGAACCCAGAAAGACTGCGGGTAATCGCATGTCAAAATTACTGGACGCTGAAGAAGAGGACGAATTCTACAAGACCACGTACGGAGGCTTTAACGATGTGAGTAAATGAATGGTTAAAATTAGCTAATAAGTTGGCATTAGCTTCCAGCTAACTTGAGTTTGTCTCCTAAACAGAAGCTGGTCGAAATCTTTTTTATTTTAACGATTTATTTTTATGATTGCTGTAAAGGTGCATACGGTCAATTTAAAGATATTTGCAAATGGCAATAACCGACTAGGTGGGAGATTCGTATTTTCAACATTAATTTTGTTTATCATAGCTAATTTTGTTATTCTAAAGAATGATACATGTATCTTTGACCTTAACTCCGAGTCCATCACAACTTACCAAAGCCTACAATGAAGTGCAAAACAACCAGTTATCATTTACAATATCATCTGCAAACTGCATACAGGATTTTTTCTCATCTCTAAAAAAATCCTGCATGTATTTATTTTTCACCATAAATAATGCATGAAACATATTGATCCGCAAATTCAATTTCAGGTTTTCTCTTGTGTGTGGTGCAGTTAAGGTGCAGGTGGCATCGATTAACCTGTCAATAGCTAATTTTAATAAAGATAAAGTTGGTAACTTGTTTTAGATTGAGATACGTAAATCTTTTAAACGTTATACCTTTAATTGAGTAGGATTTATTGCTAGGATGACATTATATCTAGCCAGGTTTACCAAACAGACTGGCAACTGACTGTATATTCATGCACATCTAAGCGTCTCTGCAGTAGTGGAGGACAATCTGACCGCCCATGCTATCATCATAAAGCTAAAAACCAGCATGCTAATGTGATACATCTGAAACATAAAAGCTTCAAACTATATTATGTGAGCATTACATACTTTTGTTTAATATAGTGGCAACTTCATATAAGGTTTTCATCTGAAGATGCTGGTTTGTATGCTCAGCTTGCAGCTTAGATCATTTTCTTTAAACAGCTGCTGGTTCAAGGGTCCACTTGTGTAGGGGGATTTGGCAGCTGTTGCTCTGGCAGTTCTGACGTTAGTCTCAGCTGAGATTGACAAGAATAACTGGATAAAAAAGTCAAAAACAAATCCTGTGATGCCTTAGTCTTTTCTGCTGGCTAGCACTTAGATAAATTAGTGGGTGCATGCCTGTGAACATACTTAAATTTGAGGGCAAGTCTGACTTATAATGTCCATCAAATATTTACAACATGCAACCGATGTTGGTCTTTGTCAGTACAGTTTGTTTGTATTTGCATGTGTTGTGATGATTTTCATGTCACAAGTAAACACCTTTTCAGTTTTTTCTAATCTATGCACTCAGTATTTAAGAACAGATTATTCTTAAATAATAACATCTCATCAGAACTTATGTTCTTATACATAAGTTGTTGGTGTTATTTTGTCTACTCCGATGATGATTGCTGTACCATCATCTGATTTTTTTAGAGAGCTTCTTATCTGTTTTTTGTTTGTGTTGTAGATTTGGGAGGGAGGGAGTGTGAGTAACAGAGAATCTGAATTAAAAATAAACCTGCTTGTTGTATGGAAGAGATTTTTCCTCAATAAGTGTCATAGCTAAAGAAGAGCTTAACGAAAATTAACTCAGCTGCACTACACTACACTAATTTGATTATCTTAAAATTATGAAAAGTCATCTACATAAATTAAACAAAGAGTCTGAATGCAAAGTATAGAAATCCTCAGAGAAAATTTTGATCACCAAACTGACTCTGACTAAGAGTTCAATCTGAAGGTTGACATTCATAATTCATAATCTTTTTGGCTAAATTTTGCCTTTTTCTTTCTTTTCAGGAATCAGGAGATGATGAATATCATGGAGAACATTCAGACACAGAGGATGAGGTGGACAGCGACTTTGACATTGATGAGGGTGATGAGCCAGACAGTGACCAGGAGGAGGATGCACCTCGGAGAAAAAGTCGAGTTGTCACTAAAGCTTATAAGGTGGAGACAATCAGAAGCTATCAGACTTTACATTTATAATCTACATTTGTAAAGTATTCCCTTAGCATCAATGCACATTATTTTGTTCTTTTTTTAAAAGAAAAAAGCAAAGCTGTCGTTTGCTATTCACTGGAGTTTCTTAATGCCATCCTCTTAATAGTCAACTGAGAGAGCAGAGAGCATGATTGCTCATTTTCAGCTGAGCAAGGAATTAGTTTTCTGTACCACCTGATTATATTTCCGACTTTCAATGACTTTAACTCATTTTGTTGGTTATTTGTACAGGTATGAAATTATTTCTTTTAAAAGACTTTTTGTCTCGTTAAATCAAAGGAACCTATTAAAGTGGCAAAACCCAAACCCAAAAGACCCTCTGAGGAACAGAAGAAAATTGAGAAAACTAAAGTGGAGCTCAAAAGAAGGATTCCACAAGAATTCCAGGACTTTGGCGAGAGTAAGATTGCTAGAAACCTCACACAAATGCAGATGTCTACCCATAAATTATTACTTCACCTACATTAACACATAAACCATCACCTCATAAGCACATGATGATTACATTGCAGCTGTTTGAAAATGAGTCAATTTTGAATGAGATTCTCAGTCTTAAGGTTTTTACTTAACTGTATATCTTAACAATTCTTTAGCTCGGAAGTCTGTAAGGCAATCCACAAGTGAACACACCAGAAAGACCAATCTGCGCTTGCAAGAGCGTCAGGATGCCCCCCGGAGACGAAGAGGTGCCCATCGTGACCGGCCTTTAACCCAGGAAGAACTTCTGGCTGAAGCCAAAATAACAGCTGAAAACAACATACGATCTTTAGGTAAGAACATGTCGGTCAAGTTGCAAAAATCCAAATCTAACCCTTGAAGGTTTTTTTATTCCAGTAAAGTGGCAGATATAATTGCATTGACAAAAAAATGTTGGCCGTAGAAATAGTATGTAAACTGTTTACCAATTTACTGAGACACAGGATCCTTAAAAATTAAAGTAGTTTCAGCAATATTTCCCCCAAATAAACATTAGGTCCAATGCAGTTTAGTGCTCACCAATTGATGTGAAAGTGTCACCCTTATAAGTGACATCATGCTTATATGAGACACAAATGGTGATCTTGTTGTTGAGTCTGATATAAATAGAAATTTAGTTGATTTTGTGGTGGAACAGATGTCACCAGCTTTATTAAGATTATATGTAAATCAACGCAGCCCATCTGTTTGGCAAAGATACTCACAAAATCACAGTAAACACTGTGTAATGATTAATTTTACGTCTAATGGTTGTTACTAAATAAGACATTAATGTGAATTTACCAGAATAATTTCTCAAGTTGTCTAACTTAATGATAACACAGATGAAATATCGATGCCTGTATCGCTTTCACACTCTGTGTACAGAGAACTATGAGCGTCTGGAGGCGGACAAAAAGAAACAGGTCCACAAGAAGCGCCGTTTTGAAGGACCAACCATCCGTTACCATTCAGTCCTGATGCCCCTTGTCTCTCACTCAGTCCTAAAAGAAGAAAATGTGGATGTTGAAGGGTAATTATTACTATCTACTGGAAATTTTTATTGGCTTAAGAAATAACTAGGAAGATAGAATTTTGAACCTTCTGCCTTAAGAAATCTGCTTTAAACGCAATGTTCTTAAGCATTCAACTCACTTTAGACATCATATACCAACACTTGATGATGATTGCTCAAACTATAGGTTATTAAGAAAAGAAACTTAAGAATCTCACGTAGACCAACATCTTATATGTTTCCCCTTTTTTATCCCCCCACATTTTCCAAAGGCTGGATCAGGATGTCCCTCAGACTGCACCACAAAATCCCACCACGCCCTCCCAGCAGCCTGCCGGGGGCTTGTGTTCCCGTACTTATATAACATTCAGCGATGACGAAGCTTTTGAGGCGGCCTTTCCACAAAGCGCCCAGTCAGTTCCTCAGCTGCCCATCCAGGAGGTCTGTCCTGTCACCCACAAGGCAGCGCTGTACAGAGACCCAGTCACTGACATTCCTTACGCCAACACACGAGCCTTCCGCATCATCCGAGAAGCGTATCGTAAATACGTGGCTGCTCATGGATTTCCCAACACTTCAGGAGGGGTGTCGGGACTTGACTCCTCATCGTCAAAGGGTGCCCGCCAGAAAATAGTTGTAAAGCAGGCTGCTGTAGGAACATAGATTAGTTTCATAAAGAGTTTAGTACATAGGCCCTTTTTTTGTTTTTGTTTTTTTGTGTGTTTTTTTTTAGATGCATTTGTTCAGGTTAAGCGACCTGATAAGTGACATAAAAACTACGACCAGTGACTTTCCAACAACATGGAGTAAACATCCTCAGAGGTTGACATCTAGTTGTGTCTTTGGCCATACAAAGTGGCTTTGACACCAGAAATGTATTGTAAAATTATTTAAGATGTTCAATATGTTATGTTGCCAATGTTGACTCAGCAACAGAAAATTACACAAAGTGAAGAAACTTGGTACAAAGCAAAGTTTATCACAGCAAAATCTGTTGGTGCATTCTCTTAAACTGCTTATAAAATCTTACTTGTGATTTCTACTTGTGTCTTTATTTTTTTTATTTTATTTCTTTTTAATACCATGACAAAAACAGGTTGAGTGGATGAAAAACTACACGTTGGCTTTGGAAGCAGGTTTTCATCTGCACATTGGCAGCTTTTTCTCTAAGATGTAATGCCTTTTTTACTCTCAGAGTATTTGGTTACTACAAATGTACATATTTCTCAACAAAAATAAATATTTGATATGTGAAATTTTTAATGTTTTGCTTTTTCTTTGAACTATCATACATAATATCATGAAATATGGATTTCAGATAACTTCAAGCAAACCTTGACTCAGTCTATGCATAAAGTTGTGAGTCAGAACCAGTTTGATGTTGGTTTTCTCTGAGGACAACACTTCACTCACATGAAGAGTATATTTTACTGTCTGCATCTGGCAAATCAGCTTCAGTTCTATTTTATCAAAGCATTTAAAGCTACAGTTTCTCTCTGCTAGTGTCATTACTAGATTCTAACAGAACAATAAGCATTACAATGTAACAGACTGGCTTCTTATTCACAGCAAACATCTGTTTGTTCAACTGTTAATGGCCCTATTCCATCTTTCTTAATGTTTAATCTGATAATTAAAATTTTAATTCAGCTTCTTCCCAACTTCTCACTAAAGAGTGGGGAAAACATCTGAATAACACCAGTCATATAAACCCCCAGTGCATTTTCTAAAAAGGAAGCATTAGGAATATATTTGAATCAGTCGGGAAGCTGGTTGATAACAGAAAATTGTTTAAACTCCTGCCTGGAGTGTCACAGCAAACAATGCTGCTAATGTTGATCCCTGCAGGACCTTAAATGATGTTTTCTATGTTTATTCTCTCAGGGACAACAACAGAACAACAGAGTCCCCCTGAACGCCACTGAGTACTTGACCAGCGTGGACACCTTTGACCCCTCGCATAACCAGAATCGTTCGCCTGCACAGCGTCCTGTAGCTTTTGGCCAACCAGCCTCAGTTACATAAAAGCCCACTGGGAACAAAAATAATGTAAATGGTGAGTCACCCACATATAATTGCCTACATTAGTCAAGAGTAAAAAAAATCATGCTTCTGTAATACAATAAGTACCTTTCACACTGATTATATCATTAGAAAAAAGCACGAGTGTGTTTTTCAGCTGCAGTGTGTCAGTTTTGACTTTCACGCTTCAGCTGGGAACACGATCAGTGAGGATGACAGCGTAATGGCTGACTGATGAATTCAACCTGGAATTCCTTTGGAGTTTCAGGTGCAAATCCTGCTGAGGCTGCCTTCATGTCAGTTTAGCCCTCAGCAGATGGCTCAGGCAGAAATTTCTACCTTTTTGCCTGAAAGCTCCCAAAATTCTGTTGCGACTTTGCTGCCAAATGTTCATGTTGCACTCAAGCGGATTTTCTCCTGCTGTTCCTGTAATGTCCTGATGATGTTGAGCAGAGCATCTCACTAAGCAGTCAACCGCATCTTTGTTCTGTGTCATAAATAACCAGGACGCTGATGCAAAAAAGCTCGAGCTTCGGGGAATTCTTTACCTGTCAGCTGGTCTTTGATAAGAAAAAAAAACAAAAAAACAAAGAAGATGCATTTGCATGATATCATGTATAATTCATCCCTGATTCCTGACCTTCGAGAACGTGCTCACTTCAAATAGCTTGTAAAGTTAGGCGGTCTGTTGGTTGATAAAAAGATACAAACCCTTTTATTACAACTTAAAGAGGAGCAATAGCATCCAGGATGAACTGACCAATTCATAGTTTTAATCAGAAGTAGAAAAAAATAGATAATATTTGAGAAATGTAAGAGATAAAAACCTTGATAATCTAATAGTCACCTTTTCAGCCACGAATGAAGACAAAAACTTTCTTCAGGAATGTGATAATTTGATAAAACAAGATATTAGACAGGATTAAATTTCATTTTAAGACTTCATGCTACTTTAGCAAGTCTCCTGTTTTCATAGAACAAACACTGAACTACTAAAGTTAGTTATGAGGACTGAAATGACATGAAATAAAATGAGGACTGAAATGTCACATTTAATGTACGGACTGTTTCTACAGAAACCAGGCTGCTCAAATGACAGCAGTGATAAAGATCAAGTCTACTTCACTTTCCAAGCAATCAAATGCTTTCCGTTATGCTACAAACTGCTGGTAGGGAGAAGAGAGGAGGCAGATCAGCCATCTGGAAGTTTTCCTGGCTGTCCGACAAGCGATGTTTCTTGTCTTACTTGCTCTATATTTGTCACATGCTGAGTTGTCAGCGACAGACTGATTGTTCTTTGGGTTAATCACGACTGTCTGCCTAACAAATTCACATCAAACGTTAAAGAATGAGACAAAGAAAATCCTCTCAGACTGATCTGATCAAAAACCACAGACTTGATTTATCTTTTTCTTTGTATTAGTTAAGTATATTGTGCTGCTTTGGCAGATAAACCAGCACTTTGGAGATATGAACCCAGAATAGGATGAAAAGCTCATGGATGGATGGCTAAAAAAAGGAGAGGTGGGTGTAGCAAAGACACATTGTCTTCAGTAATTTCACTGGGCCATTTCTGCTTGAGACATATACAGTAATTCAGCACACGTAGTTCACACGCTTGGTGCATTGTCAACAGCACATTGTTGTCACTCCCTTCCACAGCGATGCCCTGGGTCAAACTGCATTCAGCACGCCGGTATCTCCACTTTTTGAGGACACGCATTTTCAAAGAACACGCTGCACAAAACAGGAGTATAAAGGTTTTGATTTGTTATGGTGTCACTTTACATTCACACCAGCAGAAGCAGCAGCAACAGCAGCAGGAACTAGATTAAGAAAAAAAGAAAATTTATTTTATCATGCCTTTTCAATTCTATCAACCTCAATACTTGTTCTTTGAAAGCAACTGCTGCCCACACAGTGTGCCACTCGCTTTGGCGAAGAAGGGAGAAAGAGAGAGAGAGAGAGAGAGAGGGAAAAAAACACATTAATTCAAAAATAACAAGTTATCCCTTAAAGCCATGATGATGAATGCAGTGTCAGGCTAAGCGAGCATCTCTGGTGGATAGACGGATGTTAACGTATGCAGACAAAACATGAAGATGGTGGTGATTTTAGGGGCATAACATTTCCCATATCATCTGCAACAACAGAATACTGAGAGCTTTGTCTCCCACATACTGCACAGTGCATATGGTACCAATTGAACAGTTTTCAGAACAGGAAGAGAGGGAACTGCATTATCACTCGTTCTAGTGTGGTAGTTGCCATGGAGACGAGTGTAGGTGGTGTACTGTGCTGTTCTCTGTGCTGTACTCCTTCCCTTGTCCTCTCCCCTCTTCTGTTGCCCACCCTCTCTGTTCTGCTATCTGCAACATCCGAGTAACTTTCATTCCTTCATATTTACTCAAATCTTTTCCTTCTTGGTCCTTTTTTTTTTTTTTTTTGCTGGATTTGCATCGTTGCGTCAGGCAATTTTGCAGCTTGAACCACACGCTTACATTAAATGCACGGCTTGTAACAGAGCTAAAAAAAAAAAAAAAAGGCAGGAAACTGACAGGAAGTTAAAAATGGGTTGAGAGCATTTTAGACTGGACTCTTAGTGGGTTCATATAATAAGTCACTCAAATAATAAATCATAATTTACAGCTGTCACCCTGTTTTTGTGCTGCTGAGATCCCTCAATCCTCCTGGATTTTTTCTTTATTTCACAAAATTTGTTTCTTGCTGACCATCCAGTTTCTTGTACATGCTTTGTCAATCGTTTTTTTTGCACACTAGCTATTCTTTTATCAGTTTCCATGGAGATCTATGTGTGTGTCTGTGTGTGTGTGTGCACGTGCGTGCGTGCGTGTGTGTAAGGATTGAGAGTAAAAAAGTGGGGATGTGTCATTTCCAGTTTATATTTTTTTTGTGTATTTTTGGAGGCTGCATGTGCCTTTCTGGAGTCCCAGGTTATTCTTTGACACCCAGTTACATCACTCATGTTTGCTTCACCTTCATCTGGTTTTATCAAATCTTTTCTTGCTTCCTACACTTTGCTCTTTGCTCTTGTTGGATGCAGCTGGATTGCACTTGAAATCCTAATAAGGCAAGCATAGAGAAAATCTGCACAAACTCCACTTTATATCAAAAGAAAACTGCAAGAGGATAAATAATTTGAGAGACTCTGGTGTGACCAACAATCTATAAACAGGAATATGACGACAAACAAATGTTAATCTGTTTTCTGTTTTCATGCAGTGGGTTTATCCTCTTTGTCTGTGTATTTTTAACAGGACCAACCCTTAATGAATCATTCAGAGGATTAATACCATAGGAAAAGGTTATCAGTACCCACGTCTCAGTTTCCAAACAATTTAATATCCACGATTTATCACCAGCCTCATATTTGTGATACAGAAACAGAAGATTAAAAACAAAAAATATCCGGGTCACACCTTCTTTATTTGGGATTTATGCAACGCCTTCTTTATATATGCCCACGAAATGATCTATGACACATTCAGAAATTAACAATTGGCAATAAACATTTATGTAACATGTTTACATGATAATTACCATAAATAAAAACGCTTTGGTGCAGAACAATGGCTGGTGCCTCCACACATCTGCACCTTTACACACAGTGTTTTTGTTGGACTTCCTGACCTTTTTATGAGTGACCAAAATTAAGCTTATTACAGGGTATAAAAATACAAATGAGTCACCTATACACTTTGATACTCCATGAGCAAGAATGTACCAAAAAGGCACCAAAAAGGGCAGGTTCAAGCCTGTCTTTAAACAGATCTCACAAGGCCATATGTACATTGATGAGTCGCAAGGTTTTTTGATTCATCTGTGCACTTGCTGTGAATTTAATGTATGAAGTGAAAAAAGAAGTCCCCAGCTTTCATTTTGTGCAAAAAATGACTCTTCTAATGAGGAAACACTGATCAAAACACAAATTAAGTTGATGTTTCGTGGAATGCAGGAAATCGTAGGATGGTCTGGCAGAAAAAAAAAAAAGTTGAACCTGACTCAACTTTTGCAGCAACGTGATGCAATGTAATCTGGCAAGGTGCTACACTGGCTAATCATATGCAAACTGCACATTGCCAGTGATTACATTGTAACAGGAACACTGTGTTTCTAACATAGCTCTCCCTCAGCTGCTTCCATTTTGATCGTTCCCTGCGGCCTGTGTGAGCTGGAGAAATGATCACAAAGACCAGTAACTCTTTCATATGCACACGTGGGCATGTGAGTAGTGTGTTAGGATACTTGAAAAATCTAAAGGAGTCTTTAAATGCTTTTCTTTAGCTGGATTAATCTGCTATAGAGGCATTATTCCTATGCAGATCTATATCAAACTAATTTAGGATTATGCACCATGCAGGCAGTATCTGCTGAGATAAAACATGCTGACACTCTGAAGGCAGCAAGACTGGCACTAAAGCTGGCTTTCTTATCATTTCGACTTTGTTTTATAATGCAAATTATATTCCAAAAAACCATGATACAATTAGGTTACCACAAACCAATTTCTCCTCAGTGAAAGCGGGTTTTTCTCAAGGGCCTCGAGGGATCTTGTTACCTGAAATCCTGCAATGTGCCAATGACCATCTGACTCAGAGGAAGCTGCTGTTGTCCTTCTCTAACCTCTAGTTTGACTAAAACGTTGTTTACGTGAAATATTGCCTTGTGCATGTTCCGACGATTCCAAAAACCATAAATAGCATCACCTGCCCACTCAATACAGGCTAAAAATAAGTTTATGGAAAATTTTTCATGTGTGCAAATTTGACTGTTATCATAACTGGTGTTATTACAAAGCAAGAGCTTCTGTGTGAAACATGAAGCCCACTCTACATATTCAAGAAGTAACTTAAGTGAACTTTGTGATGCTCCCCAACCGCGTTCCCGTCGTAATTATTCGGCGCAGTGGGCGGCCGGCCGTCATCGCTTCGTTTTATTTTCGGATGTTACAAACTCCAGAGATGGTACAGCGCGGGGCGGACTCGCCTGCCTTTGGAGGCGTTGGTTTCTGTTTCTGTCTATCTTACGCACTATCTCCGCCCTCAAGGGAGAGACTTCTCCATTTACCGAGCACCTTTTTTCACGCACCGCCGTCAAATCAAAATTAGGTGTGACGGACTGCACGAGCTCAAAGGACACAGCGTCAATTTGGCACCGGATTTCCCCCCCTCTTTTTTTTTTACCCTCGCTATGATTTTCTGGATTATGGGGACGTCGTTATGCCACGCAGGGTGAACTACAGACGCTTTCCAAGACTAAATCACCCGAGCTAGAAGCGAGGAGCGCGTCAAAAAAATGTGCACGAATCAAATATTTCTCAGATGTTGCTTCTGCTGCTGCACATCTTCGGGATTTCGCCTGTAAATACCTGTGGGATGTTTATTTCTGCGCTTTGGGGGCTTTAAGTGCGCGCAGTGTGCAGTGGGTTTGCGTGCTGCTGAGAGTTGGTATAGCCCACAGGCATCACCTTGACAATTATCCCCATTTTAATATCAGTATGTGCAGCGTGCAGTAGTTGCAACCCTACACAGAATCCTTGTGGTGTCGTGAATCTCTGTAGAGTGTTTTAAATGCAAAAAAAAAAAAACCAAAGCTGTGACAAATGATGGACTAATTGGCTCTGTGGATCGTTACACCAAACGCGCTGACAGGAGTTCATATTACTCCCAGATAATAAAGCGACGCAGGGGCTGTTTGAAGTCACATGTGCCCAGAACAAACAATTAAGATGACAAAAACCGTCCTCAGAAGAGATTGTCTTTATTACCGTGGAAGCTGCATTGGGATCACATCTCAGTTCCTGGATTGCATTAGAGTTGGAGGACAGGGAGCAGAGGAAGAAGAGAGGGAGAAGAAGCAGAGGAGAGCTGCTGAGCTGCACAACAGAGCCGCTGCTGACAGGCAAGCTTTGGCTTCAGTGATGGACTGAGCTGAAGGTGACGGGGAGCCCTCTGACAGCCTGCTTCACGCTTTCCTTCCACAGCCTTCACACCTGACAAAAGGCAGGTATGGACACCCTTGCAGCATAGTTGAGAACAGGAGGAGCTGCCCACGTTGAACACATCAAAAAAAAAAAAAAAAAAAAAAAATTGGCCCTAATGATTAAAATACAACTAGCTTTCAAAGAGGACAACACTGGCCTTTCTATTTGGAAACCATCTCTCAGGTCTGCACAAACTGATTCTACCTTTGTCCCAAAAAGAAAGTAAACCTGGAACCTCAGCACCTTCCCAAGTGCCCTGGAAAACCCACCGGATCCAGTCTGCATCCACAGATGTGACTAAGCTCCCAAGATTTCATCGTAAGGAAGTCCTGTGATTTTGGGTAAGTTTTTGCACACACACACACTCACATGTGGGCAGAAACTGTGACACTTCTTACCAAAGTTTCAGTGTTTCAATTAAATATGTGGCCCATCTCACAGTGAAGCGTTGGTGACAGCATGGCTCACAGCTGGTTGTCCACCTCACGGCCCGAGTATTCTCCTACAACACAGGCAGCAGGGTCCACACCAGCTGTGAACACTGCTGAAACTCTTCAGCATTTCTCAGGGGTCCGGGTGACCAGGTTCAGCGTCTTGCTGAGTTTTTTTTTTTTTCTTTTAGGAGATACTTACAGGCCGAATGACCTCTGAAGACACAGTGGTGAGTTCAGTGAAAGTGGGACACCAGCACGCAGGTCAAAAAATAAAAGATTAGCCCGGTAATGTTTTTAAATTAGTAGTTCTGTCAGCTTATTTGAAAAGCAGTCTCCTAAAGATGTGTAGCCAGTTTAGGAAATTTAGCGAAAAACAAAATGAGCTACTGTTGGGATTTGCTTGCTGTACCGGAAGCTCCCCTCCCCTCTCTGCCAGCATTAGCCTGATGGATGTCTGATGAGACAATTTATGGAGAGTTTCCACATCAGAAGCTCTGATTATGCACCCTGATCTTTGCAGGAAATGAGGCCTTATGTGTCATTAGCTGAATTTGCATAGTACATAATAGGCATTTTGTGCCACTCATTGTATTTTTAAGTTTGTATAAATGCAAGTTTCCCACCAGTGGCATGAATTAGCATTTAAAAATAGCATTTTTAACATATTTTTTTGCACTAAATCACTGCTGATTTGCACATAACTGCTTTCACGATGAATTGCTAATGTAAAAATGGTACTCAAGTGTCACAATGGTTCATTTTGTTCCATGTACAAGATGCTTTTTTTCATATAATATAGCATAAAACATGACCTTTAACATCACTGCACAAAATACATAATAGAAAGAAGTGGTAGTCCACACCAAGCAGAATATTGTTCATTCGTAGAATTTTTTTTTTTTTTAGAGAATTTCAAATAAAATCACTGCAAAGCCTCTGAAAGGTGAAGTCAGCGTAGGGGCCTCAGCGTCTGTGGAGCAGGCCAGACTTTCATTGGTACCTGCAGTTTGCTAATTAGCTAGCTCTGGGTGTTGCACATTGAACACCTGCACAGACTGCGGGTGTGAGTGTGCATGGGGGTGGCGGCGGTGGTGGGCGTTTTACAAATAATAGATATTCAGAGCTGATCTTCGATTTTATGTACTGGAACATGTACATTTGCGCTATGGTTAAAACAAGATTTGCTTAAAAGTGTCCCACTTTCACTTGACTTGAGGTCTGTGTGCTTATTTTTGGGCAAATAGCTAAAAAAAAATCAAGACATGCCTGTATGGATTCCCTTTACTGTGACAGCTTTCCTCCATCTTAGCTGTCAGAACAGAGGATGCACTTAATATTTGGAGACTGTAATCTAGCACAGGTATGATTGGAGGCCACTATCTCCACAGACATTATACTGAACTGCAGGCTCTTGAACACAGTTTCCCATCTTGACAGGAAAAAAACCCCATAATGCAGTGGAGAGAGCAGAGCTTCAGTTAATGAAATGTCTGAGTCTGCACACTTGATAGAACAAGATAAGTCCGGCTCACTGACTCATTGCCCCTCACAGGATTTCCTCGCCCTCCTCCATATGAAATGCCTATAAAGATACGAACCCTCTCCTGGAATTGTCAGATTTTAGCAGAAATGGAGAGACATAGGAGTCATAAGATCGCATTAATCTTTTTGGTTCCTCGTAAACTGTAAACAATCTGGACTTTTTTGCCGTTCTGCCACAGTTGTCAGCTGGTAGCCTGACAGGCAGCGAGGAGCTGATTTTACTCCAACACCAAGTTTCCGTCATAATTCTGCTTCAGCCATCTTCACTGCGACACATGGAGGGGGCTTTCTCTCGCTGCCAAAGACAGAAAGGCTTTGACTGTCTGTTTGAATATTCTCTAATGAAAAAAAAAAGAAAAAGAAACTCCTGTCAGTGAGCTCCTGTCCTGCAATCTTCTCAAATTGTTTTCTTTTGCCTCAGGCCCTGAATTTCTTTGCCATACTCGTTTTTTATCATCAGCCCAACAGAGAAAAGGCAAGATATTTTTACCCCTCTGGTAATTCTTCTCCATCCTCTGCCTCTCCTCTCGCTTAACACAGTCTAGAAACGTTCTACCTCATAATACTTATCTGTTTTCGCTTACAGAGCTGCTTTAATCAGATCCTCCTCCTCTTAATCTGTTCCCACACTCGAGCTAGCAACCTCAGATTTCTCACTGAAGTAGGCAGCCTAACTAGTTAGCATCTCATGCAGCTGTGACCTCTCATTTTTAAGGTAAATGGATGTCACGACCTGGACAGGCTCTGTTTACCTGGTTATGCTGATTAATTAGATGCCTTGAATATTTTCCCACATTTATCGGCTGTTTTTATGACCCTTTTTTCCTTCTTCTCTTCCTGAAATAACAACCAGAGAACACGGAATAGAAAACATGGGAATTAAGCCCTGATGTGTCAGTAGGAGTGCTTATCAATTAATCATGATAACAGCTTGTGGTTAAGCAGCATCATGACATTTAGACTATAAAGGGCAGCTGTGATAAGTTAGTAACTTAGTATGTGCTCTGGAGTTTTTTTGTTTTTCTCTGAGGTGACTGAAATTTACAGCAAAGCTGCACCACTTATTTTGTTTTTTTTTGCAGAAATAGTCCAAATTGTCCAAAGACTTAAAGAAGTTAGTGTGTGTGTGTGTGTTTATCTGCTCTGCAACAGCACCACGTTGTGCCTTTCATGTATTATTACTGCATTTGAGTCAAGCTGAATACTTGTATTATTTTCCCTGAAACAAAAATCCAAGATCTTTGAGAAAAACCCAGAGTTGTTCAATAGCACTTACTGTTGTTTTTAAGGTGTCTCCAGTTTCTTTAAAGACTCTTCTAACCATTAAGATAAAAAAGAAACATTCAAATTTCTGCAGGATTCATTTTTTTTTATTTACTATGAAAGTTGCAATTCTATGCCCCATTCAAAACCAAAATTGATGCTGTTATTCAAATTTTCTCCTTGTTTGTTGTTTGTTGATTTGTGAACTAAAAAAGTTATTTTTCATCTTTGGTCATATTTTTCTCTATTAATGTTACTTTCCTTTATATTTTTTTTTTATTTTCCATGCACAATAACATTTACTTTTCTTGTGTTGTACATAGTTGTGGTAAGTGACTATTGGTCCAAACAGTTTTAAGCACTAAAAAGAAAACGCTTGTGTCTGTGCCATATATAGCTGCATGGACACATCTTCAAAGACGTGGCTGCCGCATCAGAGTCAGTTTGGGTTGGTTGGTCAAGCGGAGGTTTGCTGTGGCGGACCTGGAGTTTTAACCCCAAGTGAGTCGGTTTAGCCCCACACCGGTGAAAGTCTGCTTTTGTTACCCCTGTCAGCTTGCAGCCTCTTCTCCAGTCTGTCGTGGTCCAGTGAGACTTTATCTCTGTTATCTATGTTTTTATATGTGCCCCCTCAGTCCGCTGTTTTTCTCTGAAATCCATCGACACCGCTGTTGCTAAACATAATGGAAGGTTTAACATGCGCTCCAGCCTCAGCTGCACCATTCTGCTCTTTCTACTCCGCCATGGCTTTCCAGTCATTTTCAGCGCTATGAAGCTTTACAAAAGTACCTGGATATATTGAGGGTTTTTTTCACCACTCAGTCCTCCACTGGAGCATCACTCACCCTCTGAGCCCTGCTTTGTCACACTCCCAGAGTTTTATTTTGACATCCTCTAGGTTTGATAGCGCCATTTGCCTTTTTTTGCTCCTGCTTTGATACACTCGGAGTCTTCCTCCTCTATGCTCTCTTTACTTTTCCAGATGAAAGCAGCCATTTCTTCTCCCTCCAGGGACAGGAAGAGAAGTAATTTTCTGTTAGTTAGCGCAGCCTGCAAAGCTGTTGTTTCATTTCAAACAGAAAGACCTAGAGTGATGTTTTGAGGTGTGCGTGAGAAACAAACAAGAAGGCGGTTCGCATTGTAGGGGAATTCTTAGTCAAGAATCACCTTATTTTGAACCGAGCTACGTGTAGTGAGATAACACAGAAGTAACTCAGTACAGTTGCTTTTTAGAGCTTCAAATTGTGGCTTGATCTTTGGCTTCTTTTTTGCAATTTCCTGCTGTTTAATGTGGCTCTGCTCATTTACAAGCTCAGCGCACAATAATGGCTCTAAATACATTAGTAAAAATGAAGGTAGTTTGACGGAGAGCAGTGCACAGGCTGCGAACATGTTCCTATGGTAACTAGGCCACACTCCCCTTGGCTAGCTCACACACACACCAACACACACACACACATACACACACAGGGAAAGGGACAAGCTGGAGAGAGACGGGAATGCTGGAAATCACACGTGATGGAGCAAGTTCAGATTGTTTATTTGGGTTACTCTCCCCGTGACCTCCTCTACTTCAGGGGTGTTAGCATTTTCTCGGCCTTGAGAAAAATCATGGTTGCATTGCAGAATGTTAGGAGTCACTTTCTTTCTGATCGTCCAAAAATATCTGTCAGTTTTCAAGTTGATCTCAGGTTCTTTCCCGTGGCTCCCTCACACCCACACTGCCCCTGCTTCCTCAACCCCTCCTCCCACCTTTGCTTTCAAATCCTGCAGCTCCTCTGTGCGTTTTACTTGATTACAGTGCTGTTTCTAAACATAGAACGCCGAGTGGCTCTGAAAACAGGAGTGTCACTTGTCCTTTTTTTTTTGCATTAACCAAACAACCCATTTTTTTTTTTCATTTAAATGTCTTTTAAGTGCCATAATCTTCTAAATATATATGTAGGGCTCATAATGGAGCCAGTAACTCATCCAACTCTCCATCCTCACTCAAAAAGGAAGCATAAATGCATTCAAACAACAGAACTGGTGCTTTTTTTTTTTTTTTTACCGTGCATTAAAAAAAAAAACAGTGCAAGATGACAGTTTGTTCCATCAAGCAGCTGATTCTCCAAATGCCAGCAGTGTGTGTCTCTGTGTGCTCGATATCTCCGATGTCTTCCTGCGTTTTGTAAATCACCGCTCATGTTAAAAAGCCGTGTCAAACCTCCAGGGGCAATGCTGCCGGCTTGTCAAAGAGCCGCAAGGTTGATCCGGCGAGGTTTTGCATGTCAGTCATACAGGTTGATTGTTTTGACAGCTTGGTGTTAATGAATGGCATTAACTTTCCACACACATTTTCACTGTCTGTGGTGCTTCAACAGCTGTGATGCTGTGATGAATTCATGGTGGCAGATAAAGCATCTTTGACCCAGTGTACTTTGGCAGTTTGGGTTTTTTTTTCCTTTGAGAAGTGTGAGTGAAGTGTTGGCTTAAAGAGCCAATTCACCCAAATTAAAAGCAGATTTTCTCACTTGCCAACTGTGTTGCCTGTTATTTCACAATATTTTAAAGAGTTACTTTACACTATGTTTTGGCTTGAATATATCAGCCCCATGACCTAATATGTATCCAGTGTGCAGTGATTGCAGTGTTTCCCAAAGAAGTGCAAGTACACAAAACATTAAAGACTAACTTAGAATACTGAGTTTGGTCTTCATGATGCTTCATTTTAGGCAGAACCTGCCTGATGGTGGATTAAATAGCAAAGTCCTTGATTGGCTTGGGGAGGCTGTTTACAAATAAGCTGTGTTCTGATTGGATTAAACCCTCAGCAAGCTTGTCTGAGCTGGAGATGATGTTTCATTGCAGGGAAGGGAATAAGAGAATATTTGCTTGACTAGTGACCCTAAATTTTGTTTATTTAACATAACAATAACCATAGCAATACTTATAATACATAATAATAGTACAGAAATTTTATAATATAAAATTCAAAAAGTCTAGAAAATGACTGTTGGAACAAATCTCTTTGCCCCAGTCAAGTATAGTAACTAACACTGGGTTGCACAGCCATGTTTTTTTCTGTGTCTTGCCCTTGCTAATGCATGAAAACTAGGACTTGGAAACAACAATTACCTACAGCGCCCCCCAGCTGCATATCTGTTGTCAGTGCATTGCTACTGCTTTAAACCACAGAGGAATGATTGCTCTACCACAGTGCACAGAGTAGACTAGTTGTTTTGCGAGTCCACTTGTTGAGTAATCAACTTCTTTGTTAAGCCTCTTGATGGCATGTTAAAGAAACTCTTAGATTTACTAGATCCAGTGGAGTGGTTTGCTCTAAAGTTGCTCTTAAAGCACCAAAAACAGTTTCTTTTCATTTCCGTTATAATATCAGGCAGGCAGGCAGGCAGGCAGGCAGAAGGAATGTGTGAAGACAACTCAAAACCTGGGGACATGAAATCAAAACTCTTTATATCACGGTTCCATTAAGGATAGGAAAATGTTTTAGTGTAGTTGGATAAATTGAATCTGGTGTGATAATATTAAATCAAAGTTATGTGCAGAGGATTTAATACTGATGGTGATACAACAAAAACCGAAAGATGTTGCATACAGTCGTGACCAGAGCCCTCCACTTACTGGACTTCTGACGCAGAAATCAATTTTGATTAACACACTGCAACAGACTGAAAACACAGCAAGCAAAAACATTTCTGATGTTTTTTTTATAAAGACTTGTAACCAAATTAATCTTTGAAAAGACAAAAAAAAACTAAGTTTGATTTTTTTTTCCAAACAACCTCAAAAATATCTTTTGTGTTTCTGTGCTGCAGTCTGTTGCTGCTCATTAGTTATCATACATACAC
>JAPZDY010000008.1:9176404-9188138 GCA_029783645.1 Ctenochaetus hawaiiensis | reverse complement strand
CCGGAAATTACGGTATTCTGGCTACACGAGTTATCTATCTGGGCTGGAACGGCTCTTTATACTGCATTTCTGCATAAGAAGATGGTTTTTATAGCCATAAAATAGTTATTGAGGGGTGGATTGATTTAGACAGAGATCAACTGAAGGCTTAGGTGTAAAATGCACAGCCCGCCACTGTGTGTGACACACCAGTAAAAGTAGAAATACATGTAAGACTTGGCAATTCTTTGTGGTTCACACTTAAGAGAGCACATGAGTGCCTGTTCATATGGGCAACATAAGCTCAACAACAATTGGCCCACATGAGGCATGGACAGACCTGGGCCACATAAACCAAACCACAATCGGCCACATGTGGCATGCCATCATATAAACAGTGCCATCATTGCCAGACCTGGCCCACATCCAGTTGACATACCACTTGCCATACCAGCAGTCGGCCAGCAGTGCCGGCCTAACGCCAGATCTGGCCCAGACCTGTCTGCTATGTGGGGTATAGATTATGGAGGTTAAACATTTTAATATAAATAGCACGTTTGACCCTTGTGAAGAGATTCTGTAAAGAAAGTAGAAACTACAAACTGTCAGAAAGCAGAACAAATAAAATAGAGTTTTTTTTTATCCCAAGGGGAAGAGTTGTGCAGCAGTTGGATTGGGATGAGAAAAAGAGTACAACCATAAAATATAAATAAAGGTGCATAAAGTACCAAATATTCATAATGCAAAAAACTGAGACAAGGTTAACAATGAGGATCAAAAGTTGCTCAAAGCTTAAGTTCCCTCTTTGTAAGGGGCATATAGCTCTGCAGAGTGTGTGTATTTTTTTTAAATTTCAGATGCAGCTTTAAAAACAGTGAACTAAAGGAAAGATGTTTTTTCTCTGCATTGTGTTACTTGCAGAAAATGTGATGCATGGATGTAAAATGTTATGAACTTAGATTAGTTTTAAAATATTTTCCCAAACATTCAACCGCAGTTTTATGATGGGCAGACTTTGCAGTAGATAGTTTGCATAGTTTCAAGCAAATAAGATTTAACATGCATACCTTGTCACACTGACTTCTGTTACAGATCTATTGGAGCTGTTGGAAAAATAGCAAATTCCCAGCCATAATTACCGGTTGGTTGTTGACATGAAGGGTATTTACTAGTCAGAATGTGGCAATTATGGAGACTTCCATATGACATGAATGCGACATCTGCCCCAGCAGGCCTGTCTGTGAGTCACCAGAGGCTCGTTGTTGTCAGATGCTCCAGACCAGACATAATGAGTTCTGGATTTATATTTGTGTGTGTGTGTGTGTGTTTGTGTGATATGTTACTGGAAACACTGTCACTCCAAGGCAAACTGACCACTATGGACAGTCACAATAACATCAAGCACCCTCAATTTTCTCCGAAGTCTTAGCTCCATCCCTCAATAGATGAATCATGAGGCGTAAATCATGAAACCCTCATAACACTGAAGCAGTATCACATGTGAAATAAACAGACTAAATGTGACACCTGTCAGAGAGTCTCAACGTGTTGCATAAGCAATGCAAATTCTCATCTTGAATGAAAAAACAAATGATCAGAGATGCTTTTATGTCTCAGTTTCACTGCAGTTTTTCTTTTTTGGATGCCAGGTTGCACCTGCATGAGTAAAAGCATCATTGTTGGTGTAAATTTACATTTCAAACTTTGCTGAACACATTTATAGGCTGCCAAAAAATGTTGGTGATTTTAGGCGCTTAAAACATAATACAAATAGAATGCTGCAGTTTGACAACTCACTGCACCATATAAACCAACATACCGCCTCGGGCCATGCAGCCTTAGCTGTGTGTCCAGACAGCACATGCATCACTTGTGAGGACACAGTCAAACTTTAATATAACTGTTCCAATAATTGAAACAGTGTGAGGCTGTTAACAGTTTTTGTAATATGTGCGAAAACTTTTTTTTTTTTTACAGAGAATCTTAAGCTTTTGTTTTCGATAAAGTGCATTTGCAAAACAACAAACAGGCACTTGTTAAAATTATATTGCAGAAATGGATACATGGATCCAATCTTTGTCCCTTCAACTATTGATCTAGACACCTCAACTCTGAGTACAGGGTCTGATGGCAAAATTCTTTTATTTGAATTTTTTTACTGCACTGTGTAGAACTTAATGGGAGTCATTGAATGAAACATCTCTGCAACCAGTCAGCCATTGTAAAATTTGTACAGACACTCCTGGTCTACAACAATTAGATTTTTGCTTTGCATTTTGTTATTATAATTTCCTTTGACAGTGTGCTGCAAAATTGCACTGTTAAGTCTGCATTCAGTCTGATTCAAGATTATTCTTTTAGTTTTTCTGCTAGTATACTTAAGAAGTAATATGGGTTTAGGATGCTCAAAATAGTCATTGCCATCATGCTAACGTTAGCATTTAGCTCAGACGAGTGTAGTGCCTCACAGAGCTGCTAGCATGACTGTGGGCTCTTTTGACCTCTTATAGCACTGCTGTGTTAAACTGAATTGACTCAGCTGGGATAAGTCTATGCAACTGATATCAAAAACACTGAACTGCATGAACTTACTTAAATGAAATCATTAAAGTAAGTTTGTTTAATAGAAGTTGGTCTCATCCTAGTCCATACCCATTTTTTAGTGCTGATATGAACATGAGGATCAGATCTGTATTTCCCTACTAGTAGATTCTTTAATAATTGTTTGTGATTGTGTACCATCTGTTAAATTCAAAGTTGTGGTTTCTTTATATCTTTCTTTTTATAAATGATATGCTGCTAGTAGATTTAATGCTTATTAAAATAATTCTTTTTGGCTTGTACGTAATTATTTGATAGGGTAGCTTATGTTGTGATAACCTAGTTTGAGATTTTTCTCATTGTCTCCTTGTACTGCATCTATTTATTTTTGGTCTATGACAGAAAAACCTATCCGTTAAAGAAGTATGATTTAATGCAATTTATTAAATAAAATAACAATGTTTTTTAAATGTGTATTAATAGAGAGATATATGCTAAAGGTTGAGTATGTTTCTCCAACACCCACTCTCACAGTCTTCCTCTTTCTGTCTTTCTCTCCCTCTGTATCACAGTTAGCTGGAGGCTGCTGCCACCCACACACTCCATCCTGACAGCAATTTACATTCAGAATAGCCCATGTGAATATATCCATGTGTTTTAATATGTCACGTTTACTTAGAGCAATGCATGTTACAGATGATTGTTGTAGTGGCTGTGATGTTAAAAAACTGAAGGTACGCTAAAATGCTCCTCTGCAGGGTCATTCAATCAATTCGCTGTAGCTTTGTCCCTGAGAAGTGTCAGGATTGAGACCCCACACATGAGACACAAAAGAAATATTTCCTTCAGTTTAAGGAAGAAATTCCTCTGGTGGGCAGCCGTTGGGTCTGATCAATTCGCTCATTTGATAGCAGAAATACAGTGTTTTTGCAGCATGTAACTCAGTGTTTTTCATCTTCTTTATTGTGCAGTTGTGTGCCAATATCTTCCACAGTTCGAGTAGAAGCCCTTGGAGTTGTTTCCATGGATACCAAACAATTAGCTAGGATTCAGAATAGAACCTGGAGAGTAGCCTATTTACAGGCTTTGGGAGCGAGGAAATCATAGGATGACAGAGTGTCTTGATTCTCTGCTGCAACGGGATAAAAAAAAAAAAAAGGAAAGAAAAAACAGCTCCTTTGGGTAATGAGTAATTTCTAAAAAAAAAAATTTGCTCCCACAGATCAATCACAGACAAAAATAGAGGACCAGAATGAATATCAACAAGAGGGATAATCACGTTTTTAGCTTTTGAGAGACCAACCTAAGGATGAGTCAGTGACACTTCAAAAGGATCAAACGCTGTGATGTGTGGTTTTAATTACACGCCCTGCTTAAGATATGCATAAAATCCAAACAATGTATGAATATAAAATAGATCATGGCTTTACTTTACAACCAAGGTTGAAAACAAATTGTGTTTGACTTAAAGTAAGGGTAGCGTTTTACCTTAAGATGTGCTTCGTTCTGTGACACCAGTGACGTAGAAACTGCAGTAGCAGTTGTCAGGAGCAGTTAAGGCAACATTAAGGTGAAAAAATGGTATTTTGTGCGATTTGGTTTCCCCACAGTTTCAGAGCAACAGCACTGCTATAGATAGTCCAAGGTTTCTGTAACAATATTGTCAGATGTAGTGAATGTGCTAACTACAAACATTGTAGCATCTTAGTAACATTATATCCTGAAGTAAATGTGCATGCTTAGACATTATTTTCTGTGTGACTGTCAAAGTTTGCACAAACTTCGCATTTGCTTTAGAGCAACATGCCAAAATAGCTTTACCTGAACCTGAGACAACACGCTGCTCACACCTGCCTCACAAGCTAAAACTCTGTTGAAAATGGGCTGACCTAGCTTAAGATAAAAAACCAGCAGGTTGACAACTTTGCTAATGCAGCTTACGTTAAGCAAGTGCAACAACACAAGATGCATAACTTAGCAAGCTAGATCACCTAGTAGTGCATCAGCAGGAAGTCCTACTTGGCATCTGTCTTGCCACCCTTTATTTTACAAAACTCTCACAAACAACTGAAAGCCAGTCCATCATTTACTTTTGTCTCTTGCTCGGTCAATAGCATTTCTTAACCTTGCTGCTTCTGACAACATCCTCTTTTGCATCTTTGCCTCTGTCACAATGTCCATGAAGGCTCCTGAGGTTGTTTGGGTTGACTGGTTGACCACTCCTTTGACTGGTTTTGGTGCCTGTTCAGCTTGTTCTCCACCAGCCTTCTATATTAGGTCCCCCGCGGCCCCCAACATGAAAACCTTTGTGTCATAGTGGCCCAAACATCCCGTGATCGTGGTGTAAACACAAAACTTGATCATTGCCATCGCCCACCACTCACACACAGAGACACTCACAATAAAAGATGGCTCACTAGGAATCATGGAATTGTGGTTCACATCATGTGACCAACTTTCGCTTGTTTTAACAATTTTTATACCAGAAAGAGACCATAATAAGACGGCCTGTTTGTCTGTTGCTGTAGAATAGCATGTGAATTGTTTGGGCAGCACAAGAGCATGAGACTGAAGGTGAAAGTGTCTGTCACATGCCTCAGGCTTCCGAGTTGGCAACCCTGACTGAACTCTGACTGGTGGGTTGTACATATAACAAGGGGAAAGAGCAATCACCAGACTTATCTAAATTGCTGAACAAATTGGACTCGTGGGTGGCGATTCACAGTTCTGAAACCAAGCTATGAAATAGGCAATTTTTTAGGACAAAAGGAAAGAGGGATGAAATTTAGATAAAAAGCTTGTGAGTGTGGTGACATGGGGCTCATTGCTCTCTTTCTGCTGTGCATAAAAAACCCCTCTTTCATTTCTGTTTTTGTTTGTATGAGGAGATGAGGATTATCTTTTGTGTGGAATATTCCGGTCCTGTGCCTTTGCTCCGTCTTTCCAACACGCAGTCATATAAGGAAACATCAGATCTGATTTCCCCACAGACAGCTGTCTATACTTTTATAGATCCACCACCATGTTCCAGAGTTTGCACAAGTCAGACGAAGACAACAGCGATGACTCACTGAAGCTTCTTTGCGCTATATAGGGGTCCAACATATTCTCACATTATGTTTTCAGTCATTTTCCACTGGCTTTGGTTTAATAACATTTTCCACTGAAAGGCCGATGAATAGTGTCTAAGTGTCTTTCAGACTGTCACAATGTTGTTCGTTGTGATTTTTTCTGGAGGCTGTTGCTGTCTGTCCCTGTTGGTGAGCTTCACTTACACCTACTATTCTGCATTGTTGATGTGCTGATAGCTTGTTTGATGTTATTATTATGTGTTTGTGATTTTTTTTTTTTTTGAATGCCATTCCTCTTTCTATATAAGACCATAAAAGGCAGCAAGGTAATAGCACAAGCTGTGAATAAGAGGAAGTAAAAACATGTGATAAAATGTCTGGCTGAGCTAAATAAAAGTTAACTGCGAGTTATGACCTCAAAAAAGTGCAACAAATTGTACTCATTAGTCATAATGTTTTTTTTAAAAAAATCTTAAGAAATATTACTTTTGTAATTCACAAAGAAAAGACTATAATAGATCAAATTTAACATGATGGTTCAACTTAAAAATACATGATCTGCTAATTTGTTTCACTGTTAATGATGCATAATTGCACTAATGTGTTTTATTCATTTTGTGACCTCTTTCAAAGGACATTTTGTCATTTTGTTATTACATCATCAAATCTGTAATTTTGCTCATGGCCTTATGTTTTAAAATCGTACAGGAGAGTCTGAGCTGTTTGTAAGCCCACACTGTTACTTGTCAATCAAATTAAATGTGACGGTTGTTTCAGGAGTTGTTACTTAATAATTTATCTTTATATGTGACAGCTCATTTCTGCCTTAACCCATTTTTCTGATTCCAGTTTTCTGTTATTGGCTGCCAAAGTAGGTGTGACCCATCTGACAATAATTGCCATAATTGTTAAAGACATTGTGTAATTGCTCTCTAATTTGATGACCACAAAACAGATAAACTCTGAGCAATCTTGCAACATTTGATGGAAATTTACTCAGCGGCAGCCCTGCAGCAACATGATAAATTTAAATGTTCGTAACTCGGCAGCCAATTAGTCTGACTCACCAACAGTTTGCTCAGTTCATCGACGAAATCCAAATATTCACAGCATTTTGGTGTAATCAAAAGTCAGTCTGATCTTTCATTATGCAGTATACATATATTCTGATGCTGTGTTTGGATTCAGAAGCAGGATAAAAGTTTTTTGTGCTGCCCTCTTTTTCCCATAGACCAATCTCGCAGGGCAAGTTTTGCCTCTGTAAGACAGTCAAGCATGGAAACTCCTCCAAATGCCACCCCACAGCCCTTCAGACAGCCGGTGAGTACAGCAAAGGTCTGTCACACTCTCCTGATGCAGGTGTATTGCACATGTAAGCTTTCTGCTCCCATATATAATGCACTGACTTAATACATTTTCTTATGAGTTTCAGGCTAACCCTGCTAGTAAATGACAGATGTGTCTTTTATTGCATTGAGGGAAGTGTTTTTAATGTGAACTCATGAGCTTTGTTTTTTATTTTCTATCTCCTCTTAATGAATCTTCAGAGTTTTCTCAATCGAAGGTTGAAGGGCTCCATCAAGAGGGCCAAAAGTCAGCCCAAACTGGACCGGACCAGCAGCTTCAGACAAATGATTCTGCCACGGTTTCGGAGTGCCGACCAAGAGAGGTGAGAAACCTTTTCTGTATTCAGCCTTCATATTATTCAAGATAATACCAACCGTTTCCTAATCAAGTGTCATGAAGGGATTTGAGCCGGTTCCAGTAATGTATTGGGCAAAAGCCAGGAACACTGTGAAAAGGTTGCCAGTTTATCACAGGTACAACAAATATATTCCTAACTTGAGATCTTTTATTTGTGTTATTACACAAGAAATATTAATTATCTTAGAGCTGCCCAAACCTGTCATGAGGAGTAGATAAAATGCGTAGATTTCTCATCTGGTAATCAGTCATGTTGTAATTTTGTCATCAATACAGAATAAATTGCTGAAAGAGTTACAGCGAGGATTTTGTGTTCCTCTGGATCATGTTCTTGGGCTGTGGGTGGAAGCTGGAGCACCCAGCGGAAACCCACACAAACCCGAGAAGAATACTCCACTGAGAAGGAACTTGAGACCATAAATACTTTCTAAAATGTTTTGTTTGGGCATTTTTGCTTTTATTTGAAAGTTAACATTGTAGAGTCTCATAAAAAGAAAGCAGGGAGAAGGAGAGGAGTACATCATACAACCAATGTTCCCAGTTGGAATCAATTCAGGGAATATTGTGGTTATTTGGTGTGTGTGTGTTAACCACTATGCCACAGTTCTGCCCCACAGCCATCACAAAAAAAGACAAACTCAGTACATGTAAGTTATATAAGCCTATTTACGCACTTAGATCAGGAACAGCCTGAAGCTTTTGACACTTTTCAACCATCAACAATCAAATCTGTCCTTGCTCGGATGCCTGATGTGTCGCTTTGTGCACTGGATGTTACTTTAGTGTGTTTGCTTTGACTACCTTGGAAACCTCTACATTTGCTGCTGAAAGCTATATTTCTTTTTGAGGACATTGCTAGCCTCAGTAGCTAGCTTCAAGGTTGCCTCCTCTTCCATGACAAACTGACTGTGTACTGTAAGCACAGTCTATAGTATAGCATGTGTTATTATAGTGCCCTATATTAAAGCAAAAATTTGTGTATGTTACAAGAAAACTATTTAAAGTGAGATTAAGCAACCTTTGAATTAAGTGATATCAAAAATTGTCATTCAAAGGGCTGAATTTAAATACAACTTTTCTTTTTTTCATCGCAATACACTCAGGGCTTTGCTGTTAAAACCTTAATTGGTCTTGTACGGCCTGTATGATATGTTGGCTAATGTTAGCATACGCTACCAAACTTTGACTAGATATTTTCTGTGTAACTGACATCACTGAATCAGGCCTAGTCAACATGTAAACAGCTGTTGTTTAATCATGGTGTTTTCACCTTTTTTTCCCAAGAAAAACCTGTTGTAGAGCATTACAGTAGGGGGGCTCAATCCATTCAGTAGTTGTCTTACTGGGCTACTTAAATGAAATGGAGACAGCCTTGATGTTTTTATATGTGCTTTTCCTGCTGTGCAAAATCAGTGTTTCTGCTGTGAAAAATTGCTACTCATGGCCCCGTCTTCTGCCCGTAAAAGAGTTTGCAAGTCCTGATTTAATAGACTGCTGTTGAAGTTGTTAGACTTTTGTAGTCCTCAGATGACTTTGACGATCCCTGACTTTTCCTCCAGCAACATATCAAAATGTCATCAAGTCAGACACTTTAAGAAAAGACACCTTCAACATCACTTGATTCCCCTTAGTCTTAGATGTACTTAAAGATTATAACTCGCATGATGTGATAACATGATAACACCAGCCTGAGTCAAGATGTGTCTTAATGCTGCCCTAAAAAAAAAAAGAAAATCCTTGCTGTGATTTTAAGAGCCTCTTGTGTCTTTATGTGGCTGAAGCAGAATGTGGATAAATCTGTTGGTGGAGCTCTGAGGAGACCACCTGAGACACTTTCTCTGAACTGTGGCCTCTTATCAACCACTCTGACAAAAGCAAAGCCCTCCTGAATGAAGGACATTGCCTTTGGTGATACGCTCACAGATGGCTGGAGTTTGTGCTTATCCCAGAGCTTTCACCTTGTAAAGAAAGATATTCATCACATTGATATTAATAGCAGCACTACAAAACAATTGATCCCATCATTTCAGTGCTGCCAATCAGAGCTGTGACGCATGACAAGTGAATGTAAAATTGATTTGCCAAGTGGAGGCTCATTAAAACATGAGGATGTATTATCTCCTCATTTAAAAGAAAAAATGTTGGTTAGTTAGGTTCATTTTATCTCCACATGGAAGAAAAACAGCTGTGATGTGTGCGAACATCAAAGGTGCTGCAAGGTTATTAGGTAACAACATCGCTGAAAGGAGAAGTAATACATGCATACTGCATCCACACAACAAATCAATTAAAAAAGAAAAATCCTCCCACTAATGTTTGTTTGAATTTGTGATTGAAACTACTTAGTTAATTGTTCACAAATGTTTATCAGTATGTCCCACCTTGATGGTTAATTACACCTCGTTATAAAACCTATCAGCTTACTGGTGTTTTTATGATTATTGGGGCCATTTTTAGGGCCTTTTAATCTCATCTTTTTGGTGCCATTGTTAGAAAAAGAATTGTTATTTTAAATGTATTAATTAAAATAAAACTGTCTGACATCTTAGTAAAATTGCTAGCACTACATTATGCCCACATTTATTATTTCTATGTGATTGCTGCAATCCAGTCGAGTCAGGATGCGATAGCTTACAGCTCTACGAGCTCTCATGACAGCTTCCTCTTGTTTTGTATTCTGACTTGAGGTCAGATCCCTGAAGATTCTGGCTTGCATTGTGATCAAAATTTTATGCAGTCCTCACACAATCCAGTCACGATGCACATGTGGGAAATGTAAAGACATGCAGAAGGAGAGGCGGAAAGTAAAAATATAATGCTGACAGAACACTTTCCTCCCCGCTCAGGAGATGCAGAATTGACATTTTTAGGGCAGGTGTGGATGTCCGAAGCTTGTGGAGAGGTGAATGTGTTGTTTAACAAAGGATGTGAAAACCCTTTGTCTTAAAATCCGTGATGAGTGCCAACGCAGAAACCCATTTCATATATTAAAATGAATTACATTTTGTAAAAGGGGTTCTGAGGAAGCAGAACTGAAGGAGGTAGTTCCGGTCGGCTTTATGGTCTCACAGGTTAAAGGGACTTTGTGCCGTAGTCAGTGTGTTTTCCCCTCTAACCACAGCCGTTCTTCCAGCTCCCACCGCTGCCTCAGACAGCTGCCTTCACAGCCTGCTTTGAGTTCTGCCCACACACACTTAATTCACTCAGTAGTGTTAAGTTGACTTTGCTATAAATCCTCGGCGTCCAACTTCACACTCTAGCTTTCCAACGCAGCTGCTCTACCTTCGCTGCCAAGTTGGTTTACCAAAGCATTTTTCATGTACTCCACTCTGCGATGAGACAGTCGGCCCTTCTCAGACGAGACGATTCACTACACCTCTCATCGACATCAGATCTGGCCTTAAATTAGCGCTCCTCATTTGCTGCATAATTATCAGGTGTTTCTTCAAAGCTGCTGCTTGCTCCTTCTCCCTCATTTTCTCTCTGATGTTCACCGCCAGTGTTTGTTAATAATGCAGCAAACTCGCTCCAGCCTTTCACTGCTGATGATCTCAACATTTTCAGTTCATTCTTTTTCAAAACTTATTTCAGAAAATCCTAAGGGGATGTTCACACACTTTTGGAAAAATACCCTTGTTCACTTTCTTACTTAGCTAAGGTAGCAAAGCTAACTTAACTTAAAAAAAAAACCCCACCACTACTTCTGTAGCTCATCAAGCAGTCAGGCATGTAACCCCCTTGTTTTTCATTAATTAGTGAGCTTTGGAGGAGCTGGTAGGCAGATTTTTTTTTCTATATTCCCACAGAGGCAGGTTAGCAGATTTCCCTGCCTTCCTGTCTTAAAGGGATAATTTGGGGTTTTTGAAGTTGGCTTTTATTAGGTATTTATTAGTAGTCCGTGTATGCAATCTGCAGTGATTGTTGGTCAGTATGCCCTCAGTTTGAAGAAGCAGTAGTTGAAGGAGTAACGGTGAAGAAAGCTCAGCAATGTTCTGCTGTGGATGGGGACAGCAGCAAAACACAACCAGAAAAATCACTTTCAGTTTGAGTGCATGCTATATTTAGAATATTTTTACCATGCGGGTCAGACAGTCAGACAGTGCTCTGCAACTGGAAACTTAAGCTACCATATCCAACTATGCCCTCGTTAAAGCAACCAGACTGCACTGGCAATTACGGCAATTTTACCTCACATAGCACAGACGTTGCTGGTCTGCCATTGCATCGTGGTTGTTTTAATGGGTCATCACGAAAAGTCAAACAATAAGACAAAGAAACTAACCAATTTAGACAGGCAGAGACCAGCAAGTTGCATGGTCTGTGAGGGAAAATAATGTTTCTTTGTTACAGAAATCTGGTGGCTTTGGAAAGAAAGTAAAACAGATGCAGTTCTCCATCTGAAGTGGCTTTCTGACAGCAAGGCAATGTGATTAAATCAT
>JAPZDY010000008.1:9156071-9168448 GCA_029783645.1 Ctenochaetus hawaiiensis | reverse complement strand
GATATAGTCATTTCATACATCTCATCAGATTTTTACATCGATACATCGAGTATATTCGATATATCGTGCAGCCCTAACTGTCAGTAAAATGGTTCCCATTTGTCAAAAGGTCAGAAACCCCTGGTAAAAGATGTGTGCTCTAAATTTTAAAACCTCTGCATGCCGCAGGATGCCATTCTTAAACTTGGACCCCTTCCACGGCTGCTGAATGACATCAGCGTCGCCCTGAGGAACCCTCAGCTCCACATGCCTACAAATAACCAGCCAGAACGACCGAAGGACAGACTCTTCTCACGACCATCGTTCAATCGTCTCATGTCCTCTGACTTCCAAAGCCTCATGATGCGTGACTTAAACAGGTAACCTTTCACAGTTCGCTTTATTTATTTGGCCTGTTGCTCCTATACCAAGACAAGTGATGCTGATTCTATTCAACAACAAGACTGGTCCTGATTGCAAATATTCACCTACTGCACATAAACACAGGAATCACACTGCTATATGGGTATAACTAACGGAAACACATGAAAAGGCCAAGAATACACAACATTTGAGAATCAGAAGCTCTAAACAAAACATTGGTGTTTGTCTAAGAGCCCATAATGCTAATGCACCTCTACAGGCTTTTTAAGTATTTTATCAGTCAGTAATTGCCAGCACCATCTGTTCCCAGACTCCCTTACTCCAACCTCTTTCCTCTGTGTTTTAATTCATTTCAGCACTCTACTACTGTCAAGAGACAGTTGCTCTCATTACAGCCTGACTGATTAAATAAGAACTCTTTAAGTAAGAGCAAACAGCGGTAATATCAGAGGACTTCACTGCACCTGTTTTGTGTTTATTAATCCCTCATACCAAGCACAAATCTGCAGCAGTAAACATGCAACTGGATCAGATCTGCTCAAGTCTGCTGCAGGCAGGTGTGAGCAGATCAAACATCTGGAAAAACATGGAACCACACACCTGTCGTCCGTCGTAGCTCTGACCCTGGAGGCTTCAGACGAGTAACTTACAGGATGTAGTCAGGCCTTCTCCTCACTGAGTTTCGGCATGTGTCATTATGCAACAGTTATATAATAAAACATGTTGTTCTTGCATACCATAAAATCCCGCAAAGGATGAAAAAAAAGATTGACAGTGTGCAGAGTACCTTGGATTCTTCACACATTTTCATTATGAAATAAGAATAACAATCTTCCTTTTTTAATTAATTTGTCTATTTTTACCTTGGTTATCTGTGGCTGCTAAATTAACCCATACATTAAAATTCATTAATATCCATTCAAAAGGCTTAAAACAATTAAAGGGCTACAATACATTTACTGACACTATTGAAACATGTATGTATAATATTTGTAATATAATCATAACATAACATGCTGGAACACTTCGCACAGTCTGTGATCTGTACATGTATGTTCAAAGTGGAAGGAAAGACGTTAAATGACCCAATCCATGTCTAGTCTGTAAAGATAAATAAATAAATAAATAAAATAAAGTTGGCCCAGGCCTGACCTAATATGACTCAATACACTGACCATGTGACCACAGTAACCTCAGTCCAAGAAGTAATTTTAATTACATGTTGTTCCCCTCTTTCTAACCCCTCTCTTCTGTCAGCTCTCTACAGTCTACGTCTTATAAAGGTATAAAATGCTAAAAAAAGAACTGTGAGTAGGACAGAAGGCAAATTTCTCATTTTGGATCACCTGCTCTGTGCTTACACTTTTAGTGCCCTCAGTGAGACCGATTTTCTTTATTTAGTATTACTGAGAAATGTTAAGTGCAAATTGTACATAGACAGTGTTGGTAAAGTCACCAGTTTGTAAAGTATTTTTTTTTGCTGTGTGTCTGCAGTTCAATAGACATCTCTCGCCTGCCATCTCCTACAACTGGAGTCTCCGCTGTAGAATCCCTCTCATCGAATCTGAACATGAGGCGTCAAGTAGAACGAGACCTCCGCTCCTCCAGGGAGGTGTTTTATGTGACCCGCCCGCCACTGGCTCGATCCAGCCCCGCCTACTGCACAAGCAGCTCAGACATCACCGAACCTGATCCAAAGGTAAATAATCAAATAACTGTTTTAATTTACTATGGATCTGCTGATTTTATCTTGATTCTGCAACTTTCTAAGCCAGTTCTTCAAGCTATCTCATTAATATTGGTAAATGATACAACAAGGTGTGACTCTGATATACACAAATATGGAACCAGAGGAGTAGCACTTTCTTGGCTCAACAGTTACCTTACAAATACACAATTATTGGAAGTTAAGTATGGGGTTCCTCAAGGCTCAGTGCTGGAACCATTGTTATTTATTCTGTACTTTATATATATATATAATGATCTGTGTGAGGTTTCCAAAACATGAAAGGCAAACTTATTTGTAGATAAGACAAATCTACTCTGTTGTGGGGACAACCTGGAACAGCTTTTGGACACAGTAGGCATTGAAATGATGAAGATGAAATTTTGGTTTGATTAAATAGACTAACTCTAACTTTTAGCAAAGCAAAATTCAATGTACTTGGGAACTGTTCTATGAACTCTGACAAGAAACTCATAATACGTTATGTAAAAATCAAAGAGTGCCTAAAATCAAATTCCTTGGAGTAATACTAGACAATAAATTATGTTGGAAACCACATATGAATTACATTAAAGCAAAAGGAGCAAAGTCAATCACTACACTATATTAAGTTAAAGATTTCCAGAACCAATTATCATTATTCTCTTTTTACAGCTCCTTCATACTACCATACATTACATTCTGCCTGGAGGTATTGGGGCACACATACAAAACTAACACTAAACAAATTTTCATCCTGCAAAAAAGAGCAATAAGAATAGTAAATAAATCCACCTACAGAGAACCATCAAACCCACTCTTCATCAAACTAAAAACACTAACATTTAAGGACCTGGTTGACTCAAAAACAATACAAATCATGTACAGAGTTAAAAATCACCAGATGCCGCACGGTATTCAAAAGCTGTTCCAAATGAGGGAAAGTAAGCATGATCTGAGAGGTAAATGCAAAACTTCTCTGCATTACAATTATGGGAGTCAATCTCTAGAATAACTGTATTGAAGAAATGAAGATATATAGCACCTTGGATAAATTTAAGCACATCTTCAAATTTAACATACTGAAGAGATATAAGATGGAGGAACAAATGGGTGTACTATGATTGTGTTGTTTGATTGTGGACATTGCTTCAATGCTAATGATTGTTTTTCTGTTTCTGTTTTTTTTTGTTTATCTTCTTTTGTTTTTCTCCAAATGTTTTGTTTATGAACTTGTGGATATAGAATAAAAAAGGGGTAGGACTAGAAAAGTTTTTAACTTCATCTTATACCTTTTACAAACATTTAATGGTTATTATTTTTTGTGATACAAGTCTGCATGACGCCTGTGCTGTTAAAACATTCTTACTTGTTATTGTTGTTAATTTTATTATCACTTTGTTTTGCTACCTATACAGACTGTTTTATTTTCTTCATTTTGATATGTTCGAAATAAACTATGAATGAACTATGATTGAATATGACTGTGACATTACACTATTACCAAGTTTAAGTGAGCATGCAACACATTTTAAATTTTTTTTTCTTCTTTTAAAAGTAAAAACAAGTGAAAGAAAAATCATTTTAGATTAATACTGATTGTTTAGTCATCACAGCCATTTTTTGTACCCTAAACCAAATCAACATTTTTTTTTTTAATTTGAAAGTTTAAAAGTAAAAGATTGGGTAAAGCAAGACATGGCAAGGCAAGTGTATTTATAAAGCATGTCTTGTCTTTCTTCAAGACATGAATGAGGACATAAAGGCATAAAAAGGCAGTTAGCTGAGGTATAATAGAAAAACAAGGCAATAAAAATGACATAATTAGGGTTTTTAAAACAAGATCATGGATGATAACCTGAAATAGAATGAAACAATACACAGAGGAGTGAAACATTTGTCTAGCATGACTACATAGATACCAGTAAAAGTGTTTATGACTGCTAAATTTAAAACTAAAAATAAACATATTTACTGTACATTTAGAAAACTTACAACATGTATCTTTTTTTTTGTTGTCATGAATAATTTTTTTGTATGTAACAAAGACAAGTTCAAAGTAAAGCGACATCTATAGTTTTCATTTCTCTCAGGTCCATAGTGTTAATAAAAGTGTGTCCATGATGGACCTCCAGGACTCCCGTATGAACAGCATTTCCAACCTGAACTCTGTGGGAGACATGCTCACCTCTTCTCAAGCCTCCATCGCTGGTCTGGGCCACAGCTTCGGAAACCTCTGCGGTCCTCTCCGTATGGGAGGTCACGTGTCAGCGGGCTCAGGTTTGAGGCTGAGCCAGATGGGCCACATAGGGGGTCCCACTGAATCCATCTCTCAACAGCAGCAGCAGGCAGCGGCGGCCATGCACTTCCCCCTTTCCTTCCAGAACCCGCTATTCCATCTGGCCGCCCAGAATTCCCCGGCTCAGTCTCAGTCTCAGCCTCCCCCTCCTCTCCTTCTCGCCCCGGAGCCTGAGAATGGCCACCACGACTATCAGCCTGCCTTTGGCAACAATGCCTTCTCCCGCAGCGAGGACTTGTCCGGCCTGCGGTCACAGAGCAGTCTGGTGCAGCCCAGCATTGTCCACTCACACAGTTACAGTGATGATTTCACCCGGCAGAATCAAAACAATGACTACGCCTGGCACCAGCTATCACTGCAGGTGCAGGTAGGAATCTCTCACTTATCCTCACTCCTTAAGTATACCAGAAAGACAGTCTTTGTAATGATATGCAACAGTATTTGGGCCTTTTTTTTTCTTTTTTTGCTCTAATGGTTTACCAATCTTGCTTTCTATAGTAGCTTTACCATTGTATCTATGCAGGTGAAACCCTTAATTGATAGTGTCTATATTTATGCATGCAATTCTGCTCCTCTTAGGGAACCTGTAATTTAAGTTTTTTTTTTTAAGTACCAGACAGTGCAGTCAAATGTCTTTTTATGGGCTCAGAGGTGACTGTGTCAGTCACCTCACATTGTGAGCCTTAATTTGTTTATTAGAGTGCGTAAGCACTTCTGTCATGACAGAAATTGGTCATTATATTTGTAGTGAACTATAGGTGACCAGAATGGTGTTGTATTTTAAAGAGCACCACCAGGTGGAGAACTTGTTGCTCACTGTTGTTCATTTCAGTTGCAAATTCTGTTTTGTTCACTCGTATCTGTGGCAGTGTCTCAAGCCATCTATCATCTCTATCTAACTTTCATGTTTCAGCCAATATTTATTATACACAAACTGCCTGTTGTGAGCTCATTGCTCGGAACTGGCCATTGCTATGGTTGTTAGATTCTTCATTAAATCATCTGTCTTTGCTCCCCACATTTTAGCCTTTTTACCCTCTGGTGTGAATAAACTACAGGTTGTGAACTACTTTATTATTTTAAAATAAAAAAGGGAAATAATAATTTATCTTGTGGAAATCATGAAGGATTTCATGGAAATCATGAAAAGCTGATAATGATTTACATTAGTCCCAAGAGAAAACATTTTCCAAGTTCCCTTGAAAAGATTCTTTTTTCCTAATTTTTGAGCCAATTGGACAAGAAGCTTAAAGCTTTGTTTATTTTGTTTTAGTACTATTTTAATGACTAGACTGCCGGACATTAAAAAATGTCTGTAAGAATTCAGATTCTGAATCTGACAGCCCATGTGCTTCATTAGATCCTACTTGTCCATTTACTTTTACTGTGTTGTCAGTTTGATTGTCAGGCTTCAGAACAAAGCTTGTATCCTTCCAAAATAGGAACTGCTCACAAAATGGCAACTTGCATGAGCAGGAAAATATGCAAATCTGACAGTAATGTGAGGGCACTTTTGAGGGACACGTTACAGCGCAGACAGCCCACTGATGCAGGATCACTCAATGGTCTGCTCTGCTGATCTGTGTAGGGTGCTTGACATGAATCATACTGTTTGTCCTTGTCTTAACAGGGCTGAAAACTAGCTTTTCAGTCAGCGACCAAGGAAAATGTGTCAGAACTGTTCATACTTTGGCTTTGGAACTGAATACAAAATGCCAAGAAGAAGATTTGAAGGGAAGCCGACCTTCAGTGTTACTGAGGACTAGCTGTAGATCTCCTTAGCACAGATAGTAAACTGTCCAAGAGTCTAAAATGGAAACTCAAGTTTGTTATTTTTTAAAATAAGCTGATTTATTGAAATATGCAATTATATGCACAGTTAGTATCAAACCTGTTCCAAATATAAATTCAACTGACAGTTGATTGATGGAATTTAGTGGGTTTTTATTATTTTTTGCAATAGATTTTGATTAAACTATCACTTGATGGTGCTGCTCTATCACACATTGATAAACCTGGTACAGCATGTCTGCACAATTGAAGTGTTCAATGATACAGTCCTGTAGTCGAGCTATTTCTGTCCTGCTGCGTGGGCCTTAATGGAACAAACACACAACTGCCTCTTTATTAATACAGGGCAGTGCTTTATCCATCTATCCTTCCTTTTCTTCCTTCCTTTTTTACTCCCTTTCTTTTCTTCCTTTTTCCTTTCCTTTCCTTCTAATGGTTTAAGGCCAAAACACACTGTTGACCATCCAGACCTCTAGGTCAACCAGAACAGGTCTGCTTGTTCTCTCCAGAGTCAAAACAAAATATCAGCATTCAGTTTTTATGCAACACAAATCTGGATCAAACCCAGAAAGCCTGAGGTCTCTCCAACACAGAGTTATTTTAAATCAAGGCTCAGAACTTTTCTGTTTACTGCCTTCTATTCAACTATAACTATTACAAACATAATTTGTACTGCTCCGTAACTTGATTGAGATTTAAGTGTTTTGTTTTGTTTCTTTTAAATCTTTTTTTAAAAGGGAAAAAGTGTAAGAAAATGCTAGAATTTATGTTTAAAGCATTCAATAAGTACACTACAGTAATCAACAGAATGTTAAGAAGTAACACTTGCAATCTGTCTGTAATTTGGTGCAGAAATACCCCACCAAAGTCAGCAAGCTAACAAGCTAACCATGGCCTGTTTTATCTGAAGGTCTGTTACAATAACAGCAGTATACCATCATTTAAGGCAGACTTGTCAGCTAATACGGCAACTAGCTTCAATGTGACTCAGCTAACAAGCTAATGGCAGCTAGTAGCTAACAGAGGCCAGCTCTATCTCCTGCCCTTTTACTTTACCAGCAAAATAAATACCAAAACTCCCTGCTGCTCTGAGCTTTGATCCCAAGTAGACTGGTTAGCCAACAGGGCCATTAGCTGCACAGCTAACTATAGCTAACAAGCTAATTGTAGCTACTAGCTACAACCAAAGAGAGCTACAGCGAAGGGTATAGCAAGCAGTAGTTGGCGGTTGGACTGGCTATACAGCCCCCTATTTTACACATTTTACTTTTAATGCCTTTTGTCAACAAAATGTATAAAATTTTCTTGTTGAGAGGTTACATTGCCCTAAACACCATTCATCCCCCTCTCTCTTTCTGTCCATCTATACAAGTCACAATGTACCTAACCTTTTGAAGTTTGAGCATCTTTTTAAAGATTCAGATAGTCTATTTTTTAAATATGTGCCTGTCATAATTTGTAGTGTTATCAAATATGTTGGGTAAAGAGGTTAACTGCTGTCAGCCTGCGTGTCTTATTGGAATTGCCAGTAGATTGCATCAAAGCAGGATATTTTCAAATTCTACACATTATTTGCTTAATTTCCGGTCACCTTAATCTCTCCACAGGAGTCTCTCCAGCAGCAGCACATGATGGGAGTCACATCTCAGACAGCCACTGGGACAGGCACCCCCGCCTCTTTGGCCACTCCACCTACTACAGTTCACCCTGTTCGCCAGACATCCATCGCCGCGCAACAACACCTCAAGTCACAGCGGTCCATTAACACTCCAGCCACCGCCACACCTCCGAAGGTTCGCCCACAGAGCAGGAACCTCCTCCTCGACTCTTCTGACACAAACTTCAGCGGCAGTCAGCCAAAGCAGCGCCAAAATCAGCAGCCAACGCAACAGCAACAACAGCAGACACAGCAGCAGCAACAGGAAACACAGCTGTCAGTGACAGACAGTCCAGCACCTGGACTCCCGTACCAGACAAGTTCTGCCAAAGAGAACCAGGGTCCTTCAGTAGCCGCAGAGGGGACGACAGACACGCCAACAAAAAACACCAAGAAGTCTGTGCAGTCTCAACTGCAGCCGCCACAGCAGCATCTGCTCAAACCAGGCAATAAACAGGTCAATTTAACTACAATTCTTTCATTTAAATTAAGTCTAATATCAAGGTTTTTTTTGTAATGTGAAGGCATGGATTTAAAGGTGTGACTGACCTGTGTTATGATTTCAGGGTTCTCAGTCAACCTTGAATACCCCAGCACTCAATGAACGGACAGTCGCTTGGGTGTCCAACATGCCTCATCTCTCCGCTGACATCGAAAGCCTGCGGCCGGACCGTGAGGGGCAGCTGAAAGAGTACTCCAAGAGCATGGATGAGTCACGCCTGGAGAGGGTCAGCACACTTTTTCTGAATTGTAAATTAGAATCAAAACCCAGAACAAATCATATACAACAATTCAGAGAAACTGTTGTAAGTGTTTTCATTATTAGTTGACAGAGTGCTTACTTAATACAGTTAAGGTTGAAGATCTCTTATCTTTCACTGTAAAGCCAAAGGATTAAATCTAGGCCATTGTAATCAAGCTTTTTTACTAAGGGAGACCAAGATCCGGACCAAGGTTTGCAGTTTCACATTGCAATTATGCAAACAGACTAACAGACTTTACATGACAAACCCACGTCATTTTGTCATCAAGTACGGAGGTTGCGTGTCTCTACACATTACATTGATTGGTTTGTTTTGGTTTTTTCTGGTTGGCCTTTAATAAAGTGGCAGCTCACTTTTTGTTTTGGAAAGGATTACTTGGTTTTCCATTTTCTGGGTAGCTTACTGTAACTTCCTGTCATTGGTATAAAGGTCTGAAACTCTCAACCTTTGCTTTCACACTGGACGTGAACCAAACCATGGTTCAGTTTGATCCGGATCTTTTGATGCAGACTATGGTCTGGGGGAGGTTTCACACCTGCTATTTTGGTCCGGATCAAACTGAAAAGTGCGAAAGTCCTGACCTAATGAGGCAGGAGTGAAAGTGCTCTTAGTCTTGTGTGCTTTCCCAGGGCAGCTTAAATTAGCCAATCATATAATAACACATGTTGCTATGAATTGGCCCTTCTTCATCATATAGTTTTCAACACAAGCTGTGAATTAAGTTGTTTTTTTGATGTTTTTAAAGATTTTACATGTCAAAAAAACATTATATATGTTAAATACACATCACGTGGCAATGCTACAGGGGCCACTGCACGTTTGAATTGATGTTGTTAAATATCACTAATATGCACAATCCTTTATAAATAACGATCAAATCAAATGAAGTGTTGGTCATAAACTAGGCATGCTTAATCATGCTTCGCCTTTTTGTTGTTTAGCAAGTTGTTAGTCTTAAGCACACACTGACACACATATATACAGTTCTTAATTAATGGCACAGCACAGAAATCTATGATTGCTCACATTTAAGCTTTGTCTCTACATATACAGAGGGCTGCACTACAGAGCTGTGTCTGTCTATATTGATAAAATCACTTATATGTTGAAGTGATTTTATTTCTATCTCAGGTAAAGGAGTATGAAGAAGAGATACATTCCTTGAAGGAGCGCCTGAAGATGTCTCATCGCAAGCTTGAAGAATATGAGCAGAGACTCATGACGCAGGAGCAGCAGACAAACAAGATCCTGCAGCAGTATCAGAACCGGCTGGAGGACAGTGAACGCCGTCTAAAGCAGCAGCAAATGGAGAAGGACTCCCAGATTAAAGGCATCATCAGCAGGTGATTAAGGTTCAGGTTGAACTACAGCTGGCTGCTTGGTTTCCTCAATTTCAGTAATTTTGTCACACTGAAGTTGCCACCACATAAATGAATGATAATAATAAACACACTTTTGAGTAAAGCTTAAAACCCACTATGTTTTTTAAATGTATGCCCTCTATCGTGATCTGTCACGGCTACTCACATTCATGTAAGAGCAAAATTTTGAGCACTACAACAGAAAATATAACACAACAACAGGGAAGGTGGTTGAAAATGCTTAGTGAGGGAAAGTATGAGATGCCTATTTTCCCTGAACTTTTAGATCTTTACAAAATATGGTATATATATGCATAAAAGTTGAAGAAAATAAATTTAAAAATAGAACTTGCATGATGTATCATATGTATCCATTCTCAAAGAAATCGTTCCAAATATTGGGCTCTTTTGCTTTCTTGCTGAGATTTCAGTGATCAATACCACTGTAAATTTTTCTGAAGGAGGTAATTAGGATAGCTTAGCGTAAAGACTGCAAACATGCGGTTATAGCTAGCCTGACACATTCAAAATAAAAAAAGCCCCCCTAAAAATAAAAAATGGTTGTTTTTACTATGTCTGAATGAAACAAATGAAGTACAAAATGTTAATCAGTGACCTTTACAGGTGCTGATGGTCTTCATGCTAATGTAAGCTAATTACCTCCTGGCTCCATATTTAAGAGGTACCCAGTAGAGTTTTACTTTTTTTGTTTTGTTTTGTAAAAAAAACACAGTTTATATATAAATTTGTATCATGTAATCTAAATCCATGCATGGCATCCCAAGTTCACTATGTGCGTTTCCATCCACCTGTTCAGATGAGCATCTTTCATTTTTGTGTAAGAAACAGAAAATTCACCCAAAAAAAAAACCTCTCAAAACATGATAAAAAAGTTGTTACACTTGGCTAAGATGAAAAATTTGGTGTATAAACGAAAGCAAAATAAAGCAATAAAAACAGACATATGTACATAAAAATTGATGTATTTGAAGCAGATGATGTTACTGACACTTTAGCTTTATCTCAACTAACAACTACTACTGAGACTAAAAATAAAAACATCAGATCTGTGTGGAGCAAAGAGGACAATCAGGAGACTCTAATCTTAGTGTAAATACATAACCTAAAATTAGAAAATAACAACCACACGTCCATTATTTTTTCTACATTGATTTCCTCCATTTGAGGTTCAATTGCTACTCTTTTATTTGTGCCATGTCTTTGCAACCTCTTCTTCTGCAGTGGTTTATCTTGATGTACCGCCCTTGATGTTTGCATAACAGTAGTGGGGGGAAACGCACATTAACTAGCATTTTCTTTGCAGATTGTCTGAAAATATGTGTGAAAATGAAATGAAAACATGGCTTTAGTGCCCATGCATGTAATACATGAAAATGGAAATGTTATATCAACACATTCCAAAGAGATCAAGAAATGTAAAAAATTCCACAGAGCACCTTTTAATGCACATCTGAAAAAGGAAGCAAATATGTGTATTTACCAGAATGAGGAACTGTTTCATTAAGATGCAACTCATTAAATTATCACAACCAGTGCTGAAAATTATATCCAGAAGTCTCATACTTAATATGAAAAGTTTCATGAGGTTAGCCTTAATTTTAGAAGAATATGTTTTTTTAAAGTGACAAGGACAAAAGAAACCTAGCCAGACAAATAATGACTTAAGCTACTTAAGAACATATACTAAAAGAAATGCAGCAAATATTCTCTCCTAATTATTCTGTAAAAGATCACTTCAGATTCTGACTGAACAGCTGAATTTGAACTGTCTGAATTGTTCTACAGGCAGTTTGGATTCAGCATCAGAAAGCTCTGAGGATAGCTAAATGGACCCAGAAACATGTCAAGACCTTAATATCATCATATGGCCATATAAACCTACAGTAAATTTGAAGAACACCGGCTTCATTATTCTATTTATGTCAACCGGTATGTTTGTTTCTATTTCCCTGTTGTCAGACTCATGGCTGTGGAAGATGAGCTGAGAGGGGGTGCCATTCCTGATATTAAGCCTCGAATCCTCACAGACCAGGTTTGTGCCTGTGTCTACATCTTTTATCATCCCTATTTGCTAAACCAGTCATGCTCTAAAACAGTTTGCATCATTCTTACATCATATCCAAAGCATTTGCCAAAGCCAGTGCAGGGGAAAAGTTTGCAGCAGTCATGCACCTCACCTATTACCATCATTCGAAAGCACATCTGTGTCACATCTGAAATAACATTTCACCATTTACTGCAAACGTCTGAACAGGGAATGAAAATAGTGCTGATCCTAAAAATCAATATCTGGATGGTGCTTAAATTTATATAAAGGTTAATCTAGTTTGTCTTTGTGAAGGAATAGCAAATTGTCAACACTGAAACCCAGTTTTATTTATCACAGAAAAAAAAAGACTGTTATTATGCCTTAGAA
>JAPZDY010000008.1:9141597-9154564 GCA_029783645.1 Ctenochaetus hawaiiensis | reverse complement strand
AGATACAAATGTATATGCTGGTTCAGACGGTTACATTAAATAGTGGTTGCTGTGATTGTTTATTGCACTGAAATGTGCCTGACACTCTGGAAACCTGCCTGTGAGGTTTTGGTAACATGTGCGCACTGCGCGCCTGTCAGCCAAATTACCACTATGCCGGGCGTGCTTCGCTTGCGCCGAGAATAGACCAGGTGGGAGCTGGCGAGCTTTCAGCGCACCCTCCTCGCAGTGTTTTGTCACGAAGTTGTCAATGCGCCAAGCTGAATCTGTGGACACCTCCCCCTGGTGCGCCGCCACACCCATCCCGGCGCACCCCAGTCTACCAAATTGCCAAATAGGCTGCGCACGGTGGTGCGCCGGATGAAATTACCACTGTGCGGGGTGCACCACGCTCCGCCATCCTGCGCCGCGCCACGAAATTAGAGCCCAGAGTGTCTAATTGAGCTCTGAAGACAACATCAGTTTAAGTAGTTGATGAAATAGTTCCTAAAGCAACCCTTCGAACCTCTCCCAATCATTAACCATGGTTGGAGCACTCCATCTGTGACTGAAGATCCACATATCTGCAAATTGGTGAACATGGAAAAATACAACATCTTCAGAGCAGTGAAGAAGGCTAAGTGATGCTCCAGGAAGAAACTCAAGTCAGACTGACGACAACATTGGTGAAAATAGCCTCTTAATGTCTCTACCACTTCGCCCAAGCATCTTCATGCTACTCTTCAAGGTACTAAAGTCCTTCTGTACCTGCATCGCAGAGAACATCCTGACAGGCAGCATCACAGCCTGGCTTGGAAACAGCACCCGGAAGGTGGTGCAATTACACTATCAGCAAATGATAGAAAATTGTCTTTTATAAATTTTCGTTTTCATGGGGATTAAACAAACAAGATAAAATGTTCATTTATTATCTTTATAGGACTTGTTGGCAGGTTGTTTTTTTTTTTACCTCTGGCAAAGCTGGCCTTTTCTCCCAGTATCCAGTCTCTATGCTAAGCTAATATAAAAGGTTGCTGGCTCTAGCTGCATGTTTGTTACACACAGGAGATTCATCATCCAACTCTCTGCAAGAAAGTAAATACCCTTTTTTTCAAAATATCTAACTATTCCTTTAAAATTGCTCCTACATGAAGCTCGAAATGGAGACGAGTTCTAACTTCACCTGTTTTCTCTCCCTTCAGTCTATCAGCCAGGGCTATGGCGGCCACCCAGGATCCTGACTGTCAATTCCCATGTGACCAGAACTCATGATGGTCACTCGAGTGTGAGAAGACCAGGTCACATCATCCTACGAACACCCTTAAAGAGACACTTGTGGATCCAGCAGGATCACTGGAAGCTCCATTTCACAACGTTCTTTAAAAAAAACCTTTGCACATTTTCAAACTTTGCCTGAACCGGAACTTGACAATCAGTTTAGAATGAGGACCAATGTGAGCAGTGAATCTTCTGCACACTTTGAGTAAATTATAAGCCAACGCCACAACAATGGCAATACTGAACCTAATGAGTTTCTTTATTTAATCGGAAGATGTGAGATGTGTTAAACACTGGGGATAAAGATGGATTTAGGATCCCCCCCCAGTTACAAACAGCACACTCACTTCTCACATAAGTGGCTTCAGTCAAACGTAGAAATGGCTTTTAACAAGCACAATTTAGCTCCTCCCCCAATAGTGATGCCTGTTACAAACAACAAGCAAGCTGTTGAATCATTTGCCATTTATGATCCTCGGATACAGGGCCCAAGCAAAGACGTGTATCACGATTTGACTGTAGTTAAATCGTTCACTAACATATTCTCACAGCAAAGGTGGGTATCATTATGATTTTTGCATCCTTTTCAAAAACAGCCATTTCATCGGAATAGATGCAAAGCAAATCCTACAATCAACTAGCTGCTTTAAATACAATCGAAATCTTCTCTTTGGTTACATTTTCTTTCGGCACACAGTGTAGAGCCAGCCAACAGTCTCTTGACTTTCATTGTACAGAAGAAGTTTGTCTTAAAGCTTCAAAACATTTTTAATAATAGAAATACTTTACAAAATTAATCAGAGGTTATAATGTGTTAGGTTCACTTTGTAAAAATATTAAAAATACTAATAATAAATAATATATATCATTTCAAAACAGTGATACAAAGTGCTTACGGTTAAATGCCTGATATGAAAGATGTCGGGGACTAAGGCTCAGTTTATATCTGGTATTAGCATGTGATCTGAATGCGGATAATCAACACCAAGTCTACCTTCTCCATTAGCATACTGATATCTTTAGATCTCAATATGGTAATTTGTTAGGAAGATGTGGTGGACAAACAAACATGACCCCATTGCTAGCTGTTGCCAGTATTCAGCTAGAGGCTTAAATTAGCAGGGGGCATTAGCTTTTGGCTGTTTTTCTTATGAATATAGTCACATTGTAAGGATGTGAGTTATCAGGATTTTCTGAGGAGCTGAAGCGGCCACGTCAAGTTCTGCAGGTCCTTGATTTAAAGGGCTCAGCTTTAAGTAGGCGGAAACGCAGACTTGTTCACTTGACATCACCAAGCTCCCAAGAACCCTGTACAGAACGAGTTCCAGCACCAGAGCAGATTTGGTAGAAACACAGCCAGCATTAGCCTAACCCCCTCCAGATGTGGTTTGGCAAATCTCACATGCCAAATACATTCTGTGTGCATTTAAAGCTTACAGTTTTGTCTTTGTCCTTGTCCAGATAGGACATTCAGATACAGATCGCTTGTTGATTCCAGGTGTAAATGGGGTCTTAGAGTCCAGAAATCTCAGCCTCACTTGCTACTATATACTCTTTTATAAGGGCCTCCAACCTAATGGAAGTACAGCACTGAATCGCTGGAGTGCCCCCTTCCCAATTAAGGAAAAACCAACAGCATTCATCTGCTGACACTGACAGCTTTAGCTCCTCAGACGGGGTGTTTCTGAGTCAAAATAGGACTCCAGCTTATCTGGGAGACAGTAAACTAATCAAGCCTCAAAAGCAAAGAATTAACCTTGAACAAATCTAAAGATTCATGATCTGCACCATTTTTATTATTTATCTTTTTTTGCCTTTTCATTTGTTGTCGTACAGCACTTTGTAACATTGGTTTGAAAAGTGCTGTATGAATAAAATTTTAAGAACTATGATTATAGACATTATGTGCAACTGGAAAGAACTCATATTATATCAAGTAGTGAATTACTCATCTGTTGTGTTTAATGTTTCTGAAGCATAGATGTGCAACAGTTCTGCATGTGCTTTTTAAATGCGAGGATGAGTAAGTTGATATGTTGTCAGATATTATTCTAATGTACAAAAGAGAAAAAAAATGTTGACATGGCTTTCTCATTGGAAGGCATCTTTTTTTTAATCCAACCTGCTGACTCTTCCGTTTTTTTCAGAAGAGGGTGGCATTCAGCCTTTTGCATTATACAGCATGAAAGTACTTACAGAAATGAAGAGAAATTGCAGATGAAACACAAAGAAGAGACAGTGAAAACAACAGAACAACAGTTTCCATGCAGGGATGTGTAGTATATGTGCATAGGATATGACTGCCTTACAGTCTGTGCCACAAGGCCCAAAATAACAATGCCAATACAAAAAAACCTTGTAAACTTTGTATATGAAACGTCCCTTTTTTGTAGTAAGGTGATGAATTAATAAGCAGTGTGTTGGTTGACTCTGTATGTTAGTCAGAATCATTTATATTACAAATTTCATGGTTAATATAATTTATCTTAACCTCTTGCCTTTAAAAAGACATTTTTCTTTCAAGATAACTATCAATGATACAAAGTTATATGTTTATGTTACCAGAAATGTATAAAATAGCTTAATGTATATTTATTCTTATATGTAAAATGTATTCAAATCAAGGGTAGGCCTTCAGGCATGTTGAACTTGTGGTAAAAACGGATTCTTATATTATTAACTCTTAATGCTGCAATCCAGAAACTACAGTGCTGTGGTGTGACTGCGTTCATGGGATGAGAGCTGTATAATTTTTTCCCAGCATAGCACATTTCTGTTCTGTGGAATAATAAGACAAATTCTTAAAAATATCTCGCCTATGTCTGTGTAACCAAAACAGCAGTGGTGCTTTCAACAATACTGGATTGCAGTTTTAAGTAATCTTCTTTTGAAATATGCGTTTATTTATTTGGCCTGCATTGCAATACAGTATTTTGAAATGTTATACTGCACTTCTGTTTTCATTTTATGAGAAGCTGCAATCCATAATCTGAGAAAAATGTTTATAAAGACATACAAATATATGATATACCCATGTATTCTTGAAACTCTCTCTGTATTAGCTGCAGTGGTACAGTGTGCTACCTCTTAAATTTCCCTTTTTTTTGTTGGAATCAAGGATCCTTATTCTGCTTTATACCACAACCTGAGAGGATACTTTATTCCATTTGGCTTAAACTCCTTCATTTATATAAAAACACAATACTAACAAAAGGTTTCTTTCTAGAAGTCAGGCTCAAGTTTCAGTTGTGTGTTCATTGCTATTTTAGGATTTCTTATAAATAACTTTTGCCGTCACAGGGCCATTTCTAAAGTTCGTCCTGTTGTATTTAAGTGCCGTTACCATAACATTCATATGAATCTCCTTTTAAGTACCAGATGGGATTTGATCATGCTCCAGGTATTCATCAGACTCTCAGGTGTTACAAGGAACACAGAGATATCGCTAACAAGAACTTTTGATATCTCTGGTGGCAAATGCATAAAAATACTGAAACACAATCTTTTGCAAATGACCATTAAAGTTAAATACACCTCAAAAAGCACATGAAACGAGGCGTCTGTGTCAAGGCAACTACTGTGCTTTTTATTTTGGTTTGTTCCTGGCCCTCATCTTATCCATATAAATAGTTTAATTTACACCTTCTCTTGTATTATTTGTTACATAAAAAAGGGAACAAGAGCTGCGTTTCTTGGTCCAATGAGAAAACGTGACAAATGCTCCAGTGTACTAAAATCTCGGTGAGGAATAATAATGAAGTCGCTGTTAAAAAAGTGCTTTATGTTTACAGAATCACAGCATTTTAGAGGATGTATTAACTTTTGTTGACCCAAGGGAGTAAAACTGCCGCTTTGCTGCAGCTAAAGCAGGACCTAATAAATGAAATGAGATATCTTGTATATTTTAAATAAGGGTATTTCACATCTATCAACATATTTATGTTTCTAAAGTGGATGTATAGCATTTTGGAATGAAACCAAGTATTTTTCTCGGCAGCTATTATTCTGCACAATTGATCTACTGTGTCACAAATATATAGTTGGTGGGATTTCTGACTTGAATCGGGCCTAATGGATGTAATACCTTCATTTACTTGACATTTCTTTTGAAATAAGCCATGCCCCATGGATAAGCCATACCCTCCAGTCCCCCTGATGTTGTATGGTGGATGTTTAATGTTGGTAGTTTTATTTATAATGGTAGTTATTGTAGGTATGATTGGCTTGTAATTATTATTATTAGTGTAAGTATACTTGATTGATATGATTTGTTTTGTTTGAACAAAGGGAATGTATTCATTTTTCAGGTGATTTTTCCGAGTGATTTAAATAAACTAATAAATCCCTAACTGAAGATCTTTTATTTTAGGTACTCAAGCAAGATGTTTTAGCATTTTGAAGTGCGGGACTGCAAGAATGAAAAATTAACATTTAGATTGAGATACAGAAACACTGACTTTCCAATTGGTTCCTTAAAAAACAGGAAGTTTATATCTCAAGGAAAGTCTTCTTAAAGATGTTCTATTTATAATTACTATGTAAAATATGAGCTGACAAAGAATCAAATGAGAAACAGCCTCACAGCATCCTCAGTCATTGTGGAGGAGGTGTAAGGTGCACATCTTCTGTCTTAATCTTAAAATGCTAATGTTGGCTTGCATCTGCTGGATGTGTGAACAAGATGAACATGTTGTTCACTCTATCAACTTTTTAAAAATATAAAATGCCAGATGTTGTGTTTTCAGCTTGTTCTGCTGCCCCCCAGTGGCCACAAAATATTTCTTTAACATAAAATTAAATCTGTTAATGTCGACTTCTCCATAGTCATCCCTTTTAAACTTTATATTATTCTAGCAATATTATTCCACTGACAGCTCTGCATTTTATGTGCCAAAATACTGTTCAGTTAATTATTCAGAGCAATCATCTCAAAGCTCCTGCAAACCAACCTCATCCAGCTCAAGGCAGCCCGTTTCAGTCACCTGACTGTCTAGCCCAGACTCTGCTTGCTGCATATCAACACCAGCAAATCCCTGAGTCAAACTCTACAGTTTTCCAACTGTACAATCTGCTGATCTTTACGCTCTCAACATGATAACTGACTTCATCAAGCCTCCACAGCTCTCACACATAAAATTCAAAAATGATCCAGCCCAGTCAAGATACACCACCACACAACCCTTGTCCAACCAGTCATAATTTATTCTCCACTAATCACAACCTGGCTTAGTTTGCTCACATGTCATCTGAACGGCTGAGCGGGTACTGGGATGTCAGCCGCTCTCCATCAGAGAACTGCATGATGCCTGAGGACAGCAGACAACCACCTGCCAAACACACTGCGAGAAGCACTTTCACTGCTCCTTCAGTTTCTTCTCAGTCACTGTCATGGTCCTTTGACGATTCATGTATGCTTGTTATGCTTGTAATGCTCAGTCAGATGTTATATATCTGCTCTATGAGTAAGGTTTTGCCATTTCTTTTCCAACAATATATCTTGAAAATTTCACTACACTATCTTTAAAAATTTGTAAAATGTACCTTGAACGAATTCCAGTCTCTTAAGTTGATATGAAATGACTATTTCCCAAATTAAAACCATAAACAAACCTGAAAAAATAAAAATACTAAAGATTTTGTAATGGCCAATCATCAGAATTATTAAAATAGAATTTAAACAAAAGTCAAAGTGGTGTTTAAACTGTTCTACATCTTTGTAAGACCATAAGAATGTTGTGAAAAAACAATTAAGTTCAGTGATTTAGTGCACTGATTTAGAAAAGAACTGAAGGATGAAACAAATGCTCACTGATGCCAGTGTGAAAGGGATCAGTTCAAGCCTCATTTAGTTTTTTGTTACTCAACGGCACCATCTTGTGGTTCAGTGGCATCACAGAAGGCAGAATAAGCAAAATGAGAGGATTTTCCATTGGCCCTGCCATCATTATGTTAACTTGCCCTGCCTCATTCTGCAATATAGATTTATTTGGGTAAAAATCTTTGATATTAGTACTTTAAAATTTAAGAAAACACAATAGGATTCTTAATAATCTAATAAGTGCTTATTAGCTGTTGCAGATCCAGAGGAAGACAACAAAGAACAAGAAGTAAAAGAACAATAATTCCACAGTCTTGATCACGTTGAAGGATATCATACCATTAATTATTTTTTAGGCATGTTTATGACATATAAAGGTGCAAACTGTATATATGAATGGGTGATAAGCAAAAACAATGAGTAGTTTAAAAGTGCAGGTTAGAAACTGTTTTATTGATTAATATTTATTCAAACAAATAACACAAATGTGGTTACACCTTGGCAAGACAACCACAATCCAGACTCACAGTGCAACAATATTATTTGTTCCAAACTGCAGTAGTAAACATCTGTACATTAATTTAATACAATAGTAAGCTATTGTATAGTATTTCATGTTAATGATACACTAATAAGAAGGAGACAGAAGAAAGGGAATAAGAAAGACAAATTTGAATTAAAGTGAATTAGTGAAAGAACTGCATTTGAAACTGTTATCATGCTTTTACCTGAATAAGATTCATGTCACAAAGCCCCATTCACACAGCTAAAACTGTGTAATACAAAATCCACAACAGCTGACGTGTTTTAAAGATTCAGCTTATTCACAACAGATTTGAAGGAGACTGTACATCCTTAGAGGAACAGACACGATCAAAACTCTGACATAAAACTGAAGTATAGGTGTGAAGAGTTGGATTATTGTGCTGTGGCTTTACATGGTGGACACCACTGTTGGAAGTGCTGACAGAGGTGCGTATCTCTTAGTGTCTGTTTGGCTCGTCTGGCTGTACATGTTATTGAGGGGAATGGCCAGCTGTCCAGCTTGTCCCGATCCTTCCTCGGATTTAATACTATATGGCACCTTGGACATAATGGCCAGGCTCAACTTTAAGAGCACATTATGGAGAGCAACACGGTATTCTCTCCTCACCAGGCAATAGATGACCGGGTTGAAGCAGCTGCTGGTGAAGGCCAAGCAGTTGGCCAGAGGGAAAAAGTATGTTTGAGCCAAGAGGAAAGATTGGCTGATCTCAACAATGTCGAGTTGGATCATGACGCTCCAGAGTGTGAGAATGTTGTATGGGAACCAGCAGGCACAGAATGAGAGCACCACCACTGCCACAGACTTTGAAATATCAGCCTTTCGCTGAGAGTTGCTGCCCCTCAGTTTATGTCGGCAGAGGAAGCGCAGCAGAAGCAGGTAGGAGAGGGTGATGGTGGCGTAGGGAAGCAGAAATCCCAGCACCAATCTCAGTAGCTGGTTTATACCGAGCCAGGCTGTACCATCTGGGAAACGGAGCAGGCATGCTGTGTCATTGCCGATGCCCACACGTTTCAGGTCAGCAAACACAGCTCGAGGTGCTGCTGCCACCAGCGCCGCAGCCCAGATAAAAGCCGTGACCACTCGAGAGGTGCAAGATTTGCTGCAAAGGGATGTGCTGCGTTTGAGAGCGGTGGCCACGTAGCAGTAGCGGGTCAAACTCATAGCTGTCAGGAAAAAACAGCTGGCAAAGACATTGAGCCCAGTGAGCAAGGACACGGCCTTGCATGTGGCCAAATCAAAAGGCCAGCTGTAGTCTAGTGCAATGTCTACAGCCCAAAATGGCAAGGCAAGGGAGAAGAGCAGGTGAGCCAAAGCTAGGTTGAACACAAAGAAATTGATGGTGCCTGTTGTGATGGTGTGAGTAGAATATAGCAGGAACATCACTAACAAGTTCCCCAACACTCCTGCTGTAGCCACAATAAAGTACACCACAGAGATGGCTATTCTTAACCAGGGGGCGCCATCATCGCGGATCTCCAGCCCGCCGTCGATGCTTATGTTGTGGGAGATCAGGTGGGAGTTATTGCAGAGTGGGCCGATGCTGCAGCCATTCAGGATGGTGCTGAAGAGCTCAAGTCTCAAGTCAGTGTCTGACATGTTTCTACCTCGAAAGCAGTCCTGTTGAGGGTTTAGGGTTGCCCAGTTATGATATGAGAGGTTTCCTATAGTGCCCCTTGTGCCAATAATGAACTTAAAATGTAAGTTGTCTGTTTATTAGCTGATAGTCATCTATCCCTGTAAGGAAAGAGGAAATGATTATTAGATAATAGGCGCTGCAGTTTATGGGTAAATAAGTACATTAGCCTTGTCAGATAAACAAATTACACCAAAGTGTTACCCACAGAGTTCAATAATCCAATTCATATGTCAAAGAATCAAACTTCTTTGGAAGGAAACACAAATGGAAAGATGAAACGATTACACTTATTTCACCCTTTGAATTGGTCCTCTTGAATCATTAATATCATCTAATCTAAATTTTTATAAGCTATCATTATCTGCAACCACAACCACAACCAACCATTTTAAAGCACTAAGAATAATAGAAATAACTTTCTTTATGTAAAGAAAATCCATCTAATAATATGCATTTAGTAAAACACAGCAGATGAGCTTTGAAAATGTGAGTTTTAGAAGGAATGTGAAAAAACAAAAATCCTATGGCAATTTAAGCATCTGGAGAAAAAAAAGAAAAAGATATGTTTATCTTAGAAATCAGGCTGATTTGACCAAAGTATCTCAGCAGATGCACGATCAGTTACAGACGCCTTTTTGCTCACTCATCCTGTCACAAAATGGTACATATTTGCAAGAAGTTTTCAGATCAGGAGATTTGTTTCACTTCTCCTCAAATCTGGAAATTGATAAGACTGACTTTCTCAGTCACTTTAGCAGCTTTTTTTTTTTGTATTTTAGAGGCAAACATGACTAAAATTTCAGACTTAACAGTGCACCTGTATCAGCTTAAAACTTGCAGTAGAGTTACTGCATGTATAATAAATCACAAACAAATACGCTTGTAAAGATTACACAGTAGAAATTGGGTTTAAAATGAACTTTTCAACAGTGATAAATGACTTGTTTGCTTATAGATCACTTGCAGAGGATTTGAGACTATTAACTCTAAATAGAACTATGAATATCTTTTAAACAAAATGCATCATATACTGTAGTTTCAGGGTCATTATCTCCTTCAGTCCCAAAATAGTTAATGTCTTCATTTATTCCTAACGTCACGATAAAAAAAGCAGTGTATAAAACAACCAAATCTTAACTTAAGTTTAAAGTTACAGAGAGATCTACCAGACTGACAGCTCTCTTTAATAAAGACTCTTCTCTAAAACATTTAAATATGAAAATATATATACTTAATATTACCCGTTTTAGCCCATTTACTGGTCAGTTGATTTAATTCAAACTCTTTTAAATTCACAGCTGAATGTAGAGAAAAATCTCACCTGAATCTTACAGAGGGGTCAATTTTCAGCTCTCTACAGGTGGGCTAGTTTTCTTGTAGCCACCAGCTCTGCTGCACAACACGGAGTTATGCTGAAGGCGGACGACGACACCAATGTGGATGTCATCCGCCCTGACTTCATGCTCCACCCTCCGTATATTTGTCACTGTGCACATTCAGACTGGATTTATCCAACAAGGGGAAAATGAAGAGAAATAGTGCTATCATTCAAATTAGAAAATTAGGTCATTAGCCTGGCACCAAGCGTTTTCACTGTTTTTTACTAAAAATACAATTTCAGATCATGTTTTCAGATTTGACTCCTGAAATGAAAGAGATTTTTTCTTTTTTCTCTGTGTTCTGGACTTTTTTAACATTCAACATTTAATTTTGGTTGACAGCACAGTTATCATGCAGTTTAAAGCACATTTAAGGACATCCACTTAAAGGGGGATAAAAGTAGACATTCGATTTCCAAAAATGTAAGATTTTCATCAGTTTAAGAGCAAGATTGTCCTTCACAGTGTATTTTGATCCAGATGTGGATACAGATGCAGATTCACAATTAAGAAAATATAAATAAATAAAAATAAATTGAAAATAAAATAAAATAAAATTAAATAGCACATTTATAGTAATGTGCAGTTTGGACATAAGTATGTGCTCCCTGTGTGCTGGTCCTCCTTTCTTGTTTAGTACTGTAAGTGTTACCTGAACTTTAATAGAGCTTAATGTTCAGTTTTACTCTTCTGTTCTATGATTTTAGTATTTTGTGATTTTTTTTGTAAAGATGTGTTTTAAAAAGTGCTGAATGTATAAATTAATAAAAAGATTAGAAAAGGCTAACTGGATGCTAATCTAGTTTATTTTGTTTCGGTTTTTACTTCTCTTGTCACTAGATTTTTTAAACAAATATCATGATTATTTTTTCAATTTACCCTGTTTACAAGATTTATAGAAAAATGTATTTCTTAGTCTTGAATAAAAAATTAAAGTTTAGAAACTACATTTACATTTTTTCACTCTTCTTTACCTCTGCATGAATTAAGTAAAACACACAGAACTGTTCTCTCTCCAAACGACCGATCAGCTTTTCTAGGTTTTTGCACAACAGCTGCAAGTAACATCATGCAAGTAACATCATGCATATCATATTGATGGTGGTGTTAAATTGCACTTGAACGCTACAGGTGAAAAAAATTACAAGACTTTGACAAAGTGTAGCAAGGCCAATTTGCTTTTTTTCTCTATTTATATCAGGGGCATTACTTGAAGATTAGATTGAGCCTCAGAGATGACTCTTCATTATGAATTGTTGATAGTGGAAAGAACATCAGCAGTGAACGACCAAATGAGATTAGCTGGGAAGAGGCGGAAGAGTGGGGAAGTTGATTAATGCTGATCTGTCTAAACTGAGCCATCTCATAACCTAGCTGAACAAAACATGCAGTGTTTTCATGGCCAGCAATATGATACAGAAACAATATGTTAATTTCTATCTGAATTATCTTCCTCAAGGCCACAGCATTACTTGAACCCTACTAAAGACAGGAACATGTACACTGGAACTTTTCAACATTTCATATATAAACAGATTTTTAAACCAAAAGGGTAGGTCGACAAACTAGCATGTCAAATAGCTAGTTAATAAGCTGTTGATCTGTTAAATTTATTCTTTCATATCCATCTGTTTTGGCAGTGTGCTGTTTAATGGTAACAGCTTGACTTTGCTTTTAATGCGCACTTTGGAGAGTACAATTATTTAACTAGTCTAAACTCTATACTTTTATTAAAAAATAAACTTCCCTTGAACAAGCTCAGTAATAATTGTGTTTTCCACTTAACAGAGAATGTCAACCTTCAATTTTTCCAACAGGATTTTTTTCTCAGTTAATGTTGTTGTTACATCTACAGATACTGCATGAGCATGAGAATCTTGTCTTAGCAAGACACTGAAGCTCTAATTAAATTTTACTGTAAAGTAACAGAGCATTCTTGAACTTCTGGGGAAACATTTCTTTCTTGAACTCTTAATTTCTGAAGCGTGAGCACTAAATAGACGTCCATGTGTTTCCCTACTCAATCTTTTTTCCTCTCTACTGATGACTGAACATTAAAACTGTATAACTTTTTGACCCTTCCCTGCAAGAGAATATGCTCTCTAGTGGTAAATATTCTCACTTTAGATTTTGTATGAGAGTATGAGATCAAGCCAGTTCTCGTAGATGCTATAAATCCTTTTATCTTAAAGGCTCTGAGTCAAAGAAGACATTTGTTTGTATGTTAATTTTTTTTTTTGCTCCATTTTGTTTATCTACACTGTAAACAATTGTCCTGTAAATTAACAGTAAAATACTGGCAGCAGTGGTTCCAGTATTTTACTGTTAAT
>JAPZDY010000008.1:9126664-9140775 GCA_029783645.1 Ctenochaetus hawaiiensis | reverse complement strand
ATATTACTGTTTTAAGGGGAAACGGTATGCTACTGTCAGAATTTGACCGTATTCTTACAGCATTTTGTTACAGTGTATAAATGATCTAAAACTTAACAGAAAGACTAATACAGTTATCTAGGGAAAAACACTTATTTAAACCCACTGGTGACCCAAAAATACAGTTGAGTTGGCTTCAGCAAAACACAAAACAGCTGGTAAGGTGTCTCTTCAGTATGAAACATAGTTGGATTTATGCTGGCTACACCACCAGAGTGTGTGCATTTCTAAGCATTCCTCGAATTGTGCCCCTAGGAATGAGGAGGTCTCAGAGGAATAAAATGAATAGTAGTCATGTGGCTTTGTCGCCATCCTCTGTTGAATAAGAATACAACACTTTGTGTTCAGAGGAGGAGGAGGCCCAAAAGCAGGTTACTGTCTGACCTGACAACAAACAGCTTGAGCCTGTTTTTATTGTTTGTCACTTCGCTAAATTTAATAGATTATTATTTTCACTGGTGTTAGACTGTTACTGTTAACACTATTTTATTGCTCTGGATCTTGTTGTAGAACTTTGTAAAATGAAAACAAATTACCCTAATCCTGAGGAAAGTAACAGATATTTGACTGTCAAAACCATACCAAACAAAAATCCAACCAAAATTTTAATGTGTACTATTGCAATGACTTTTAAAACCACTGAAATGTAGAATGTAGCATTTAGCCAAAAAAGGAAAAAATAGCAACAAATCATGTAGCTATCCCATCACCATGAAAAACAAATCAAAACCTGTAATTCTTCCTTCATACCAACATCTTCAGAGATGTCAGAGGAGAAAGAATTTGCTGCATCAAAACTCAGATCATTTGTTCAATATACCAAGCATACACTGTGAGGAATACATTTCTTTAATTTACAACATTAACTGTCACATTAATTGAACAATCATATAAAGCTTGCCAACTTTTCCTTTTAAACTATTACACAAAAGTACAAAAATTACTGAACCCTGTACTTGCTGTTTTATGACAATGAAGTAAATACATCAGAAGTGCAATTGATCTTTCTTAATTTAAAATTGGTATTGTCCTAATGTTAATTTTGGTTGACTGCATTTCAAAAAGGTTTTTGATTCAACTCTATGGTCATTGTTGCAGCCATGGTTTGTGTTGCTCTTTAATTGTATTGTGTTATGCAACTTTTTCATCTCCACTGATTGTTATCAATGCCTTTCAAAAACACCACCAACACCTCAATCATCACTTCCCAGGTAAGAACATTGAAATAGCTTTTGCTTGTCAGTCCTCATGTTAATTCTGGCCATTAAAAGATGTCTGATTAGCTGCAGTCAGAGGATTGTAAGAAAATGAGGAAAAAGGCTGTACATTTATCTAACTCGGATGGCTGGAGGCTCCTATTAGATTCAGATAAAGTTCTGATACATTTTTTGCAAAGAGGGTGGACTGCGGATCTTGTCCCACGACACATTACCTGGTAGCATATCAGGAAGGGATCTTTAAATGGCCAGTATGCACAAGAGACACATTTGAACTACTGCAAAGCTGTCATCAAAAGTGTTCACAAGGGCTCAAAGCAGGTTTTCTTTCTTTGGTGGCATTGTACAGCATTACATTTGAAGTATGTCTGTGTCCTTTTTATTCATGGATACTGTTCTACCTTCGACAAAGGCTGAATTACTACACAATGGGAAAAAAAATAAATGTGGTGCACAGAAGGGAAGCTTTTTCTGAATCCTACAGAGAATTCCTCTCATTTTTTTTATAGTCATCGGCAGGTTTGCCAATATAAGACAGAGAAGGATGGACATATAAACTGGGCTTTGTTGTTTGGGGTTTGTAGGGAAAACAGTGTAGTGGTTGTAGTGGAATATAATGTTCCTTTTAACCAACCTGCTCATCCTGATGAAAGTGATAAACTGGCAATATTCAGATGATTTTATTCATATTGTTCCCAAGTTGTTAACAGACTGAATGATAATTTGATTCCAAGTTTAACAGAGTGAACTTTTGTTATGGTTCAAAATGGATCCATGTCACACACTTAACCTTGTTGATCCTGATGTGAAGCTGATGTTGTTTTTTTGGTAGATTACTATGTTGATGAGCGCCTTACATGGCTTCTTGTGTCTCACTTATAAACTAGTTTTTAAAGGTCTGTCACACAGCGATAGGTGTGGTATTCCTGATGTGGCACTTTATCGTGTTTTCACCAACACTTAAATTGGTACTTTTGCAACTAGTGCACCAAAAGCTGATATCATATGTGAAATAATGATAAACCAGCTAGCAGCTAATTGGAAAAATGTTATTATTGGTATGATAAATAAATAGTAGGATAATGTTGGTTATATTTTAAAAAGTATACTTAGTGTAAACACAACAAAATTACACATTTCCGTATCAAATTTTCAAAATTACACTTAAAGTTAAAGCTTATACACAGATATATTTTTAAGAAGCATAGCATTTTCAGCTAATTGTAAATTGCTTTACTGTGGCACAGAGCTTTCAAGTCCAGAGAGAGATATGATAAGGTTGTGAAAAACTGACTTAAGGCATACTTTACACAATATGTATAATGTGTTTTTAACAGATTGTATTGTTCAGAGACTTGGGAAGAGGGCTCGCACACAAAGCTCCACCCCCCTCCTATATGTTCTGTCCCTGAGACTTCATTATTTCCCCCGAAGTGTAACTGGTATCTGAACATATTTAAGGGACCAAGAAAACACAAGGTCAGCTTTTGAAGGTCGAGAGTGCAAAACATTTATTTTCTTACAAGAGCCTAATACACTAGAATTATTTATCATTTAGTACCGCCAGTAGTAGTCACGCGACTCTTAAGCAACTCCTTAATGATGTATAAATCGTTAGTTGTTTTACTTACACACCTACGGCACCTACGATTGCATTCATATTAGTTGTGAGCCACGACCAAAGACTTGATAGACTTCATTCCTATTATATACATTCACACTTAAACATAGTAAAGTAACGCTAATCTAAATGTTCGCGCGCCCACCGGTCACTTCTTAACCCAGCAGCAGTGAATGGGGCAGAGCCGCGCGCACGCAGAGATCACTCGTCCTTGTTATTAACGTTAATAACGTTATCTCTCGCGTCACTCATGTCCCCAACAACGACGGTTGCTGCTGCTGCGGCGGAGGAGGACGGGACTGCGGTTCAGGTGCACCACTGTGATTGAGAGACAGTGAAGTTTCAACGCCACGGTGGAGAAGGATGAATCTACGGCTTGAGGACATCATCCTGATTTATGGACAAGTGTTAATCTGTTAAACGTAGTTCGCCATTGTTTTATCTTTTATCGGTGATGGGATTCCTTCAGGAGCGACCTGCCGCCTAACCCTTCTAAGGTAAGGAGTTAAGCTAAACGACGGTTAACTAACAAAACGTAGTGTTTTAAACAGTAGTGGGATGATGTAGCGGTAGTTTGTTGAAGTGTGGGTGCTTTTTTGGAGTTTTTGTTCGTGAAAGTCAACTACAGCATCCCGTTGGTTTGCTGGTCACTATTATGTCAGTTGTAGTAAAAATAGTCGGTCTACTCGGTCCAGTCGTTGTGATTCTCGTGTCGGAGCGGGCTGCTACCATCAACTGACACAAGTCTCCTCTCACGAGCTCCTCACGCTATCACCATCTTTAAGGGGCTATTATCATTATCTTCACTGTGGTTTGGCGTAGCTGTTAACAAGCTATCAGTGAACATTGTCAACGCACGCAAACTTGTGGTAAGTGAGTGCAAACGGGACAGACAACAAGGCTGCCATTGTACCGGATCAGCGGCGGATTAACGGAATTCCTTTTCTCTGCACTGTCTGAATGGCCTCCAGTCTGTCTCTCTGCCTGACTGCCTGCCACTGTGGCTATAACATCTTGATTTCAAGCAGCTTCAACCTCTGGCACTTACTAGAAATAGTAAACTAAAAGACCCCACAGTCAGTGGTCACCAAACCACAGATATGCAAAAGGGCTGTTGTGAAACATGTGGATGGGACAGTGCTGGCCAGTTGTAGTTATTGTTACTGGGGTTTGAGGATGAAAAAAGGTGATAACTAAACAACAGGGTTACAAATAGCTATTAATTCCATTAGATATTGATCTTATGGTCCATGATTTTAGCTAAATAGTTCAAAATACAGGTCACATCTGTCCCTAGCCTACAGTGTCATCCTTTTACTAATTGTTTTGTCATTAACAGTGCTTAATTTACAATGAGATGACATACAGAAAAGCAACAAATCCTATGATGTGTTCAGCCACTGCCAAAGAATTTTTGACATAGTTGCTGGATAACAGACTAAAACAATTAACCTATTATAAAAATGTTGCATTAAATTTCTATAAGTCGGTTATTTGACTAATTGTTTTATCTGTATAATTGCAAGGTGGTATTACTGGCCTTTGAACTTAGAGTGTCTAGCCCTATTGAGCATGAAAGGACAAATATGTGCCAAATTGGTCTTCAGGGTGTTGTTTGTCTGCCCTGCCAATAAAAAAAGCTGTTGTTTAATGACTGAGCATCACTGTTAAAGATTGTTTTGTGGGATGAAAAAAAGTGTAATTACATCCCACGGGCAGTGAGCAATGATAGAGGTTGTAGTTCTTTTATGTTTGAGTACTCAAAGACAATAAAAAGACCCAGATTTTCAATTTCTTACTCCTTCACCCTCCCACCCTCCTTACATACACTTGCACATCATGCACAACATGCACCCTGCCCCTCCTCCCCCCGTATGTGGCCAACCAACATGTGGGGAGGTAATCCCAGCTATTAGGGTAATCTCCTCAGTATTACGATCAATAGGGGAGGGTGTGCAACAACTACCACACAAGAGTGGCAGGGGGGACAAAATTTGTGCTAAAGAAAAATGATTTAATCATCCAGATTAGGTCAGGAGACAGGGGTCTGGACAGGGGCTTGTTGCTGGAAGGGGGGGGAGGGGATGCAGACAGACCAGACAGGAAGATGAGAGGGGTAAGGCCATCTCCACTTTGGGCAGCTACCTCGTGTGACAATAGGCTGAAACATTTGTTTTCTTTAATCTGGAGTAAATGATAGCAACAAAAACAGGGCTTTACTGTTTGAAAAATAATTGACAGACAGTGCCAAGCCAAATATGGGGCTGCTATAAGAGTGTCATGTAATACAGAAGAAGGTAAGAATTAGCGCAAACATAGTGAAAAATGAGCCAGACTACTATAAAGACATGTCTTACATAAGGCTAGGCAAACACAAACAAATAATATGGCTTATTTAACAGCATTTTATCAAATATGCTAAACTTAAAAAACATTAACAACAACAAATTGTGGAGTTCCTGATCCAACAAATAACATTTCATGTTTCAGTTAACTGCAAGGTACTTTTAAGAGAGTAAACTGTTAAGGAAGAAATTCCAGGAAAAATAAAGTGGATCAAAACAGGTCAAAGTCATGCTGTTGTTCCTTTGAATGTATTGTGCAGTAGTTTAAATGCAGCATATGCCTGTGGCTCACATTAAAAATATCATCTATAATAACTTTATTTAAAACTACATGTGGATTTTCTTACCATTTAAGTCACAGACATGCCAGTACGTTACAGCAGATACATCAACAAAATACTATTGTCTTGTCGTCAAAGTTGTCGCATGCCATCACTTGCTGTCAATACCTCAAAAACATATTTTTTTTTACTTGAGTAAATAAACATGCAATTTCTGGAATACCATCTCATTACACTTATATCTTAAAACAAAGGTTCTCAAGCTTGAAACCCAGAGAATTAATGGTGTCTGCCTGGGATTCAGACTATCAAAAAACATTGTCACACTGTAGCTTAACCATATAACATCAACATTTATGAATGACAGCTAAATAACATAACAAACCTTAAATTTAACATGTATTAGAAACAAACTTATTTCATCATTGACATAAACATCACAGCAGTAATTAAATTTCCTGAATGTAAAGTTAAGTTTTTTGCATCATAATTAACTTGCTCTTCAAATGTATTCTGAAAATTACATTAAGTAGTAAGACAATACAGTCACTCTGTCAGCTGGAGTAGGGAGTGGGTTTGTGAATATGAAGTACATTGCAGCAATAATGAAATTTTGCAGAGTGTAATGTAAGTTTCCCACCACTTCATAGCTGATCACCGCTGAAAGAACGCTCCTCTTTTTTGATAAGAAAAATGAAATGAATTCAAATATAATAGAAATGTTACACATTTTATTATATGGGTATCTGTTCCATTTTGGTTTACGACCCTAGGTCAAGGAAACACTGTCCTAAGGTTCAAAATCAAGCCTTTTTTGGCTATGTTAATTCATGTCCAGTTTCTGTGATCAAAATGAGACTTGGAAAAAAAGTAACAAATGTGCAAAATATGGGGATTGGCCTCTAAAACGGCTTGCCCATACATGTGCACATCTTTGCTGAGTGTGCATCCTCTCCTCTGATGTTATGACCTAACAGCAAAGCATGCAGATGGACCACATACTGGATTCAGTGCAATTTAAGCATATGTTAGCTGTCTTTCCCAGGTTGTCTCTGTCTGCATGGGGTGTTTTGTTCAAGCTACCTGGACCTTAAAGTGACTGTGTGAAAAACAGATGGGAATGAAAGCATTCCAAAGCACACCTTTTAAAACAACAAAAAAGGACTCCCTGTCATAGTAACATACACATTTTGCAAAGCACATATGCTTTTTGACATTAGAGGATGCTGTTATTATTTTTGCCACTAAGATTTTGACTATGTACAAATCTAGTGACCCATGTATGTTCTGTTGTGTACAATGCTAGAGTAAGTTTACCATGCCATAAAGCAAAACAAGAATAGTTTCACCAATCTGTATTCATTCCTGAATACCTAAATATTATAAATAGCGTCATAAAAACAGTAAAAGCGTTTATGTAATTACTCTTATTGCCATAAGAGGGAGACAAAAGTTCCATACTGCAAGTTTAAGATGCCAGTAAATTCTGTCAAAATATAAATAATTAGTTTATATCTAAAATTTGTTTTATGGGAAAAAAGGACAGTATCTATTCTACTTCGATGTCCTGTCATTGTTTGTCAAAATACTACTTGTTGTCAATGAGGAGTACGATAGACTTAATGAGGTAAGGTACTGGTTTTAATGCAATAAAGGATCTCTCTCTGGTCACAAAGCAGTCTATTAATGTGTCTAACATCAAAACCAAATATTATCGTAAGTAATGAAGGGGTCTTTGCGATTACTCAGATAGGTACCTGGAAAAAAATAACTTGCCCTTTAAGTCTCCAGTGGAGGAACTGGAGTGCAAAGACCGGCAAAATGTCCAGATGGAAGATGGGAGGGATGAGTAAGGCGTCCACAGATCCCTTCTGCTTGGCCCCATTGAGACAGAGGGAGACGAGATTGGATGGGTCTGAGGGAGTCAGGTTACTATCGGCCCATTCTACTCCAAAGAAACGGGTGTGTAAAAGATGCAATACCCCTATGGGAAACCTAATCCAGACCCTGCTGCCAGCTGTCATTCTTATGCTCCAGGGTAAAATCGCTAAGCAGGTATCGCGTTACCCTTCAATCCTTACGTTAATCATAGCAGGAAATTACATACATGTTGTTCTTAACTTCAAATCAACGTCTTTGTAATCTGATAATTTTGATGTGATGCATTGATAAGGATGTTCACATCCCAAAAGAGCATTCCCATTCATATAAATGAGATTTTGTTGTAGGTTAGAGAAGATCAGTTATCATTTTAAAAACATCAAGTACTTAGTTTCACAAAGGAGAGATGTAAACAATTTAACACAAACTACAATATTACTGCGCAGAGGTAAATTATTCTGTGCTTTCTGTGTCAAGAACTTATTTATGACTCCATTATTACTGACAGAATAATAGTATAATTTGTATGAATAATTTTAGACCACAGTAAGTCAAAGCCCAAAATAAAACAAAGATACTTTATTTAAATATAAAGAGATGGTTCAGATAAAAATGGAGCAATGTTTAATTAAGTAAATTGTCTTATCTGAACTACAACCACAATATATTAAAGTTTTCAAAGTTTAATATTTTATTGCCATGCATAGTTGATTAGTTCATCAATCAATCAAAATTAGGATAATTGGCAACTGTAAACCATGTGCAGGTTTTGTAACATTTGTGTCAGTAAACTAAATTTTGGACTGTTAATTAAAATGAAAAAGTTATTTAGTTGTCTACAATTAGGATCTTGTAAGTTGTGATGACCATTTTCCCCTATTTTCTTATATTTTGTTGACAAAACAATGAATAGGCTTGTTGAGAAAAAAGTCATCAGATCAGTAGAAAATCCAAATAATTATAAGCTGAATTTCTTTAACCATGGCAACCAAATTTATTAGAACTGAATTTTAATTGGAAATAATATTTTTTATGATAATCTCATGTTAAACCAACAAACACTGTAGGTAAAATCTTTTTTTGTGGCTTCTAGCCTTGGAGGAGAACACTGTGCTATAATGTCCTGTATATTTAATCTGTGTTAATCTGTTATGTTTTCTGTTTCAATGGCGGTGTGATCTATATTTAGTTGAGACTGAAACGAATGACAGTGTTAAAATTTATACCTGACAGATGTAGCAAGTTTAACAGACGATGACAGGAGAACTGATCAAGTAAAAGACAAGAGCAGAGTAATAGAGAGACATAAAGGGAGACTGAGAGAGTCTGAACTGACCTTGCAATGATAATCTAATCCCTGTCGAGAGTGCTTTTTTTAGAGAGCAAGTTAATGCCAGCAGATTATACTCCAGTGTCTCCCACACTAGCCAATCCACACTGAAAAGAGAGTGGGTCCATAGTGGATCCTCAGACCTACCATAGCGGATAAACATCGATAATAGACGGCCAAATTACAAGAGTCTTTTGAAAATGCCTTTAGAAATCACCTTTCTTCATCTTTGCCTTTCTGCCCTCAGTGGCATTGTTCAGTTAATTTTTGATGTCTGCTTTTATGCTCCTGCATGAGACCTTGTCTTGTGCATTTTTAAAGTGACTGTTCACATTTTCATTTTCACATTCACAACAGGTGAAATCTCTGTCAAGAATCTCTGTTCTCTTTGTCAGTTCCCTGTGTGTGCTTCATAGCACCAAGGGGCATCCACGATAAAAGGCCACTCATCGAGCAGCTCATCTCATGCTATGAAGAGTAATCCCTGTATATGTTGTGTAACCAAGTGGAGGGTTGGACAAGGAGGGGGATGGGCACAAATGTGTGCAAGTTTGTCCGTCCTTGTGACTGTTGAGCTCATGGCTGTCTAATCTCTTAGGTACATTAGGCTGTTCGCCCACAGAACTGTGCTTTGTGTTCACTGTTGTTCATGCAGTGAAGTCATTCTAGGAACAGTGTATGGTCTTGAATACTATTTAAGTTATACACAAGTTACAGATTAGTTGCAGGTTGTGCTGAGTTATATGCAGTCAAATTACATTGTGCTCATAATGCTGTCAACATGTATGGTACAAAGGAGGGTGTTGTAATCCATAGCAATAGTGCAAAATTGTCTGTTTTTTCTGTTTTCTGTTTTGTTGAACTTTACACAGAAGCCTTTTGAACCTGGTTTCAGGTTTTGTTGGACCTGAATGTTGAGTGTGCAAACTCCTGTTGGATAAGTCTTTAACATTTCATCTTATGATAGCACTTGGGTGATTGTATTAACTTCTATACATCTGGAAGGAGTCAACTTCAACTGCATCAGCAGTATATAAGCAGAGAATACATTTTCTGCCTACTTGTGACAAAAAACAGCAAAAAAAGATGAGAAACCCATTTTTTCTTTTGCTGGAGCATCATTTTGTACAGGTGTTTAGTATGGCTGAGGTCTTAGAAATTATTTCAAGCAGAGAATCACTTACAGAATGACTGACATAAAAGTAAGGATTTATGCAAGTTACATGAAGTCGCTCTTGTGTTGTTGGCCCTTTAGGGTTCAATATAGGTCTATTTTAAATGTGTTACAAGCATCAGACAAAAAAAAATTACATTTTTTGTAGCCCTTTACCCTTAAATTAGGGCTAAGGAATTAATCCAAATATCATTGAAATATTATCAAAACTGCCATATGGTCAAGTGCAATACCCAAATCACAGGAGCTGTAATTTTTTTAAAACATAAAATATGTCACAAAATGTCATTATATGGTTGGTGCTATAGAAATTCTCCAACCTGAGCAAAGAAACATGCTTGTCGCTATAAAATATGAAGTAATGATTACACTTTTAATAGTGCAAACTGTAACCAGTAATATTTCTTCTGTAATATTACGTATCAGTAAAACAGCAGTTCCTTTTATAGTGACTTTCTTTACAGTATCAATTCATTTTATACACACCCTCAAGAAAATTGACTTAACCTTTTTTGATGATTTTGTAGGTTTCTATAATTTCTTTACAGTGGATACAATTTCTCAAGAGGAACACAGACAGAATGCTGACAGTAATTTAATTGTGCAAGACTGCGATTTAAAATATCTTAAGTTTTAGGAAAGCTAAAAGGATTTGAAAAAAGATAAAGGGAAAATATCCTCCCTTTCTTTTCAGTCCACTCTTACTCAGTTTTTTATTATGTGTTATGCCTCAGTTGTGTTTGCAGGTGGTGGAAACAGACAGGATTATTGGACACAAAACAGTAGATGTGAGCTGAGGCTTAGCGAGTGACTATGGCTTTGAAAACTAGCATAAGGACAGTCACATGCTATCTCCAGTCAGGGGTATGTTGGCACAGGCTTGTTGCTGGTTGTTGAGAATATTTGGATGACTTCAGCACATACACACACACACTCACTCATGCACATATACTTGCACAGTCATGGGGTTCAGCCATACTTGTGTTTCCCAGTCTGCAGTTGCAGAATTATGCAGAGATTTGCTCTGAAAAGACATTTCCTACTTGAACAAAAAAGAAGGTATTTGAGGTATTGTGGTGTGCTGGTTAGTAATAGTGTCTTACAAAATAAATTCAGGGGAAATGCTATTTCCAGATCCTGGCAGGAAATTACACCCACAGTTTTGGTACAGAAACCAGGCACACAGGCAGTGCAAGCACATATAACACTTGGAAAGTGGAGATTCACATGCAAGTGCACACACACACACACATACACATCACAGCACACAGGCTCTCAGCATCAGTGCCCTGACCATAGGGAGTTTGTGCTGAGCTGGTTGGGACGTCGGGATGAATCAATGCGAGGACAGCTGACTGGACATGCCTATTCATCTGCCAAAGAAAAGAGAGAGAAAAAGGGAGCGAGGGATTCTAAAAGAAATGAGTTAAGCCCTGAAGCAACATGTTTGGCTATCTGCATTACTTTACAGACCATCTAAAGGACACTTGGTATTTATAGAATAAAAGAATAAGGAGTGGAAAAGATAGTCATGTACGGAGATAGAAAAATTAATTTTTTTTAAGATGGATTTTTTTGTTACTTAAAATTCAGTAGCCAATTTACTTGTGCAACACAAACACCACAAATTTCTTCCATGATTGAGCAAAAGTAGGTGATTGCAGGCACAAATATACAGCGCACACACTAAGCACGTAGGCTGCTTTGACAAAGGCATAAGCCCATACTGTAGAGGCGGCTAACTCCATACTGATGGCCCGTTTATTCCCATCTGTTGCCCTCAGCTCTCTGACTTTATCCCCATTGTGTTAACTCATTACATTCGCCTTAACCCTAACCCCTTAATTGCCACCCTCCAGTTTCTCTTGCACATCCTCCCCCTGTTGGAGACATTGTGCCACATTGCCCATGCACTAATCTGACAGCGTCTGCCTACCAAACACCTGCCATGTCCGAAAAAAACCTCCTAAACTCATCCCATACTCCGGATACAACACCCATTCCAGCATGAGCAGATCAGCACACATGACTGCAAGCAGACAGGCATGCATGCAAGCAGACAGATGCAACTGTGGATGCAGATACAGATCATACCACAGTCAATCTCTTTTTTAAATCTTCATATGTATGTGCACCTAGTTTTTTTTCTCGTTAAAAGACTGACAAGACACACAAGAGTTGTCTTTTGTCCTGCCTCTTTGCCCAGACATGTATTGAAGATAGTGACATGTAGGCCCAGGCCTCTTTGCTTTAACAATACCTCTCTCGACCCCCCAATGAGGGGTGGAGGGCCAGACATGAGGCGATGTGACAGTTCTGGTGCGACCGACACAATAGCAGGTTTTTCTTTTTACTGCCTGGCTGGCTATACACCACAGAGTACTTTCTTTTGCTATTAACAGTCTAACAAATAGTAAAGTTTGCCTGAGGAACATGTTTCACTGCATCAGATGGCACAAGTACCAAATTTATGTAGACCACAAAAATAGCTCATTTTGTTTCTGAATGGTTTCGTTCTTGTTTAAGTCAAATGTCTAAGAAAGTAATACAGCCTCAAATTTATCTTCCTCACTGCTGAGATCAATGACCTCACATCAAGGAGGATCCAATTCTGTTATATTTCTAATTATTATTTTTTCAGCAGTAATATTTAAATATGTGCTTGTTACCTTAACCCACAATCTTACATCAGTACTTGCCCCAGGATCCGAGCTGTGTGTGCCTGTATGTGAGCTTCTAAAATGAAGTTTGTTGATAATGGATTATTGATCATGAATTAGAGTGGACTGCCCCTGCGGGTTCATCCTGGTTGGCCAGGAATGAATACATCTCTTCATGCTTCACCTAACACACTCAATTTAGGCATAGGAAACCAAAGGACCAACACACACACACATGTTGAGACACTGACCCACGCTCTAATACGCACAGACAGGCGTCGCTCAGCCACTAAAAGGACAAAGGTTATTCTAAAATCTGTGTGATGCAAATTGCCTTGGTGGACTATCTCTCTTAGTCTGTGTTTTGTCATTTTTACATTTACATTTACTGAGTTTAACTAGCTTGCATGTAAGCAAGTTCTGCTTTTATTGTTAGTGCATTAACAACCAATCTAATTTCTCCATCTCTGGGAATGTTTTTGTACCCATTTACAAGCAAATGAAACAAAGTAAAGTATTTCTAAGACAGCTTTTAACAGAAAATGTATATCAGTTATCTGGCAGTTCTTTGGGAAAACAAGCTAGTGTGGATGTGTTATGTTATAAAGCTAATTTTAATTTCTTCTTCTATTTTCAGGTCCTTTAAAAACAGTGTGCAAGTTAACCAAGAACATCTCATCAAACATCAGAATGGATATTAAGGTTGTGCTGTTCTACAAGTTTTTGATGCCCATTCTGAGAACTAACTAACTTTTGGAAGATAAACTTTTTCTAATTTAAGGAAACTATTTAACTGCTGTGATTTTTGACTTGTGCTGGTGCCTAAAGAAAAGAAATGGAGACTGATAACAGGGAGAATGAATCACAAAAACCCATAACTAATATAAAGGAAGAGACAGAGGACAATGGAAGCTCTGGCCACACCTGTGGGGTATGTGGCCGCAGCTTTCCCCTTCTCAGCTCTCTGTCGCAGCACATGAGAAGACACACACGGGAGAAGCCGTACAAGTGTCCATACTGTGAGCACAGGACGGCTCAGAAGGGCAGTCTAAAGGCCCATATTCGAAGCCATAAACTGGGCCTATACAGCCATACCCTTAGTGACAAGGACGGCAATGGAGATCAAGAGCAGAAAGATCACACTGAGACTCCAGTCCAACCAGAAATCCTCAGCACATCTGAAAAAGCTCATAATGTCAATGGGAAGGTGAAAAAGAAAGGGACCAAGAAAAAAGTAAAGGGTAAAGGTGGCATCGACATGGGTGATGAGGCTAATGGTGGTCCCTGTACCTGCAGCATTTGTGGCCAGGTTTTCCCTCAGGTACTTCTTCTTAAATCCCACATGAAAAGGCACCGTAGCTCCCAGGATCACGGTTGCCGTCTTTGTGGACGCCGTTTCCGCCAGGCATGGTTCCTCCAAAGTCATATGCGTATTCACAGAGTCAAAGGCCAGCTAAGAGGTGGAAAAAGCAATGAGCCACCTGCTACCATCAACGGAGTTCCTCAGGACCAAGCATCACTGACAAATGAAGTGTGCCTCTATGAGCTCTGTGCTGGCTGTGG
>JAPZDY010000008.1:9109153-9119213 GCA_029783645.1 Ctenochaetus hawaiiensis | reverse complement strand
TTTACACGAAAAAAGGGTTGGTGTTGTTTCAACCACACACACACACACACACACACAGGTAATTTTGCTTCCAAAAGAGCCTGACAACGTTTTATGAACCACCTTTATGAATCACAGTTGCAAAAAGTCACTATTTTGGTTTAAGTGGCGCACCAATTCTCCACCATGTCCTCCATTTGTGGACCTGAGTTGAAGCATCACAAATACCAAATTGCTTTATTATTAAATTCATCGTCACACTTTACACAATTGTGCTAAATACGCTCATTCCACCAAAAAAAAAAGAACTGATATCAGTTTACAACTGCATTACCACTGTGCCGGAGCTAAATGTTCTAGTCATCACTGTGTTTTTTATGAAAAGTAGATGATGAACTATAACTTAGAAGTTTGGAGAATTCTGAGATGCATGATTATATCTGATCCTTTTGTGTGACTGACTGCAATTTGTTTGTCTTATTCTATTTTTTCTGCTCTACTCAGGTCAGGAAAGATTTGACTCTCAAAAAGATTATGAATTTTAGTAGTAGTAGTTGTTATACCAGTATACTATACTACTACTACCACTACTAATAATAATAATAATATCTGGACTCATCCTTGCTGCAGTTGCCTGGTTTCACCAGTAGATGGTGGGCAATGTCCAGAAATGGAGAAGCTGCTCTGTTACAAATTCCTCCTCTTCTGGTTATTTTACTTGTTTGTAATGTGTTTAAATATAAATTACATATATCTTCAGATGGCTATTTGCTATCTTAATTGATAGATATACTGTCAGACTTGGTGGATCTCAATCCTGGCCAAAATAAACCAACACACAACTTTTCAATGTGTTGTGTGGACAAGGTTCAGCATATGAAATCACACAAAAATTCGTAAAGCCACAAGTCAAAAGCATTTGAATTTTGATGATCTTTGGTGGCTGTCAATGTGCAGCTGACCTGATCCAGTCACTTAAACCCAGAGGAGAAAATAAATACTGAATAAAGGTTGCACTTGCAACCGACTGTTGTCTTGCACATCAATGAGGCATGACTACTTCTGTGACTGTTCCTGTGTGAGTCTGTGTACACACTGGTGCGCCTGTATGTCCTTGTCAAAATGTGTTTGTCACTGGGTCGTGTTATATCTTGGTGCAGTGACAGCATCAGTTAGCTGCCTGAGAGACATCAGAGATCATGTTCACAGTGCCACCAGCAAGAAGGGCTGAGAGTCGGAGCCGGCCACAGGGTCTGCGAGTGGATACTGTCAGGCGGCTCGGAGCGGGAGAAATGCAGTGGCATATGTTTTCTGACAGGGAAACGCCTGGCTGTTGTCGAGTAGAGAGGAGAGACGGACCGGTGGCTGATTGGAGTGACAGCTGTCAGCAACACTCTGTGTGTGTGTGTGTGAGTGTGTGTGTGAGTGAGTGTGAGTTAGTTGTTGTACTGCTGTCCTTATGAGAAACAGTCTGAGCTTCAGACCTCAGAAGAAGAGATAGCACTGTAAATTCTGACCTATTTTGGGAGATGTTCTTTACTGTTTTAACGTGCCGGTTTCAGGTTAGACGTTAGGTTTAAGGAGGGAAACCAGTTTGACTTAGATTAGGCCAAAATTTTTGCAGTTCTTTATCTCGGGCCTTCAGATGAATTCAAATGAAAAATCTAAAGTTGTAAACATTTTATTAAGGAATCATAAGCATAAAAATGTGGGGAAAAGTTAATTTGGTGCTTTAAATGACGGAGCTACTTTATCTACATCTGCCCTCTTTAGAGTACCACTTTACTTCCATCAAGTACACACTCTCCTCAAATAATATATATAAAATTAGGATCTGTATTTGCTTGTTTGAATTATCAATGTAGTTTTATTTCTGTTTAAAAAGAACAATGTATTTTTTTCAGGTTAAAATGCATTGCAGTATCTCAGTTTTAGATACTAATAGCCCTACTGTGACAGAAATGTTAAGACATAGGGCTGAAACAGTGAGCACTAACTCAAACAAGTGGACTGTAGTGATAGGGAGGCTTCCAAGCAATCCCAACAAGAGACTGGAAATGCTGTCCTCAGTTGCTTAAGTGCCGGAATGAATCTTGCCAGTGTAATATACTGTTCTATAAGATTATTAATGCAAGCCACCAAAAAATATGATTTATTTATTGCAAGAAGTATTTGGAAAATATTAGGTTAGAGATATAAGGTCTTCTCTTCTCCTCCAATTACATTTGCTTACTCTCTCTTCCAAACTGCAGGTCGTGTTAAAACGCTCTTAAAGTTCCCATCTTAACTGACAAGTGAAACCTAAATTCATAATGATGAAAAAGACCTTGAATATAAGGGGGGAAAAAAAGGTTTGTCAAAGCATCATTATGAATCTGCTTTAAACGCAGTAAAGATGAAGTGTGACAGTCCTGGTGGAGAGAGACACGCAGGAAGAAGAAGGCATATCCGTCAGATTAACACACAGTAATGTCTTCCTGGTCTGGCTCCCAGCATCAGTGATTTATCAATGCAAAGCTAATAGCATCAATATGAATCTAACTAAAAATCAATATTTCATTACCTAATTGTTAGTAGGAATGAAGAAGGATGATTGTATGAGACAGCGTTTGAGAGCATCTGGAGTTCACAGAGACATCTGGAGGACAAACTCCAACAGTAACTGCACATTCGGTTACAGCGCACTTTTAAAGAAGGGGGGACAAAAATCAATGCACATGGCTTTAATATGGTAAAACACTAACAACAAACAGACAAAATCCAGTGATTTGTTGCGTAATGCTACCTCAAGGTTAAAACCATGTTACAGCCTTACATTTTATCAGATAAATTGCTGCCACAGCACCACACACACACACACACACACACACACACACACACACACACACACTGCAGTCTGAGCAATCCATTAATAATAGTGATGGTCCAAAAAAAGGTTCAGAGTCCCACACAAAGATATCAAACCCAAACAGGCATCACAGACCTGCAGCATCAATCACTTACATGTTGTTAAATAAAGTCTGCTGGCAAAAGTCAATATCATCCAATCAGATGACAAAAGATGCAGAGAATAAATTCAAGTTTAATTTGCTGAGCTACTTTGAAGTTGAGTCATCATATCTTAAAGTGCAAGTAAATCATACTGTTGATCACACTTATATTTCACCAAAAATTATTAATGTTAGGATTTGCATGTTATTTCTTGTAATTTGGCTTAAAATATACTGTTCTTATATCTTGTATTAACGAACTTATCATCAGTACTGCGTGATTTTCAGCACAGATGAAATGTAACTAAATACATGAACTCTAGTACTACTTTAATACAAATTTGAGGTGTTTGTACTTCACTTGGTCCTATTTTATGTTACATTAAACATCTACTTTACTACAACTCAGAGACAAATACTGTCATTTTAATACACTATATTATTTTCAACAGTTTTAGTTACAACTTACTTTTCAGACAAGCTTAAAATTTTTCAAAACATTTTCTGCCCAATCATGACTATGTGTTTCAAGATAGGTGATTTTTACTTTAAGATTTTCTAGTTCTCTAGAGGATGAAGTGTTTCCTTATGAGATAGGACATTTTTTTCTCTTTTTAACCTGATGAATGATTTAAACTCCCCCTTGGATGAGCTGAAAATGTGACAAAGCTGAGAGCAGAACTGTTTCTTCTGAGCTCACGGAAAGTGAATTTTTCAGAGATCATGGTTTTCACAACATATTATGAATTGCTTTGGATTAAACTATCCGACAGTGTATAAAGTAGTTAAAATGAGCTGAACCTTAAACATCCACAGCAGTAAAATGCAACACTGACATTAATGCAGCAGTAAAATTCATCCACAAACATCATAAATAATAGTAAAACACTGACAGAGAACATGTTTGTGCAGAACGAGAGCTTCACTGCTTTGGACTTCAATGTGACTCTCAACCTCAAATCCAGACCTTCCTACTGCAAACCTCAATCTTTAAGAACAGGAAATGAATGTATAGTTACAGAAAGATAAAATGATTTCCTAAAACAGCTGGGTGTTTTTTCAGCAGAGTTTACTTTGTATTAAGCTGATATTTTTTCATCCTGCATTACTTTCTGATTGCAGGTTGATACATGTTTGGTGCTCTGGTGCATATTTACAGCAGCAGGATGGTGAATGTGGCAGTGAAGGAGCTTGTCAACTCATGTAACCTGTGGATGAACTCGTTGTTGGCTTTGGTTTCTATGGGATTTGATGACAACAGGAAAAACATCCAGATCACCAGACTTATTCTTCAAAAACTGAAAGGCTGCATTGTCTCCTTTGCAGCAGGATGCAGGATGAGAGCTACTAATATTTTTTTTCTTATTCAGTGAGAGTGTTACAGCTAAAGCACATAAATAATCCTACATTTTCAGGCTTCAGTTTTCTAATTTAATCATTTATTGACATTTTCAAAGCACTTTGCCCTCATTTTACAGTTGGTAATGAAGCAAAACTTATGTTTAAAATGCATCAATAGGAGAAACCCTGTTGCAGTAAACTAGATACATTTTTTTTTATGTACGTTATATGTATAATATATTGTGTTGTAGATCTTTGGTTGAACTTTCTTAAATGAAACATGTTCTGAGTTTGACATTTCTGTTCTCTAGCTCTTCTTTTTCTTTATGTTAGCAAAGGAAAATAAATTGAAATATGGTTGAATCTGAGGTTAAACTTTGGTTTTACCCAGCAGAGCTATAATTATTCCTCCTGTAGACTGTCAGTTGCAAAGAACTTTCTTTGCTTTATCATTAAAGTTCTCAACTTTCAGTAAAAAAAAAAAAACCATATATTTAGTCATGAGACTGATAAGTTCTCTCGAAATACAGCCTCTTTCCACTTGTAAGATTTTTACTTATTTTGAGCCAAAGTTATCTTCACTCCATGTAGCCAATCCATGAGCACTTGTCAAAGATAATCTTCACAGTTTGAAAATGAAAGTGAAAAACATGATGAACGTTTACAGTTTATGATTACTGTAGTTAAGAGAAGCACCTGAACATACACTTTCACTTCACAAGACACCATCTCTAAAGCTGCACGTCTATCTTATTGAAAATAATTATGGAGGATAAGTGAGGGATAAAACAACTATAACACAGTATAATTACACTCCTGACGTGATGTAAACCTGCCTGAGTCACAGCGCCCCGAGGTGAACATACCTGCAACTGGTTTGGAAATTAATTTTGACTTGTTCTTGAACTGTGATGTTGTGTGATTCACCATCATCCTACACATTACTTATTGTGCTTCCTTCAGCAGTTCCTGCAAAGGTGAGGATGACCAGTTGCTGTAAGTCCTTAAAGTCAGGGACGGCGGATAATTGAGGGAATGCGACACCGAGGAAAGCAGAATCTCATTTTCTGTGCAACAGTTTCTAACAAATACACCAAAGTCAAGAACAAGCTTGAAGTTAGGGATAATTTTTATTTTCAGAGAATATCTCTGTAGGAAGACGAGATTTCAGACTCTGACTTTGTGTTTACATTTTGCATTCAAAGGTTGATTCGACTTAAAAACACATTTGAGCTTCCTCCTTCTTTGCTCCTTGTTACAATAAAAGTTAACAGGCTTTGAATATTTTATTAGGGAGTCTCTAAAAATTTCTTCTGTCAACATAAATCAAGCCAGTTGGTCAACAGAACATTCTTGATTATTTTGTGTTTGTAAATGATGGTCACAATGAGGATATGCTGACATTATTTCTCCTGACCTGGAATCATGCAGGAATCCTAGAAAACAAAAGAGCTGCTCATCAGAATTTTGAGCCTTCACAGAAGGACAAAAAGAAAATTTTCAGTGAATTCATCATTTAAATCATCATCATTGAGCAGTCAACCAAATGGTACAGAGTTAAATATCTTCTTGAACTGCTGGAAAATCAATGTTTTTATCCGAACAAGTACAGATCTGCAGATATTATTCAGCTTCCTTTAACACTCATTTTTATTGAGGACAATATTTATAACATGCAGGTCTTCCTAAATGTTCAGTAAACCAACTTCACAACACTGCACTATTTCACCTCAAGGGAACTCTGGAACAGAGATGCATTGGTTATACATATAATTTGGCCCTTAAAGGAAAAATATGAGGAGTAAAAAAGCATCTGTCACAAAATAAAGAGTAACCTGAATATGGGCGTGAATATGAGCGAGTCTATCTGCGTTATCAAAGACCTTCAGGTATCACAGTCTCACACTGCAGCAGTTAAAAAGACTGAGAGGATATTATCTCAATGGTGCCAAAATAAATCTCCCAGCTAAAGGTATTATTTGTTATGTCAAAGATCTCAACGCACGCCAACGCTTGTTAATGCTTTTGTCATTTACGAAATGCTTATTTACAGGCTCTGAACGTGTAGCACGGAGTGGAAGGAGAGGTTTTGGTTTAATTGCGACGGAGCAAAGTACACGACAAGGCCCAGGAACTGGAGAGAAGCCAGATCCCTTCACTGTCGGCCACTAATAACACATCACAGTGACAGAGATGCGCCTCCTCTCTACCTTGCTGTATCGATCTCCCATCTTGCTGTTAATAGTGCTGTTAAACACCAGCTCTTGGCTCTTTACTGTGTCCAAGCCCACTTAACAATAAAACTCCCCCTCCGCTTACCTTTTAAAATGCCTGAGAGGTAGCGAGACAGCCTTGGGCAAAACTGTTGGCGGCGGTGTTACAGATTCAACTGCCTGCAGGATAATAGGTTCACATTCATTGTCCCTTAAGTGTCTTAATTAGTATAAAGCAAAAATGTGTTGCTGTATTGATTTGCTTGCAGGATGACCTGCTCCTGTTCAATTTATCTGTGTGAAACTACATGGAGAAGAGCAGAAAAGCTAAGAATGTATAAAGTAGAATAAGAAGATGATAATGGTGAACTTTTGATAGTCACATAACAGAGTTGTGTTTTTGACTTTTGCAAATCTGGGAAAGCGGGACATGAAATTGATTTTAATCAGGGAAACACAGGCCTGTTTGAAGCATTGGTGACGCAGAGCCAACATGTGGTTGAAATTTGCCATTTTGAGAGATTTTGTCTTGAGTCCATGAAATCTGGAACAAACATTTCTCACAAAATCTTTGGTGAGTTCTTTTGGTGGAGTTTACCACCTATCTTCACGCAAAATTCTCATTTCTCCATTACTCTGGCTTATGCCACAATCAATGAGTGTAAAAAAGATGGACAACATGACAAGTGGATGTCAAAACACCTTCACCGCCCCCTGGTGTCTGTCTGCAGTATAGGTCATAAATCCCACCAACCTCCATTTTGGCAGATGGGACTTTATTTAAACTAAGTAATCAAAGTATATTTCACAAAAATGGTTTTTTTGTCATTTCAGGTTGTTCTTATCATGCCTTAGACTTGAATGTTCAAGTGTTTTATGTTTCTGAAAAGTTCAGTTGAAGTCAGCGCCAGATTCAGGAATATTTGTCTTAATTGGTAAAATTGGAGGAAGTGAGGACGTGTCCTTCATCCTTTTTTTTTATTTTTTACCACCATTGGACCAAATACTTGCTATGCTAATGATTCCCATCAGCCTTAACGATGCTTTGTGTGTAGTGCTATTTAGCAAGTAGCATACTAAAATGTTAAACACGATAAATATTATGCCTGCTACAGCCCAGTAACATAATTTGTTAATAATTAAAACAATATTGTTATTAAATTTTCACAGTTATCAGCAATGTCTTCAACAAAAAGTGCCACTCTGTCTTAACGGACCTTTACAGAGTCCTAGCATAAATGTCGACTCTTGGTTTTGTTCTGGTGCAACTGTTGAAGTTAATTCATCAAAAAACATAATGACTCAGAACAAGAAATTAATATTGAATAAAGTTATTATGAGTTTATTCTAACACGCTACACTGCATCTCGTTTGAGAACAACTAGCTAAAAAAAAGACACAAAACAGTCAGCTATCGTGCAAACCAGGACTTTAAAGGAGAAATCGCACCAATTCTCACATGATGAGATTTTAAAAACATCATTCACATGAGCATCAAATATTCCCACGTATGCTAAATGAGGATGTTTAGGCAGTAAACAGTGCATTAAGTGATTGCCGACGTGGGAAGAGACAGAAGAGTACGTCTAAGGCAAACAATTGCTGCCCATGTAGCAGCCGTCCAGAGGGAGTCCAAGTCTTTAGTCAAGGACTTGTGTTTTATTAGTTGAAAGATATAAAACATGACAAAATGCCTACTCAAAGAGAATCAAAGACTCTCAACCCTTCCCACGGGGACTTCTATATAGGGCAAGAGCTCCTCACATCTCTTTCTCTCTCTCTCTCTCTGCCTCTCTCTCTCTCTCTCTCTCCTGGTTGGTGTGTAGGCATTGTCAGACACAAGCTCTAAAACCTCCCCCATCAACGAACAACCACCAGGAGCCTTTGTAACAACATGGTAACAACATTTCCCTGCATCAGTGATACAAACACCAGTCCACACACTCTGTGATGCACGGGAAAATGTCAGTGTTAGCATTTGTGGTTCAAGATTTAAGGTAAGTCTCACAAATAAAATACTCTAGCTAAACTGTAGTTAGCCAGAATTCTAATTTAAATCCTTTCTTTTTAATAGAAATCAACAAAGATGAGGTAAATTCAGGGTAAAGTAATTTGTCACAATTTGCCAGTCTTTTGTAGAAAATCAACATTACTGAAAAAACAAACTCTTTGTGCGTCTACCTGCTGAGATTAGAAAGACACACTGGTACATTCTTGCAGGGGGAGCATGTGTGTGTTTGTGCTTTGAAACTTTTTGATTGTGTGTGAGCATAGCTTCTTTTGAGCAGGTAAAAAAAAAACATTTGCGTAACTAAACAGCAGCATAAGTGCGATATTTGTTGTTTTTGATTTCACTGACGCCTCAGGAAGGAATTTCTAGCTTTGGTGGTGAAGCTTTGAAGAGAGTTTTCTTAAAGGTGTGCACTGTTTTTCTCCGTCTGAAAACAGCATTTGATTTTTTATTTTTCCTGCTATGCCGCGCATCAGACACATTTACACAACACACACACACAAACTCAGATATACCAAGATCAGGTAAATGTCCTCTTCTTTTACATTTTTCAACACAGAATCATCATTCAAATGTCCAAATATTCAGTACAGTAAGGACATTACAGCCTCTTTTCTGCTATCTGATAATCATGATTTCTGAAATATTCCTGGTTTCCCAGGATTTTTTCTCCATTTGTCTAAATGAGCAGAATCTTTAAAATTCACACATTTTCACAAGTTTTCAGCTCCGAAGTACACAGCCACACTTTCACATAAAAACTCCGACAAGAAAAATTCAAACTATGCTTTTTATAAGACCTATTTTTGTATAAATTCTAAAAAGGCAAGAAAAAAGCCTCAAACCAGCAGGACAGATCAAACAGTAAAACTGGGCCATACTACAAGATTATATGTCTTGATATGTTTAATGCATTTACGGTTTAATACATGAACCTGAAAGAAAGGTCACCAACATTTCTACTGTAATTTGCTTTTATCCCAAAACTTCATCGTATGTCATTTTCTGTCATCTCTCCATTTTTTGGTCACTAAATAAAAGGTGAGCAGAATCGGTGCAGAACTTACTGACTTTCTGATTTGTATTTGAAACGAGGTAACGATTTCTTAGCTTTGGGAAAAAAAAGAAAAAAATTCATACTGCCCACAATTCTTTGGACTGGACTAAGTAAGTAATGTCTTGGTCAACCTGCTGCATTTCCATCACCTCGCTAAGCTCAGCAGTAAAATGTGTTGCAAAGGGCCTGCTGGCATCACGTTACACAATCAGTTACAAAATGAACGACCCCAACCCTGAAAACATGATACAAGATTCTGCACCTTTCCAACAGATTCTCACTCTTGACTCCTCACATACTGTCGCCTGGTAAGGACACTCTTTGATCACAAAACTACTTGGTTTTGTTCAGGAAAAGACTGTAGACTTTTCTCACACTGGGACTCAAACCTCAGTCTTTTACTCTTTTGTATTTTGTCAAACAGAGCCGTTGGAATTGGCGTCAAACATAGCTGCAGATGGTTTTACAT
>JAPZDY010000008.1:9082435-9096979 GCA_029783645.1 Ctenochaetus hawaiiensis | reverse complement strand
TAGTTATTGAGGGGTGGATTGATTTAGACAGAGATCAACTGAAGGCCTAGGTGTAAAATGCACGGCCCGCCACTGCTTTTGCATGATTTGATTTTTGAACCCACTGACTTATTTCTAACAGTTCAAACCAGTGAGGATGCTCAGCTGCAACGTTTGCTTTTTAGTACGCATGCTGCTTATTCCATCAGTGTCGAGAAGTGCTAATTTCTGATTTCTAAACTAAATCCGTACACCATCTACTTTTGAGCCATAAATCATTCCACAAAGCCTCCATATTTTGCCAAATTGGATCCATTTCTGGCATAATTTATTATCTAATCAGTGGCCTGAAATGTTTAAGCTGATCCGAAACGTCTTTGCCTGATTGAAAGACTGACACGCCTTGTGTGAGTCGCTGAAAGGCTGAAATTCTGTGAGATGATGGCAACGCTAAATGACACTTGCCTCTGACAAGTGGCAAATGGAGAGGATTAGCATGAGCCAATGAGCTACAGAATGAGTATATGTTCAAACCTCATTTGAAGTGGCATCTGTGACATTGCCATGCCAATTTAGAGAGAATTCAATCTGCCGGCATCAACTCTCTAAAACTGTGATTGGACTTGTGAAGAGAGCAATTTGTTTCTAAATGTGTGCAGTCAGGCCTCTTTGTGATTATGATACGATATCTGTATTTATTCTTGAGCTTCAGCTGTATTCTCAACTCCATCAGCACTCAAATTAGCCTTTCTTATCAAGTATTTGAGGGAAGATTAGAACATAATACAGTCTATCATTTTGAGAGGCAGGGTTAATGTTTGCGAGGATGTTTGAGAGGTTATCAGCTGTCAGTACAAATTGCTAGAAAGTTGATGAAGTCTGTGTTTCATTTGTGACCAGCAGTTAATCCAATGTACCAGATTTGTATTCTGGGATGAATTATATTTGATGAGGCTGCCATCCCTTTTTTTTGTCATTTTCAAGCATGTTTATGCAGTCCATAAATGCAACTGTCACTGTTGGAGTTTTTCTATTTTTTGTCTCCATGATGCTACTTTCGAGTTTTGTTTCAAATATATTAAGTGAATGCATCTTTTACGAATATGATTTACATTTTTCCTCTTCAATGCTGCTTTATTAAACAGTAGTTTTGCTCAAAATACAGAGTAGATGCAAACTTAAATGTCCAGTGTTTAAGATTTAAAGGGATCTGTATGAAGAATGACAAAAAGAAATTTTTTCTCACTATAAATTCACCTTAAAAATAAGATTTGTTGTGCCTTTTTAACCTTACAATGAGCTTTTTATATCTATCTCATCTTTCCACGACCGACAAACCAAACACTGGCTCTACTGTGGCTTTCGTAGCAAAACAGAAAACTCAAGAGACAAAAAGAAAACAGAAATTATGAAAAACAAATAAATACTGTAAATATGTGAATGGCTGCTAGCAAGCAGTGATGTCAATACTATAAAGACATAAGGAAGCAGAGGGTTACAAATTGAGGAATATAAATATAAAGTCATACTTCATATGTTTAAGATTACTTAATGACGAAAAAATAAGGTTAAGGTTTATACTTAAAATCAATATCTAGCATTTTTTGGAAAATTCCCTCTCAGGCAAACCACAGCTTGTTGTTGCATTCTCAAAAGTATTAATTTTGTTAGTCAGATGTTGCAGGAAGCCGCATGAATTCCTGCATGTGTCTCATGGTTTGATTATTGTGATGAATGATTATCATCTTTCTTGCTCTCACAGGGCAGCAGAGTATAGGACTGACCAGTTTCTTAGACTATTATCTCTCATCTGTTTGTGCAAACGGCACTTTAATGCTTCAGAGGAGATGTGTCTGAATAAAATTAGAATAACTGGATGTGAAGAAGGAGGTTCACTCTGGTGGGGCCTGGTGTAAAAACAAATTGCGTGTGCATGAGTGTGAGTGTGTGTTTGTAGCAGGAGACAGCGTGTGCGTGTGTGTGTGTGTTATGTGTGCAGGAGAGCTTGTGTTTACTCTGTCACATGATAAATGTTCTCTCTCTCATAATCTATGTGCTTCAAAATATGATGTATGTGAGGATGAACTTTGAATTATAACCTAAAGAGTGACTCATTAATCTTCTGACTTTGGTGGCGAATGGACCAGTGGAATCCATTTTGCTTGTTTATGTTTTATGAATAATGCAATATTGCGACCGGCCAGCTGGATCTGGGCAGTGGTGTTCAGACACATCGGAGCTGACATACAAACAAACAGCTCTGTTTGCTGAAATAAAACCAGGGTGAGAGCATGTTAGCATTCTCAAGGAAGGTCAACTGGTCCTATTTGGGTTTTCACTGTGAACCCACCTGACCTCTGAGATGTAGTTATGACCATGTTGATGCTTCATATCCATATCTTTCATTTCATCACTACAGTTTATTCTGATATATAAAACCATCTCACATAATATCACAGTTAAAGTAAATGTTCAGACACAACTTAATAAGTACATGAATAATAATAAAGTTGCAGTCATAATATGTCCCTTTGGTCCAGAATATTGTATCTCGACAACTGTAATGTTGTAACTGAAGTAACTATTTATTATTCCCACAATAAAAGCTGATGGAGGAATAAACTAGCTTATTTAACAAATGAAATAAATAGGTGATAACATCTTCTTAAATCTACTATCTTTAGGTGTAGGTGGACCCTATCATGCTTCATATTTTGGACGCATATAAGTTTATCTTTTCTATTCAATAGCACAGTTAAATCGAGTAAACATTCATAACTCTCATTTATTAATTCTGAGTGATTTTGTTGACCCTCTGACTTTTTCTCTGGCACCATCATGAGGTTAATATCTGTGGTTTAAAATAAAATTTCTCAGTAATTTTCAAATGATTTATTACAGACATTTATGTCCATGACAAGATGGATCCTGGTAACTTTGTTGATCCCCTGATGTGACATCACTCAGTGTGACGATTCGGCTCACTGATTGAGGTACATGCTTTGGAGAAGGTGTAGTACCAGCAGGGGGACAATAATGGAAGAGAAGAATAAACAAACGTGTAAAAAGGAGAGTGTCCACCTTATAAATGGAAAAAGGGGTGGGTCATACACAAGATAGGTTCAGTTCATGTGTGGAGGAAATAGTCCATGTTGATTGTTAATTTGAAGCAGCTTTTTTTAAGCCAAACAATCATGATTTTTCCTAAACATAACCAAGTGGTTTTACTGCCTGTGCATATTTATTTTTTGCCAACAAAATGTGTTCTTTTCACACTTGGACAAAGCAAAGCGTGACAGTGACATGATAAACCTGGCTGCTTTGACACCATCCTCATGTAAAATTTTGTTTCATTGATCATCAAAGATGTAGTTTGATCTCGGTAGTTTTATTTTGTTTCAGAATTTGCAGCAAAACTGAACATCACACACATACAAAAACAAACAGCTAAATGCAACATATCTGTTCAGATAATTTCTCACAAAAATATGCCTCGTTAAAAGTTTATATTCATTTATGCATCTTCCGGATCAATTATTGTTTTCCACAGAGAGGGCGAAAAATGATGCACAATTGTCCGTGCTGCAATTTTCAAGCAGTCATTTAGGTCCTGAGGCCCCAGCGGTGTCCTCAACCTGAGCCACAAAATCCTTTTCAAAGGGAAATGTAAAAACCTACCAAGTTATCAGGTGAGCCCAGACACAATGTAATAGGTGATTTACTCGGAGCAGGCTACATGTCACCGGGGCCTTCTTTGTTTCCCTGAGGTCTGATTTGAACTTAAATTGCTTCTGTGAAGCCTCGGCATGGCTTCTCATTATGTTGCCCCTCCTACTGCTCAAACATTAAGGAGCCTTGTGTACTGAGCCGCACTGTACCCTCACATGGTAATGCCCTCATTCTTTACCACCATGTAACCATCTGTCAAACTGCTACAGGGGGTTTTAAAAGTCCAGGTCATCACAAAGCAGACGGGAAGCAAAAGCTGAGAGCCCAATTTCTTAAATTTGATATAAACTCTGAATGTATTTAAGATCATTTAGACTGATATTATTGCAACCATGTATTTTATAGTTCATGCTTTTAAATTTCTACTATTTTCTTTGTTTTGTGAATGTGATGTAAAAGGGTATAAAAAGCGTTTTTCATTACAAAAGGTCTTTAAATATAAGTGTTATTGATGTTACGATAGATCTGTCTTGGTTGCTGTCCAATGTCGTGTTGTTTGACACTTATTGTTTGACCCTTTTCCTATTAATGATTATTGAAATTACTTAATTAAATTAAGACAAATGCAAAAAACTGTATCTTTCATCATCAACAACATCGCTGGTTTCACATCCATGAATGACTTTAATTTCATTCCCCATCACGCAGTCATCTGCCTGCCTTGTCAAATAACTGACAAAAGTGCTCATTAGACGGCTTAAATGCTTTATCTGACTCTGTTAATTATTCCTTATTCCCAACATTCGGTAACAGGAAATGACACACAAACATCTGTACACACACACACTATCTGAACCGTGCAGCTGGCCGACCCACCACAGTTGTCTGCAACAAGATGGAGAAGGATATAGCAGGCAGGAAAGTATACATTAAGAAACTTGTAAATGCTGGCGGAGTGCCTCTCACCCTTCCTGTGTGCAGCCAGGCAGCCATAACCAGATGCATCAAGCACACATTACATCCCTATACCCTGAGTATTTACTCTGCCATACAGCCAGAGAGATTAGTTTAGCTGGAGACTTGATTTATGGACGACAGAAAGTAATCCCTTCTCGTCCTGTGTGCTGTAGTCGTGCCTCCTCCTTTGCCACCGCGCCGAGCTTACACAGTCTGAAAGCCCTTGATACCGTGTTCGCCCTCAGGTGTAATGTTTGATAATATAACTACTGCTTCTGTCACCCAGACCCCCCACCCCATCTGCACCCTCAGCCAAGCAGCCGCCCCCCCACAAATACATTACAGCCCCACAATGCTTTGAGATTTATGAGGGAGTAGTGGCATAGGAGGGAGAGAGAGAGAGAATATGCATTGATTGAAAGCCCCAGATAGTCCCATCCAATCCCGCCCCAAAGAACATCAGTTATTTTGCATCCTGACACAGCGATTGATAACTCGTAAATGTGTGCGGGGATGACAAATGCAGATGGAAACTGACTCTGACAAAAATGATAACGGCATCGGTCTCGAGGGGGTGACGGAGGTGGAGGCGGGATGCTGCTTAAAATATTTAATAATTGATACGGAGGCAGCGAGATGTTGTTTGACCCTGGAGGAGTGTGAATGTCATCAGAAAATTGCTAAGACTTTGAAGTGAAATACATTAATGATGCGTACCAGAGTGTGTGTGCATACGTGCACTTGTGTGTGTGTATGTACAGTATATATTTGCAGAGAAGGCCGAGGCGTTATGGCCTGCAAGGGTCACTGAATTATGTCTGCATGTAACAGAGCTTTTTCTGTCTTCATGACATAAAATTTTATTTTAACTTCTCAAGGCAGATGATGTAAAAACAGTGTTCAAGTAAGTTTTATTCTGCAGTATTACTATAGGTAAGACGACTAAATTTAAACCATTCAAACTTAAAATGAAGAACAGTATTCTGAAATAATGAATGTAACTTTTCTTCAGCGTGCAAACCAGCTTTCAGTGTCAGCAGCTCAAAGGAAACACTTTGCTTGGTTGTGCTGGTCATAATGTTTGCTCGCTCTCCTGCATCCATGTTGTCCAAATTTGTTCGTCCGTGTCTGTAACAAGTAGAAATGTGGGAAGAAAGTATTCAGACACTGAAGGCCCGTAAATGTGTAAAAGAGGAGATCTTTACAAGAACAGTTCATATGATCATTCAAAGTAAAAGCAGTACAGTAAAAGGCAGGAATGAACCCAAGATGCTGCAGCAACAAGGCTAAACATCTCCATCTCAGTTCTCTGTGCTGCGAAGCAACTTTTAATACACCTCATATAAGAAAATAATACTCTGATGTTCGTGGGATTAAAGCAGCACCCAAACGTCTCTCCATATGGTAAGTCGTGCACCCCTGTGGAGGACACAGTGGGACACTGGACAGCTTCAACCCATAACCCCTCGTACCTTCAGCTAAACAACCCTGAAATCATCCTGCTGTCTAGTTCGGTATTAAGACAAATCAGTTTCAAAAGTACAGAATGTGAAGCATTTCAATCCTCTTACAGAAGTCTGATGTCTGAGGGGAAACAGACAGTAAAGAAGCTTCAATCAACAAAGTGCATGAGATTAAGGTTCACTGTTAATAAAGTTTATTATGTTGCCCAAAGAAGGAAAAGAGATGGGCTAATGAAGTTAATGTCAACTGTTCAATCAAATTCTCTTTAAATCTTTTCGGGTGCTGACTTTTTTTAAAAAAGTATAACTGGAAATAAAGAGAAGTTTGTAACAGCCAAACAAATACCATTAATACACATTATTGTGTATCATAACACCCTCTAGTCTCCTGACTCTCAGCCCCATGGATGGGTTACTGAATGGGTCTATTTAAACTGCAAAATGTTATTTAGAGGGACACAGATCAACTACAAAAAGACACATGAAGACCAAGACAAGCCAAAATGACCACAAACAGACACAAGACAATCACAAAAGGCACAAAATGACCCCAAAGAGACAAACAAACAATATATAAAGGAGCAAAACAACCAAAAAGACACATAAAATGACCACAGAGACACAAATGGCTTCAAAAAGGAGCAAATTATGCAGAGAGAAACACAAAATAACTACACACACAAAACAACCACGAAGAATAAATATGAAAAAATATGAAAGGACAACAAGTAAATGCTACAACTACAAAACTGAGTAAAACAAGCAACAAAGTAGCTATGGAAATGCAGTACGACCACAAAGAGACACAAAGTCACTACAAAGATTAAAATCAACTACAAAGAGACAACAAAATACCACAAAACAACTACAAAAAAACTACAAAACTATCTAAAAGATACACATAACTACAGAAAGATCTATAACAACTACAAAAGATGCAAAATGACAACAATAAGGAGATAAACAAACAAGACCCACAAAACAACCTTAATGAAACACCATTGAGCTCACAAGGTGCAAAATGCCTACAAAGAGATGTAAAGTGATTAGAAAAACAACAACACAGTCTTTATGTTTCGGCTCCTTTGAGGTGATGGGGCCTTTTAAATGTCGGTACCCAGGGGCCCATTGTCTTATAATGCCTCCATGCTCAGCCTGTGTCTGGCTGAATGGATGTCAGTGGGGTGTATAAGATACTGTATCCACCAGCTTCCAGCAGATGAGAGCTGGGAACGTTTGGGTTTGTCCTCCCTTGGGAATGTGAGAACAGGTGCAGGTGCAGGATGTTACAAATGCCATCACTTTAATAAATGAACTTCTCTAAAAAGCTGCACTAAAACTCTGATTAAAGCTGGACTGATGTTCCTCAGAAGTTAGTTCAAGCTTCCTCTTTTAATATGTTTGACAACACCTACCTCCAGGAAGAGGGGCGAGGAGACTGAGGGAGCAAAGGAGAGGGAGACGACAGGAGCAGAATGTGAAGAGACATTAAAACATTTCAAATGAAAGGTGCGTCAGAAGAGCTTGTCAGTGCATTACCGCCAAGATTAAAGGGGTCTCGGTGTCTTCTGTCGGGTTCAAGGGAGACTGCATGAGGATTTGGCTCAGACTCTTAAATACCTCTGTCGACTAAGATTCAAACAAACACTTCCACAATAATTACAAGTTGACTTTTCTTCATAGCTGGAGTAAAAGGTAAAACATTTTCAAATAAAACTCCTCCATTGTCAGTGTAAGTACCCCATGCTGTTTATTCAAGCTGAGACATTTTTGAGACTATTATTCACTGATTAGGGAACACGGCAGAAAAAAAACATAATGCTTCCACGTTTACAAGCCTTTAGAAATCAAGAGGAATGAGGTCTTTAGTTTAGGTATTAGTTAGGAAATTAATATGCCATTATCATCAAGAAATAGGCAGCCATGCCAGAGTTGTTTCTTGAAGGTATCCCTGCTTAAAGCTATGACTTTTTGGCAGTTTTTAGCTCTTTTAGAGCCTAACGCACACACACAAGCACACACACACATATGCACCAGAGGTTACTTAAACTGTACCATATCTGCAGGAGCCGTCTGTCCTATTTCCTCTTTTCTTTCTTGTTCACCCAGCCATGACACCTGACCTTGAGGAAATATCCCTGTAACGATCAATAAAACCATATGTCATTGTTATTGCACTCAGGTTTCATGTTCCAGATGTTGAAGTAGTTAAAGGGGGTTTCATATATTTTTTTAACCTGGGACCTTTTTTTGCATGTTTTGTTGTGCAAATGACTGATACTTACCAGAAGTTTTTAATTGTTCCAGCAGATCACCTCTAGGGGGAGCTACTACATGGCAGCTCTGTAATCCTTTGGGGCAACTATGACAGTCTCTTTATTATGTCCACGTCATTCTGTGCCAGAAAACCAAATTGTTCAACTGTAAATCCTGCTTGGCGAGTCAAATCCTAAGTGTTTCCATTGAAACAAAGAGGATTTTACTCTTTCTACAAAAATGTCCAATAAAATTACCGGACAATTTAAATAACAGTTACAGCCTGTGAGCGGCAAAAAAGGCAGTTTTAGTTGACATAGTAAAGATGATCATTGTCACCCCAAAGGATTACATTGCAGCTGTTATTGCCATGTTGCAGCTCCTCTATGAGTTTATCAACCTAAATAAGTATAAAACGTCTGGTAAACGCCATTGAGTTGCACAGCAAATTTTCTAAAACTCCTGCTTATGTGGAGTTACTCAGGCTCTAAAAATGCCAGAACTGCCCTTTAAGAAGGAAACACACTCACACACTGTGTTCTCTAAACCAGTCAGTAGCTCAGTGGGAAGTCGTGGACTGCTGGTGTCCTTAATAGCAGAAGCTGTCAACACAGACAAGGTGGCTGAACTCTAGACGGGCCTGTCAGACGTCCAAGCAGCTGTGACCGGCACTGCTGAATGCAAACATGAGTGGCCATTTGTATGAACTTGGCAGGCTGAGGGGTGACTGTCAAAACCTGGTTTGAGGAGAGAGACGCACATATGGTACCTCTCCTGCTTATGTTGAGTTATTCAGGAAAAAATCCTGACAAACAGTGATGGCGTTCACTGTTTTTTGACCGTGTCTTGACTTTTAAAACTTGTTTGACATCTCAAGGTCAACCTGAAGTCCTTGTAAGCTTGTTGCGAAGTATTCAGCGACAGTCACTAAGTTTGAGCAAACTCCAGCTGCTGATAAGGACTGTGCATTGTGGATTAAAGCTCTTCTACTAGCTAGTATGTAAAGTCTTATTTGTTTCCTTAAGCAAATTTCTTACAACAATATATTGTAAACTTAAAAGAAAATTAGCTACCCGTGTCTAAAAAAATCTGTGAAAAATGTTGCATGTGTATCCCGTCAAAAAATGCTGACTTTAATGCCCCCTACTGGAAGCATGAAAAACAGTTACACACGCTAATACACAGAAATTCGGTTAGGGAATAAACAGGATGAATCAACACATAATCTTTACCAGTGTTTCTCAAAGTTAAGGGCATAGCCCCCTGGTTGGTCTCTGAGGTGTTGGAGGTGGGCTGCAGCCTGGACTGTAAAAAATGCTTCCATGTAGCAAATTCATTCAAATATATTTGTTCTTTGTTTTGGAAAATAACTCTGCTGCATCTTTCTGTATGTCCTTCCTCTCCTTTCTACCTTCTCTTACTGTCAGTGTAAATGAAGATTTGTAAACATTAATTCTAGTATCTATGGCCCCACTGGAACCCTTGCTAATAATAAATAAATACTAATTTTGTGCAATGAGCCACATATTTGTCAGTTTTAGTATGTATGTATATGTTCATGACAAAATGAGATGGATGGGGGGTCCGCTGAGGTTTGAAGGAATCTTTAAAAGGCCTCAAGCCTCCAAAGTTTGGGAAGCTCTGCTGTCGACAACACAAAAAATGCCATTATTGAAATAAATTATTGATAGCACGTCATTTTTAGAGTTTGCTATTTTTCTAATAATTGACCAATAAGTTCTTCAGGCATCCCCTGAAACTAATTTTGTATCTTTGTACAAATTATAAGGAATATAGAAACGGTGTTTAGTTAAAAACAGGCCTACAAACAGCTAATAAATCCAAATCATTTTGTGACTATAAAAAGACACAAACATTCAATTCAGCATAAACAAAGTTTTCTAGGAATTATCATTTATTTGGGTTTAAACTCTTTCAACACACTTAAAAAAAAAGATATTTACTTTATAATTAAACACATGAATGAGGATGAATTCCTCTATCTTTGTGGTCTGTTATTTTATTAAAAGACGTCTTGCAAGACTGAATGGCACTGTTTATATTGCAATGCTTTGTTGACTGACAATATGTATTTTGACTGGCTCACACATAAAGTCTTTGTATGCACATTTATACATTTCACTTGCTAAATTCTAGTTTTGCACATGTACAAAATTATATGCTTTTACATAAAGTATACACATCTGAAATAGAGATACTATTTGGTACAAGTAGATAATTTATGATCCATACAGGCTCAAAAATGTAAATTCCTGCTCCACCACTGTTACAGATGGCTCATTCCTGCCTCTAATGTATAGCGATGGGAAGCAGTTGAATTAAATGTGGTTTGACTTTCTTGTCAGCCACACGTACACAACACATCCCTGTTATGTTTGAGGCTTCTTAAGGAGAAAACATGATGAGGATAAAACACCACAACATTTCACTGCAGAGACATTAATTCAGACGCTTTAATGAGAGAGACAACAGAATATTTCCAAATGTCAAATCGGAAAACCTTCACAAACAAATGGACGTATCTTTCCTGCAGTAATGAAAAAAATGGCAGCATAAAATAACCTGGAGAGATGCTAAGCTACTTAATGTAAATTCTGCCCTGGAGGAGAAAACTGTGCTCTCTTTTAGTTGACCAGTACAAGGACAAACACACATCACAACAATGAAGACAAAAAGGAGCAGGAATTAGTCGAAAAACTGTGCAGACTGAAACAGAAGTGGCTGAAAATTGATTTCAAGTTCTGTCAGTGACGGCAAAGAAAACACTGCACACAAAAAAACAACATCTCTCACAGGCTGCCTGGAGAAAACAAAACTGTGCCATTAAAAGCATAATAGGATTATCGTTTCTGTTTGTTTGTCACGGTGGATCAAGAAAATTACAGTTAAGAGAAGAGCTTAGAGCCACATTGTTATCACCACTTCAGAAAACGAGGAGCAGACACAGACCATTTACATATTCATTTACTGCTTTTGAAATTCACCTTTTTTAATTAGTTTGTGTGTAACAATCACTTAATATCACACCTTGACACCGAGAGCTGCTGCAAACACGTCCTCAGCCGCCGCCGCCGCCGCCGCTGCCGCCGCACTTAACACAGGTTCATCAAACAGCGGGGAAGTTACACAACACTGATGTGTGTCGCAGTGATGTCTGAGTGGGAGGCAAAGAAAAGAAAGAAACAAGATGAAGGCTAACAGTCACTCACAAGGTTGTGGGAGCTCTTGTTTGTTTGTTTGTTTGTTTGTTTGTTTGTTTAGCAGTCGGTGTGAGGAACACAAAACAAGACAAACACTTCAGGACAGGAAGCTGTTGCAAGAGCCATGATTTCAGATCTTCCTGGTGTGCCGTCTTGTTGGTTGTTTGTTGTTTATTTTTCCACCGGTGGCTTCAGAGGGTGACAGGAAAGACGTTCCCATTGGTCCTCCTCGCCTGCCACAGAGCCGGACCATCCCGTCTTGTTTCCTTGTTTATCTTGTCATAATTATGCTGGAGGACAGTGTTGCTCGGTAAACTATGTGGGATTGAGGGTGTGTGGATGAAAAATAATGTATTTCAGGACACAGCTGCTCATATGTGGGCCTGTGAGCTGAGGCAGGAAAAGATATTTCTAATTATGTGAAGTTGGCAGGAAGAATATGTTGATTTCAAGTGTAAAGTCAATGTTTTCAACATATAGCTCCAGCAGCTTGAGAGGGACAACAAATAAGAAAACGAACGAGTAAACACTGTTTCTGAGCCTGCAGGCTAATGTATAACATAATGTGCCAGTAGAGGCTGTTTCACACATTGAGGAGCAGTGTGAAATTAAGTCTTTGGACCCATCGTGGCGCCGCTGTTTAGCTTTGCTGGGTCTGACCAGCCAGTCAGCTGATTGGTCATTACTGCAGGAAATCAAGTTGTGCTTCTCCAAAAGTTGAATCTGCTCTAATCTTTTCTGCCCTTTTTCTGTTCAGGCCATCATAAAATGGACTACCTACACTGAAATGAAGAGGGGGACTCATGCTTTTGCCTCTAGTCCTGATTTGGTTTGAACAGGTCCAATAAGCCTCATGGTCTCATGTTTGTCGTTGCAGGTTGGTAACAAACGAAACACTTATTTTTAAAGAAAATATGCACATTGGAGACATTATTCATTTAACTGTTCTTAGATTTATACTTGAATTAGTTTTAAGATCATTCAGATGATGCAAATATGTTGGATTAATATAAGACGCTGAGCATTGTAATCCTAATATGGGCAGGCTAAGAATATAATGCACTCATGCACCTGTGAGCCATAAATCCCACCTCAGCTTAAATTGCCTTATTATTTCCCTCTCATATAGTGCCAACATTTAGAAAATGTACAGGAACAACCCAACACAACCAGACTTGACCACTTAGGTCAAGTCTAGACTTTGCTTAGAGATCATACAACTGAAAAGTCCAACTTGTTTTTTTTTTCTTGCATACTGCTTCGATTTGATCACACAGTTTACACACTGAAATGTCCTCTGTACAATCTGCACCTGCTCTTAACCGTCTATCTGCACCGAGTGGAAAACACTTCAGCTTCTCAGCTCAAACCAGCAGCAGTCCTGTGCAGATCACAAATGCTGCTGGAACAGTTTAATTGCAAACTCATTACTGCTACTTGCTTTCATTGTCTCTCAGTTCCATATAGCTGTTAACCTCTAGAGAGAAATATACTCTCCATCTAATCTCCATTAACCATTCCACATTATGTAGGGTAAAGACTGAAAGAGTGAAATTACCACTTTTTTAAAAAGTCTATGTTGAATTTCTAAACCAGGTTGAGGTCATGTGGATGACAAGATCAGCAGGGGAATAATGTAACATTGGACACAAAAGAATAAAGAGACAGAGGGGTCACAGCATAAAAATGTGCAAAAAGGACTCAAAGAAAAAACAACCATCTGGTCCCAGTTAGCTAATACTGTTTTAATATGTGTTTGTGATTAAATAATATTTTTGTTTGAGTCTCATTCATGTCAGTTAGTATTTAAATTGATCTAAAGATGTTTGAGGATTATGTATGATGTGCTAAATTTTATGTTTTGCACATTGTATCTTGTTATTTTTGTCCACATTTCTTTCAAATTGATCAGAAAACTCTGCTGATGCCTGAAAATGACACAAAGACAAGACAGATCATCACAGCTGTAAACTAAACTGCAAATATAGCTGAAGAATTGCCTTTTTACAAGACTTGTCAAAATGTATAGATTTGGTCTCTTTCGTGATGGTTAACTAGGGATTAAATTGCCTATAAGTTGTGCCATAATATCATTTACGTTTTGATGTGTTTGCATTATTTTATAATCAAAGGATTTTGTACAAACATTGGCAGCTAAACTCACTGGTGCTTATTTGCAACAAATGTTACATAAAATAAGAAAAAAAGCCAAACAATGTTGCCTCTGCTATTAATTTCCAGATTAACTTTAGCTTAAAGTGGATAAAATAATAGATTGAACGTTCAGTTCATTTTGTTAGAAGTTTCACTGATTTTGAATGCAGCATACTGTGAATGTATGTTATAGTTTTAAGAAAAGTTAAAAATTCATTTGTCATTTCAATATTAAAGAAAAAGATTAAAGCTCACTGTAGATGAAAAAAAAATCAGATACCTGTGCTTTGTGCTTTATTCAGTGTCGGAGCCACTTTACAGTGATATGAGCAGTGTGTCAGTATTGTTTCCTCTCAGACGCTGACAGCTGCCACTCAAGCCTCTCTGATGGCTGTCAGCGCCGCAGAGTCATCTCACAGCTCTCTGCTGTTAGTGTTATTGTGATCATCAGCAGTGACAGATGTACAGATAATGAACAGCAGCAGCACACAAATAAATATAAAACACGCAGCATTGTGAAGTCTCTCTTGATGTCATGTTTCAATGAAGCACTGTGGAGTGATGGTGGACTTTCAACATGTCGATTTCCCCAGCTAAACGGGCAAATACAGCAAACTATACAAAGCTAGCATGCTGTTTTGGAGAGAGAGAAAAAGGAGGAAGTGAGTGTGAACTGCAGAACATTAGTGGTAAAATATTTTTAGGCTTCATTTTGTTACCAGTAAACTTTTGTCTTAAATCCAACAAAATCTTCTCAACTTTAACTTTTTCAACTTTAAGTTTATCATGAATTTGAGCAGGAACTGGCATTGAGTGAATTCACAATAAATATCTACATAAATTTA
>JAPZDY010000008.1:9063557-9082335 GCA_029783645.1 Ctenochaetus hawaiiensis | reverse complement strand
TTGACAACAAATGATGAGATTAGTTAAAATGAAACCAAAATCTTTGAGATTAAAATTAACTGTGATTAAAGCTCAAAAGTAACATTATTCATAATTTGAATTAATATATATCTGATAACATTTAAAAGGAAGTACGACAAAGTCCTTCCTCCACTTTGTGTCTATGCAGAATTTAGTAAACAATGCTCTCTAAATCCCTTCTTATTTCCATTATTCACGCAGATGGCAGCTTGGCTCCTATGACTGGCAGTTAGACTCAGATGACATGACAGATGTTGTTTCATTTCTCTGCATCTTGTTTTCCTCTGTTTGGACAAAGAATGATAATTGGATCTTTTGATTGTAATTTCTTAAGACTCTTTCAGTTTTCCTCCCGGTCTGTCCGGCCATATTTTGTCTTCAGGCTGCCTCAGCTGTGTGTTCACTCTTTGAATTTTTGCATTAAAAACCAACTCCATCTGCTTACTTTTCCAGGTTTTTCAAATGCAAACTCCAGCTCACACTTTACCTAAAAAACATAAGATACAGCACTGATGCTCTCCCTGTCCCTCACTAATCTAAAGCATCTGTCTGCCACCATCCCTCCATTTCATCCCCTGAGGAGATGAAATGCATTTTGGGCCGTTTGAGGTGGATCAGTAAGCTAGCGCAGCATACTGAGAAATTCTTGTGAATGTAGTATAACATCCAGGCTTTTCTTACACATATTCATCTGTCATGTTTCCTCAAGTGCTAATGTTAGCCAGCTTGACGCATACTGCTTTTTCACCTGTCAGCATAGTGCAAGCGGCAGGGTGGGCGGAGCCCAAAGACTGTGATTGATAGATCCAGAATTAACTTAGCAAAGGATAAAGAGAAGATGTTCTTTCAGCCTCATTTCAGAGCCCATTATGTTAAACATAATATTAATCATAACAGAGGATTTTAACTTACCTACAAACATGTTCCTGAGAGGAACTTTAATTGACTTCTGCAAGAAAACTGCATCAAATGATTTACAGGAGTTGTTTGTTGACCGTATGGTAAACAATTTAAACTCATACTGACTTTACTTTTCCAGTTGCATCAAAAATACTTTTCTCCCATTAGCTGTCAGCTTGCGAGGCCACTGCAAGTTTCCTCTTTGGGTTTATTCGGGATATCCCTGCAGCACTGGCAGCAAGTACAGCCAATTCACCGCATGTACCATGTAACCAAACCTGTTTTATTCTTAGGGTCTGTACGTAGCACTTTCTGACATGTTTGATGTGTTTGCATGTCTCGGTGTGATGTGTGTGTACATCAATAACACAACTCTGAATATGTGTATGCGTGTGTGTGTGTGTGTGTACAGAAAGGAGGGGGACATCTTTCTGCAGTGCTGTCTTGTTGCCGCATTTCCTGCTGACAGGTCTGATCAGAAAGTGATGACAGCCTATGATTGTCAAAACGCCTGTCAGTGAGTGGCAGCTCGGCTTTGGCTCTGCCTTATTTTCCACTTCCCTTCCCCCTGGTTTTGTCACATCTCTTTCCCAGCAGCGGGGTTGGCTTAACTCACAGTGAAGGTAAGGAGAGGCTCGTATAGGCAGCATGAGGAACTCAATCTCGGCGTGTTGTGTTAAGGCCGTTGTAGATGTCACGCGTTAATACTCCCACGGCGGTGGAGAAGCGAGCGAGACAGTAACAGAGTGGGAGTTAAACCAGGAGTTGGAGAGCTGAGTTTGGTGAGTGTCTTGACAAACAAAGCAGAGCTACTGCTTGCATTGTGTGCTGGACAGGTATGACAAGAGCAAGAAGGGTAGTTTTTACCTCAAGAATGCTCAAACTCAGAGCTTCCATGCACAACAGATGAATTTCACAATAAAGTTCCTCTTTTATTAAGAGGATTGATTGGGATTTAGACTAGTAGATCCCCTTCAATTCAATAGAGAATTGTGATAAGTGGTCTTTAGAGAAACTGGGTATTTTTCTGCAAGTTGCAAGGTTTTATGTTCAGCATTTAGACGTCTGAAATAGTCAGTTCTATCTCCTCCTCCAGCACAGTTTTTGAACAAAGTGTGGAATTAATGTGCATATTTTTCACAGAGCTTCCTGGCAAAGGTCAGCTGACAGCAATTCATCAGTTTCTGAGGAGATAAATCTGAAATTCAGAGTGAGCGTCTGGATTTGACTGTATTATATTACACTGAACAAAGTTTTTGAAAAGCTTCAAATCAAGTCTTTGTAGTCCATCTAATTTTCTTATCGTACTCACTGATGTATTTTCTGAAATAAAAGAACAGGAAATCATTGCTGAAAAGAAGAATTCCTACAGGGCAAAAAGCATGAGAACTTAGACAGTTGAATCAGAGCTAAAAGTTTATATTTCAGGTAAAATGCAACTAATAATAATACAGAATTACACAGGTTAACTCTTCACAAAACTACTGCAATTACAGAGGGTCAAATATGAATCAGGAACTTAGTCTGTAAACTGTAATGAAAACTCATAACAAGCTTAAATTCTAAATCTGGATAACCTGAGAATAAAGATATGTACACACACTTAACTGCATGTTTCTTGCTTCATTTGACTTTATTTTTGTTAATGTCACTCCATTTACTTCAAAAACAGTAATTTACTGACCATCTAATGCTGTTTGTTTTATTTCACCATGCACTTCACCAACACTCAGTGAGTTTTCATGTTTCAAAGAATAAAAGCCTTGAACCAAAATAAGCTTGCAAATGCATACTTTACAAATTTAAGCAGAAAACTGAGAATTTATCAAAACCACAAATAGGAAGTCCAAACTTATGAAAGCAACACAAGTCTGAACCTTATACATGACTGGACTCTGTAGGCTTAATATTCTTCTGAGGATGCAATTAAGAACTATTTGCACATATTTATTTTTAAAAGTAAAGGCCAATGAGGAAATTCCCGTGCCCATTGCAACAATGGTGTAACTTCATCACTCAGTAAGTCAGAGACAGACTTTAAAATTCCTAATTCTGGCCTCGACTGTGCTGCAGTCTGGCCAATAGGATCCGAGTGGTGTTGTAATAAGACATAGTTTCCCTTTGAAGTCACAAGATAAGCATCTCAAATCTCTTAGCTGAGTTGTAATGGTCTCAGATTAGATCTTCCCAGATGCAGGCGTCTTTTTGTAGGAAACAGCTGTTTGGGTGTGTTTGGCTCATCAAACTAACTCATCATATTAATGCAGTTTAGTGCAAAGTCCACACTTGTCACCGCGCTGCCGCTCCTTCGCCGCCCTCCTCTCATTTTTCTGTCACTCTATTCTGACTGTGATCATGATTGTTAGATAACTGTTAATTAAAGAGATGTCAAACTCATGCTAATGATAGCGACTTAATTTGGGGCTGGAAAAATAAAAACAGAGATGTACTGCTGTGCCTTTAATGCAGCGCAGGAGCAACACAGGGAGGCCTGGTTGCTGCACAGTGTTGTGGATCCAGGACACAACTTACCCTCGGTGGAGATGTTAGGCAAGGCAAAAGTGACAGGCCAACATCCATCCGCCTCCTCAACTTGTCTATTTATATGTATATTCATATTCATGAGCTATCGGACCATGCGCTGTTGGCGATGCATTTAGCGTTATTGGAAAAACTGAATCTCAGTCCTTCCCCCTGGCAACTGACAGAGAAAGATTGCAGTGCCCAAGTGACAAAGGACTGGCAGGGCCTGGTACTAAATCATTGTGCTGACGTGGGCAATGAAAGCCGCATCTCATCTGTGGACTTGTAAAAATGACTCTACCCTTCACTTTGGGCATTAAGTGGATTGTTGGTTCCTCTATTAACACATCTCTTAAAGATGTGCGAGTCTTTGGGCAGCTGTTTAAAGCTCGCAGAAGAGGAACACTGATGACGTGATAATTTACGACTCCTTCAGACTTTTACCTCTGTGTCTGTACAAGAGAAGAGCTTTTTGGCCTGAGAGCAGAGTGCGGCTGTATCAGATGAGCTGCCAGGTAACCTTTATGTAATTTCAGAAAAAAAATAGAAAAACTTAAAAAGACTTTATAATTTTCAGAGACACTCTCATTTTTGTAACTGATGATTTATTTCTACGGCACTCATTGGTAAGATGATATTTCGAAACCAGTGTTCTCTGTGAGCCAATAATTCACTGTCCAAAGTAAACAGCATACAATAGAAAAGTGACCACATGAATAAGTTCCCTTAAAAGGGTTTATTAAAGCAGATTCAGGTTTTAAAGGAACAGTGTTTACATATTGTGCACTGACATTTGCAAACTAAAAGAAATGTAAAAATGTTCCCTCTATTTATTAATGATTTGGGGAGGGGGGGGCACAAAGTGGCACACTGTTCAAGACACTCAAGGTACGCTTTGCCAACCTTGCATGTGCAGAAAGAGAAATGAACTACACCTTCAATGAAAGTGCCTTTGCATTGCATTGGATTACTTTTTTTTTATTATAAGGAATTAATATAAATAGTTATAATAAATAAGAAAACTTTGAATGATAATTGTACACTGACAGTGATAAATGATCAAATTTTGTGTCTGTACAAGTTTGAATTAAAAAGGTAACATTTATCTGGTGCAGAGAAACTGAAAGCATCAAAGGTAAATAATCACAGTGTGCACAAAAAGAGTCTGAAACAGTTCAGTAAGGTCCTTCATGAATGTACCGCATGCTGAAACCACAAAAAAAACACCAAATAAACACAACACTGTGCACTTTTCATGGGCCTGAGCAGGCAGGTGTCATGCAGTTCATGACACTAATGGTGCTGCAGTGCGGCACTTGATCACTGACACATGTCCCACTGTTCCTTTGACGTGAACACAGACCAATTCAGAGTGTTTCATCAAAATGCCAGAGGGCACAGGTGAGATAAAAATGCCACTTTGCCACCACAAAGCCTTTCGCTGCAGCACCATAAAACCAGAGACCTTGGCCTAAAATTGACTCAAAAAATACTGTAATGTCTAACAAAAAGAACACATTTGAGACATAGGGGAGAGATCATTTGATGTGAAGTTACTGCCATCAATCTAAAATAAACACAAACCATCAAGTTATTACTGATTTTAACATTGTTTATGTGAATCAAAAACGACAGAAATAATCTAATTAATATCAGCTAAAAATATGACTTTTCACACCTTAATTATTACCGAAACCAGATTCCTACACTTCTCTTATTGATTTTCAGCTTCTCTCTCGCTCCACATCTCCTCCTCAATCCCCCCCTGCACTTCCTCCCTCAGTTCCTCCCTCAAGCCTCTGACAGTAGTGCCGCACATAAAGACACTGCTACCTTTGCATAATGTGGATGCACCTTCTGTAGGTCGAATGAAGCTCCTTCGACATGTGTCAGAAGCTTGCCGTGTAGGCTTGGACTAATGATGGCACGGCGGCCAGCCCACTGCCCCTCAGCATATGCCCACTCTCACATATGTGTGTGAGTGAAAGAGCGCGTCTGTGTGTCTGAGTGTGTGTGTGTGTGTGTGTGCAGGGGGTGGCAGGGTTCGTCATGCTGATTAAAAGCAACCCCCCCCTCACAAAGCCCCTCAGAAAAAGACAGCAGGGAACATGAACCACTGTCAGGTTGGCCCAGATGAGGACACAGGATCCGTGTCACCTGAATTTACCGGCCTAATATGACAGCCAAGTTGTGATCCGTTGTCTGGGACGTGTCACGTTTGCAGAGTTTGGGCTTATTCTCATGCAAATGATGTCAGGTTTGGACAGAATGTGAATGAGACTCGTCACACTGTCCAAGGGTCTAAACCCAACCGCATGACAGTGGTTTCTCTCGCGCAGCTCAAGATGAAATAAATACGACATTTGACATTCAAACCTGGCAACCAATACCAGGAATAGTTCAAAATAATGAGGAATTTGCGAGAGGAGCCGCGGCACCACGAGTGTAACCTATTTACCTTTCCTTAGGTCCTAAATAGCACATATCCAAACTGCAATAAGACCACACAGCGTTTGTTGTGTTGTCAAATACATAGACACACACATCAGCCTGCCTTGAGATTTTCCTGTAAAAAACATCTGTTTTTTACAGTTTAGAGTGATGTACCTTTTATTCACAGGAGTTTATTTTAAATGAGATTGTTAATTTAGTAAAATAATAAGCATTTTTACAGTTTTTGCTCATCATACACTGTATACAGTGGCAAGAAAATGTATTAAATTGTATTTTCTGTTCATTAACAAGCAAGGAACAGGGATCGTTTAGTAAATCTGTTTATCTCTTTTCCTTAAAAATACTAAAAGAAATGGCTCTTTCTCAAGTGTGTTCTAATGTTTTGTCCACTTTTTGTGGTAGATTAAATAAACGCAATAATAATAACAGAAAAATTAGAGTATCACCAAAAACATGACATACTTCTAGATATAAATGTCTCAATATTTCAGGTAGTTTGACACAACAGTGACGGCACTTCACATCACACCTGTGGGCTTTACAGCAATGAAAATAAAGGGGTTTGATAGATCCTAAAAGACACTTCATCTATTCAGCAGGCTGGCAGCCGTCATTATTCTCGAAAGAATCGACTTTGTCACTCCTCCATTCTTCAAGAGCCTCTCCCTCGGCCTGATGAATTATGTCGTCTGTATCTTCCAAAACAAGGCTCATTCCTGACAGGTACACAACACTTTACAAGATGGTTTTGACTACCTGCAGATCTCAGCGGGGACAAACGTGTCAACAAGCGATCGCATTGAACTCTCTGTCCATGATGAGATGTCTCAGGTGATTTTAAAAGCTTCAGCTTCTCCTCGAATCCTGTATCGAGGCCTAATGTTTTTACAAAAAAAATTTTAGGTGCTATATTGTTTTGCTGTCAGAATGGCTGCAGCAGAAAGACATGAGTCTGCCACCTCAGGTATGTTTATTTGTTTCGGAACAAATAAACGGGTTCATTTGTGATTGATGGCTTACAACTTCAGTCAGTCAAGGAAGAGTCATCATTTTTAATAAATCATAATGTATGCTGATAGTCAAGAATAAAAACACTAACACTAACCCTGGATGTTCTTTTATAACTGTACATTTAGCTTGACCATCAGATTATTTAGAAGGACTGGAGAAAATAAGCACAGGTGAGCAATGAACACTGACAACACAATCATTTGCCTTGATAAGATAGTGCTTTTTTAGATTGATAGTAAATTGTGCTTTGACCAAACCTTAACTTCACTGTGTTCCCCTACTTCTGAAATCAAATGTTCCTGTTTGAACCCCTAAAATCAACCAAAAACAGCAATGCATTTCCAGAGAAACACATGAAAACACATGAAAGCCTTTTGTTCAGCATCACGTTCTCCAGCTCAGTCACATTGCTGTGGCAGAGGAGAGGGATTTTTTGCAGATATTCTTCCCTCTGGAGAGCACATGTGTTTTGAATGTGAGATCTTGTCGCACAGAGCTGTGATCAACAGAAGGTTGTCCAGAAAGCGGCGAGGGGGGGACAAAAGAGCGCGGGGTTAATTCACCGAATCGTCGCTGTCGGCATGAGTGCACCTGATATGCATGTCACAAGGATTCAGACACTGCCTGCACCATTGTGCGCATCTCGTTGACACGTAATACTTCATGGATGTACAGATGTTGCTGCTCAGTAGCAGAACAGCTTTCTGCGACTCTGAGCTTTCCATTTTGATTGTTATAAATGGATAACAGGCTGCATCCCGACGCCTCTTGTCACAAACACCCTTTTGTTTAACATCAGATTTGTGCTGCTGTCTCGTGAGCCTCTGCTCACCTGGTAATGCTGATGACATGGAGCCAATTTATGTTGTGTTTGCTTTAAAGCAAACAAGAGTCGGAGAGAACAAACAAAACATCGGCTGCCTGACAAAGTCATATGTGCAGCTTTTGTACCTGTTGTGACAAGACAAAGATGCTTTGTTTGAGAGGCCGTGTAAGAAAACAGCTACATGTCTGCGGCTGCATGTTTACAACATTATAATCAATGTATTGACTGACTGATTCTACATGGGACAAATTAATTCCTGTATGTAACGCCATTATATGTATTCAAACTTTGACATCTCAGAACTTTTATTTAGATTGGTTACACCATAATGACAAAAAAGAGGTGTCATTTATCTGTTTCTAATATTGATCATTACATTATGATTGATATCGTCTAAAAAGAATGATGAGGATGGCAATTTATATGTTAACTGTATGTACACTGTAACATATTGATATATACACAAATATAAACAAATTTATACATTAAAATCCTCAGCCTTGTTTGTTTTCTGCCATTGCTCACCTTTATTATTTCATATTTGTAATCCTTGTTAGCAGTTTGTCTCTTCCTGTTTACATTGAGAATAATGAAAAACAAATCCCTAACTTTGCCAAAAGCCGATTCTGATTAAGATTCTGAACTTTGTGTAAAAAACTAATTAAAAAGGTGATTTGTTTTAAAACAAATCACAAGTAGTTTTTACTGGCAAATCTCAGCCATATGATTAAAAGAATGAATCAAATGTGTTTTCATCAGAAAATTCTAATGTTAAAATGTTTATCACCGACCAGATTAACTTTTTCATATCACTACAAATTAAACTAGAATTTGTTCATACAAAAACAGAAAACAAGAATAAAAACTTAAAAGCTGAGTGGACTGCATTCACTTATACCCTTTTCAGACTGTATGAATTTTTTCTAAACTGTATTTATTGAGACACTTAAATAATGAAAAAGAAGTTGAAGGTCCTCTGACATTGTTTTGAATCCTGCCTATGATTTGTTTCTTCTGAACTTCTCTTCCTTTTGCACACATTGATTAACTTTCTGTACATTATGCTCCTGCACCATGATGTGACTTCCATTGTGTGCGACTCTTTTCTGCATTTTTCACTGCAGCTTCTTATGTTTCCCTGACACACAGATCACGCTGCAAGGTGCTGGAACTCTATTGTTTCTTGGGAAAATGCCTCAGGCTAGTGTTCAAGAGCTGCGTGGGGTGGGAGCATGTCGACTTAAATACCTTCAGTGGAGACATGCCATGGCCTCTTTTATCAGGTGTCTCACCAGCTGCACTATAAAGCTTAGCTCTATGTTAAACCATAAAGTCAAATCCTGTTTTTTATGACAATGTTTTATTCACTTTTTTCCCCCCTGAGAGGGATTATGTCTCTATTTGAAATTGCTCTTACACATTTACTGATTTGGGGCTCATCATGGGGTCTGAATTGAAAACCTCACATTCATTTAACACCATATGAAAACATGTCATACTAATAAGGTGCCATGTAGTAAAAGAAATATGCAAATGTAGAAGCAAAAATGGAGACATTTTGCTTATTCACTAATGCAGCATGTGATATCTGCTACATAAACTTTGCAAAGTTGGCTTGTTCCTGTAGCAGCTGCTGGTGTGACTGGTGTGACTTGCTAAACATTTGGGGAAACACTTTTTTTCAGCTTGCTTTTAGATCATACGACGAGAACATTAATACCTCTCTAAAGTCTGAAGCTACAGCCAGCTACTGGTTAGCTTAGCTGTAAAAACTAAAGAAACAGGGGCAAACAGTGAACCTGGCTGTGTTCAAAGGCATAAAATACATCTACCAGCACAACCAAAGCTCCCTAATTACCATCATGTTCTTGTTGGTCCAATCTGTACAAAAACAAGGTGCAAAGACAACAGGCTGCAGTTTTATGGGGTGTTATTGGGTGCAGACAAAATCAGAGTTACAACAGGAGTCCAGGAAGTCACTGTGCATTTACAAGAATCAGTCTTTCAAATAACTGAGTAAAATGTAAACTTTTTGGCCTTAAGAAGTTTGTTTGTTTGTGCAGTAACAAATTTTGGAAAGAGGTTTATTTTATTTTAAATTTAGGAATTATGAAAAATTGAATCTGACAGCTGAAGGACATGGATCTTTCTTTTAAGCTCTGAAAAGACTCACCTCCCTACATCTCCAGCTGTGTTTTAGTGGCACAGCAGTGAACTCAAAACCTGCAGTCTGCTTCTCCTTTCCTGCCTTCTGCTATCCCTTAAACAGCAATGTGGGAATCCAGGCTGGAAGGATATGGTATCATCTTCAGTCAAGGGACTCAAGCTATGTCTGGCACCTGAGGAGGCTGAATTTTCACTTCATGCAATGATAGCAGAGAAAATAAAAAGAATATTTTAATCATTTTAAGCAGGAAATTGTTACACTACTCAAATGCATGCAGTTACCACTGCAGCCAACAAAACTGTTGTGTTACTTACACATTGTTCTGTTTGACACCGTCCCATTCTGTGTGACGTTGGCAAACATTATTGTCTCTTTTTCTTGTCTTAGTAACCTGTACGGTAAGACTGATCTGCTGCTTTCAGTATGAATGGGGGTCTGTAGTGGGTCGGTATCACTGTCATTGCAAACTTGGTTCACCTCATAAGTGTGTGTGGGCAAATTTCCTTACGACAAATTGAGCCAGTTCAATCACCTAACTCAAAGTAGTCTAAAACATTGCACGTCTAGTTTTACACACAAACACACACACACAAACTTCTGAAATGAATCCGCCGCCTTTGTTGCAGGGGACACTGTTTCAAACACTCTTCAGTTCTTATGAAAGTTGCTCAGATTAAGTGCTCACAGTGGTAAAGCTGCTGCTCTCTCAGTGGGACCTGGATGCAGTCCAGAGTGTGAAGTAGCAAAGGAAAAAAATTTAGAGGATTTGATGTGGATGTTGCTGTGTTGCCCCAATTAAGCCAGCCAAGACGGTGGCTCGTTTAGTGCATCACAATGAATCCTGCCTGAAAAATGTGACTTGGTGAATTCTGGATTTGTCTTATGGTGGCCACTTCAGTGGAATACATCAAGCAGAATACACAGTTTAGAAAATAAAGAAGATCCACAGCTCAACTCTTCAATATTATAGTTAACTGAAGAGCTCATTTTGTTTTGTGCCAACCTCATTATGTTAATCCAAAAGAAACTATGTATTCAAATCTATCAATTAACTGAAGCATACCTGAGTCAGGATGCAATTTGCTGACTGAGGTTGGGAAAAGCGTTTTTTGTTCATATAGAAAATACGAGAAATGATGATTTTGCTGTGGAGCATCATGTTACAATTTACGACTTTAATGTGCTATATGTAAGATTTTAGAATTAATTACAGTACAATTCCCAACTTAACTTTTATGACTTTGTGTGGCTTCAAATCATTTGACCTTTTCTTAATTGATGGGTCAAAATATAAAGTCCAGTGTTTATAATATATAGTTCCCATATGGTCTAGCAGTTTTCCCCTTGTCAGCCTGGATTAAACTCCTGTGCCCCCTTGGCGAGCCCTGTACATACAGTATCCAGTACTAATTTGACATTTATGTAGCCATTGTACTGGAATTTGTGCAAAGAATATTACATATAGGATATTTGAAATATTGTTGAGTATTTCAAATAACAGTATTTCAGCAGAGAAATACTTTGTTAATTCAGTAAGATAAATGTTAATAGAACCCGACAAAAAATTAAAAGACAGTAAACAAAACAGATAACAGAAACAATGATACCAAGAGCATGCAGTATGATATTGTGGTTTAGAGTAAGACTTTGTTGCACACTGTTAAAATCACTCAGACAACACCAGTTCAATCAAGAACATGGAGTTTATTTTACAACTGAGAATAAAAGAATGCCGTTCCGAATAATTAGGTTGATGATAAAACCAGGTTATCTGTCAGTGGGTGAGAATTTTTTTTCAATGTTAGGTACAGTACCATACATCGGTGCAGATGCCAGTTCTGTCATTGTATGCAAATCACACTGAAGGACCTACTTTTCACTGAAAAATGGCATTGTGGTCCGACAATATTGTGTAGTTTTATACATTTCCCCCCATATTAGGCTAGAAAATAACATTATAAAAATGCACACAGTACAAATAAGGTTGAACTGTAAAGAGCAAGATATGCTGACATACATATATACATACTTGCTGATTATTCATACAATAAGTTTTTAACTTCATTAATTTTACAACTGTAGCTTCACAATAGTAAAATTGGTAGCCTACTAACGCAAATACTGTACATGTTGAAACAACCAGAAAATTATATTTTACTAGAGGAACAAATATTTTAAACATTTTGTAAGAATTTTCTGTGATTTAATGGCAAACACAAAACAATCTTATAGTTAGTCCCCCAAATTGCCATGTTGATCAAGGGATTTTAAAACTCAAAAGGGGATGTTGTCATTTTGACCCATACATTTCTTCATCAATTTACACTTTCTTAAAGTGCTGAAATCATCTCAATCATCCTTCACATGGCTACTTTTATAACCATAGACCTTCATATAAACATCTATATCCACAATTTGTAATACAGGGATCACTTTTCTCATTATGGTTGAAATTTCATTGACACAATATGCTCACTTTTCACATAAATCATGCACAGACTGTCTCATAAATAATATGCAGTTGTGTTGAAATATATTTATCTTAAAATCATTCAAAAACAGTGATCAAAATAAAAGTATGGTCCAGTTTTAAAACAACAGATGAACTTTTCCCAAAGGCTCAGATAAGATGCAGTGCATTAGGAAAGCAACAATCAGTCAGTGACTACATAGTGCCATGACCGCTCCACCAATTTGGTACGTCAGTGTCACCAAAATTCAACTTTTACAGCGTAGCTTTGAGCCTCAGCAATGCAAGGCCCAGTCATTAATGGATAACCGAATAATTACAGCATGTGGCATTAAAGCTACCATGTTTTCATCACAATGTGTGTCGCTCAACACAGTTGTGGCACTATCTGTAACGACAGATTGTAGCTTAGAGTTATAGTGCAACAGTAATCTGTCATGCTATCAGCTTTATCTTCATTGTCTGTCAAACTTTTCTGACTCTTTTACAAAGATAAGATGATCCTCTGGCGACTTTCCATGTGTTTTGCAAATGTGCAATTTGATTGCATGTTTGCTCACAAATGTCCGATTGCACAGTTTGCACTGATATACTGAGCCAGTGTCTTCCTCTGTGAGCACAGAGGAACTCAAAGTTTTGTCCTCAACTCTGCTGACCGCCTGCTGCTCTATTAAATCAATAGAAAGCTTTGAGAGGTCTTTCAGGGTAAACCCAAGGTGGGACTCCAAATGGTGAATGTAGGAGGAGGGAGTCCTAAACTGGGAAGCACAGTCACCACACAAAAACAAAGGTTGGCCAGAGTCTATATTTTTTAGGAATTTTGTTCCCCCTGTCCGCTTTAACTGGTATTTTACATTGGCCAGCCAATGAGAGATAGTAGTCATGGAGAGACCAGTGAATTTACAGATGTGGACCCGCTCCTGGGGTCCCAAGTCACTAATCACAAACTTTCCATCTGGAGTCTCCCTAAGACTAGAGACAAACTGTGCCTGGAGAATCAGGAGGTGCTGGGGATTCCAGTTTGACTGCCGACCTTTCCGCCTTTGGATAGGAGACAGCTCCTCCAAGCTGTCCTCAAATGTACAGCCATCGACATCTGATTTTTCAGAGATGGAGGAAGGAGTCGTGGACTTTGGTGTCAAGCGACCCGTTAGATTTTTTACCATGTCTGAGATATCCATCAAAGCATTTTCCCGTAGAGGTGGTGATGAAGACTGGGAGAAATTTTTGAATACTGGTTTACTGTTGTTAACACTGCCATTGTTGTTTGGTGGAGAAGCAACCTTGGGTGAACTTCCATTGGTATTTTTGGATTTCGTCAAGTCAATGGGTTGATCATCACCATTGTCGTTGTTATGACTCACAGGTTCTCCTGACTTCATCTGAGCAGAATTGCTGTTGATCTTATAAAGCATTGCAAATGGGTCTATGAAGGGGGTGGCCACTTTTGCAGCCTTTCCCAAGTGGTTGTTCATAATAGACTGCAAAGCACTGAGAGGGCTGACAAGAGGTTGTTCAGGCGAGTGATCTGTGATGATGCTCAGGTTATTGCAGCCGTTACTTACGGGCCTTTTTGGTGAATCAACCTCAGTCTTTATTTGTATTTCTACTTTACTCTCTGTCTGCTCTCCTTCTTTGCCTCTCAACTCAGTCTGAGACTCTGCTGCTGTATATTTCACTGCCTTTGAGAGATTTTCTGGATTGGGTGAAGCCCCTTTGTCCTTAGGATTTGGCAGCGGAGACTTTGCAGACCTGCGCTTATTCTCTACAAGTTTTTCCTCTTTTTCATTCTTAACTGAAGTTTTCCCCGTCACCTTCTCAACTAGTTCCTCCATGGCCAGCACATTGCTCTTCTGACTTGGAGGTGAAGAGGGGCTATTTGGTGAATGGATCAGATGACCTAAATCGGATGACAGTGCCTTCAAACTGTTGTTGCTGAACAAAGGTTGAACCTGTGCACATGAGGGCAAGGCAGACTTCAAGGAGCCATGGAGTTGATAGGCAGCATGAATGCTAGGGTATCCACCCCAGGTTGGTGTGCCTGTTTGGGCCTTGCTGATAGCACTTGAAACTGTATTCTCCAAAGACTTTAAGATGTCCAAGCCACCTTTAGGTGCCTCTTCCAAATCTTCCTCTCTCAGATATTGGTAAGATCTGGCCTTTCCATTTTTTTCAGCCTTTTCAGGGAGGTCTTCTTTCTCCTCTTTTATTTTTCTCTCTGGTTCCCCAGCTTCCATTTTCTCCTCCTCTGCCTCCTCATCTTTCTTTTCTTCGCTTTCCTCCTCAGGGCTTGTGGGCTGCACCGGGGAGTCGGGCTGTGACTTCCCATTGGGTGCTGGAAGTCGTGTCGTAGTCGGTGGTAGAGGGATTGACTGAATTTTCTCCTCAACAACAGGATCAAAGACCAACTGCTTGCCCTTTTTGGAGGCTGAATTGGTTACTTTGAGAAAGTGCCCTGTGACCATCATGTGGGCTGTCAGTTGTTGCAGGGTGTCGTGTGAACTACCACATTCCATGCATTTGAGAATTTGTGCCTTGCGTGCCTCAAACTGCCAAGTGTAACTGGCGCCATTTTGGTAACCATATCGATTGTTTGGAGTGACATAAGGATTGGCCACTTTTTGGTCTTTGGGAGGCTCTCCCAGGAGTATGCCAGATGAGACAGACTCCGGTGAGCTTGGGGACATCAAGTCTTGAAATGCTCTTTTTTTGGTCGGGGGTACCAGCTTTGAGGTGAGAGCTGGCATTGGTTCTTTAAGAGGCACTTTCTGATAGTGTTTTGTTTTGATCATGTGAACACTGAGATCTTGCAAGGATTCAAAAGAATGGCCACAGTACATGCATTTAAGAACTTTTTGGGCATCTTCCTTGCCTTCCATCTCCATCAGAGAACGCTTACGTGGTTTGGACCACTTCTTACTTCGATCGTCCTCAGTGTCCTTATTGTCATCACGGTAGTGGCCCGTCTCATTCATGTGAACCGTCAGGCCAACCAAAGTGTCATATGCTGCACTGCAGTCCTTGCACCTGAACTTGCTGGCACCAGTAAACACAGGGCCATAGAGCTTATTGTTTTGCCGGTAAAGCTGCACGGTGCTGAAAAGGCTCGGCTCAGGAAGGAGTTGGTATGGGTTATGTTGTAGGGTTTTGGCCAACGCTGCCTGGTGCCAGTCATAGGCTAATCCTCCTGTGCTGCCAGAGCTTACACTGGTGCCACTGCTGCTGTTACTTGCTGCTGTTTTGGTGGTAGTACTGCTGGTGGTGGTAGTATTAGTAGTGACTGATGCGTTGCTAGTGCTACATCTGCTCTTCAAATTGATGTTGCCTGTGCTGTGAATGTTCAGGAAACCATTGCTCCCTTTGTGATTGCTCCCATTGCCATTGTTAGCTGCGTAATTGTTCCCTTGTTTACTTTTGAGCATGTCCAGAGCAATGCTGGACCAGGAGGCATCAGAGATCAGGTTTGCATAGACGGCTTTCATTTGCGCCAGACTGTCCTGTAATGAGAGGCCATTGATGGACTCTGTGCTCTCCCCCAGCTTCTCCTTCACCTTTTCCTGATCACTGAAGGAGGACTTGGTCTTAAGGTCCACCAGTTGATCACTGGTGGTACTGAGGGGAGAGGCGTAACCTGCATCTGGGTTAGTACCATTGCTAAGTGGTGAGTTTTGGCAGCTATAACGGTCTCGTGCATCGTCTTCATCATTGAAAAGATAATCTGCATCTTGACCATCCAGGGAAAGGCCGTCATCTTGCAGATGTTCCTCTTCATCAATCTTATCCACATTAAATTCATCGTCAGGTCCATAAGCTGGAAAACAAAGAGAGGAAAAAGTGACATTAGATAAATTTTAAATATATTTTTTTATTTAGACTGACATCAATTATGCATCTACCACCCTTACTGTATAAAGGCAGTATGTGCAATAATCCTAAAGAGATTTTGTCAAAAGTTCCAGCAGAGCTCGGAGATAATAAAGTGGCAAACATCCATATCTTGACAATGACAGATAGTCCTCTTCACTGCACTCCCTAATGAAGCTATTGAACACTACAGCTCAGCAAAGGAAGAGGGAAGAGATGAGCTACAGAAATGTTTCCACTCAGTTTAAAAACTGAAAAACAAGCAAAATTTCAAATTACACAGAGAGCAAATCCTCAGAGTAGAGGATACTTATTTATCAAGTGGCGAGATCTGTGACTTCACAATAGAAATAAAGACATTTTTGTCATCTTACAATTGAAAAAAATAACAGGGAATTGGGAAATATGACTCATTGGTAGCTTTGTAAAAGACTCACTTTGATTTTTCTTCACAAATTATACTGAGCTGTAACACTCAATTAATAAGATGAATTTACCGCATATGTTCAAATATTTCAGTATATTTATCAAATTAACAACATTTTTCTTTATCAGCAAATTGAAATGCTAGAGCAGTCTACAGCTACATTGTCTGTGCAGAGTATTTCCTTGTCTATTTTGCGGTTGTAAAGCAACCATAGATCTATTCCTGACTTCGGATTTCTCTATTCGTCCAACATGCCACACATACTATGGATTCACAAGTAAGAGATAGTGAAGGAAGATGCCAGCTGCATCAGCCTTGCCAAGCCATGGTTGGCTGGAGTCAACTTGGCATCGGCTGTGGAAGTCCTCACAGCGTGATGCTAGGAAACGGCCAGTGGACATGACAAGCTGTGTTGTTACTGCCTATGCTCCCTGAGTACTCACAGCTTCAAGTGTGCCATTTTAAAAGAACAGAGAGAGATTTATAGTATCAATGGAAATGGCTGCCCACTCTCTATGATTTTTGCAAAAATCAGTTGCTTTAAAAATGACAAATATGCATTATAATTCATTTTAATCCTCAGATTATAGAGACAAAACTTCTAAGAATTTAAAATGGATAATTTCTTTCAATCATGAAAAAGGAAGAAAATGTATACATATGATCCTGGAAGATTAAGGGAGAAATATTACAGGGAGGAAAGGAGAGGGAAAAAATAGAGGGTTAAATATGCTAAGGCAGCTCCCCCAATCCATTCCTTGTAAGATGCTTGTCTGAGGTGCCAGAATCAGTCTCTAGTGAGGAGGCAGATGTGCTGTCAGCTTCAAACAGCATGTAGCTTTCTATCCCATAATCGGAATGGACATAATACCTGATGTTTGTGAGGTGCCAGTTACTGCTGCCTGGGAAAAGCTGGAGGTCCAACAGCTGCAACTCTCTGCCTTGTAAGTGTGTGTGCGAGTGTGTGTTTGTGAAAGAGCGAGAGAAAATGTACATGCTCAACGTACAGCCTTCCTCTCCCTAATTAAACTATTCCTGTGCTGGTTTGCTCTTAACTGTAAGCTCTTAATTATACACAGGCTACACTGAAATCATTCACTTGAGTTAGTCACTAAATTAGTGTGTTTTAACCTTTTGCCAATGCAGCTGCACAGCTTTCCTTTAACCTGCCTAGATGCAGCCCACCGTATAGAAATAAATGCAAAACCAAAACCTATTCAAAGTCAATGTTGGGGGGGGAGTAGTTTAAGACAAAGCAGCTTAGCAGACAAAGTGAGAGAAACCTGACAGCAGAACAAACACAGACACATTCACACACCAAAAGCACCCTGACACCAAATTGTAGTCTTTCCCTGCCATCCTCCGTATGTTGCCTTGACAGGCATCAGTGTCAGGAGTGTGTCAGTGTCAGCCCGAGGTGTCAGTGTCCACGCAAACAAGCCCGGGAAGAGGTGGGAGGGGAAAAGCAACAACAACAAACACAAGTCAGCCATTTTTTTTCTCTCCCCCTCCTGCTCGAGCCTCCTCCTTCACCATCTGTGTCAGAAAAGCTGCGGGTGCCACCGCCGGCTAATAAGGCAATCAGAGATGGAAAAGATGCTGACACGGCGGCTTTCGGGCGTCACTCAGAACAAAAGAGGAAGAGGAGAGGGAGGGAGAGAGGGATGGGGAGGGGATTAAAAGGGGGGTGGAGGGGAGGAGGGGAGGGGAGAGAGGTGTCTGTTGTGGTTGTCAGTCAAAAACGTAAGCCCACTTTGTGCTGTCAGGGAGGATAGGGAAAAGAGGGGAAGTTTTGAAAAGAGAGGAGAAAAGATGTGTTTAGGCCAGCGAACAAGAGGTGTGAATGTGTGTGTGCATGTGCGTGCGTGTGTGTGTGAGTGTATGTGAGCACATACCTCACAGTAAAAAAAAAATATGACAGGGAAACAAGTTAAACGACATTCAACAATCAAAGTCCAAGAGATGAAGCAGTGAAATTTTTGCTGTGTGTGAGAGTTTGTAGGTGCATGAAAGACAGGTGTGGCTGCGTGTGTGTGCATGTGTGTGTGTGTGTGTCAAGTGTCACAGTGTGTCAGGTGCATGCAGGGATGCAATGTGGCTGGCGAGGGGAAAGCG
>JAPZDY010000008.1:9039044-9056774 GCA_029783645.1 Ctenochaetus hawaiiensis | reverse complement strand
CACTTTCAGGCAGTGCAGGGGTGGTGGTGGTGGTGGGGGGGGGGGGGGGGATCACGACAGAGAGCGAAGAGGAAAAGGAAGGAATGAAGAGGAGGGCGACATAATGAAGGAGAAAAGAGGGATATTGTGAGGATGCGGTGGCATGGATATGAAAGGAAAGAGATGGAGCGGCGTTGCCAAGTAAGAGAGTTCCTTTCGGCAGCCAGTGACCGTTCATTAAGAAGGACGGGCACACAGACAGGCCTGCTGCTGGCAACAGGAGAGGCTTTGGCTGCGGCTTCTCTGGCTGCAAGGGAAACATATATGTGGGTGTATGTGTGGGTATGTGTGTTTCTAGGTCCCGTGCCAGTATGTTAAAAATCCAGAAAATGTTTTTTTTTTTTTTTTTGCTTAGTTGAGCTCCTTCATGAGACTTTTCTTTCTCTAAACACAGATTTTTTTACAAGCAAAAATCTAGCTTGGATATAGTGTGTGATCACTGGGTTTGTCTCTGTGCTGGAAGTGCCTCTCAGTGTGTGTTTCCTCCCGCTTGTGTGTCGGCGTCAGCGTGTATCCATGTGTGTTCTATCTCCGCAGATTTGTCAGTGTCTATCCCATGACACACTCCCCTCACTGCAAGTGGAGGAGAGCTCTCGGGGGGCTTTGTCACGCGGCGGTCTGTTCTTTTCCTGAGGCCTGGCGCCCCACGTTTGATAAATGACACATGTCATTCTGTCAGCCCCTGCCATCCGGGCTGGGAGGCCCCAAGCTGATGTATGGCCGCCCAGGCTAAAGGAAATCAGAGTGTTTTGGCAGCACCAAGAGAACATGGCCTCTTATAAGGGATATGTGTCTGCAGTGTGAATGTGTGTTTGCGCCTGTTTGTCTGTGATACTGAGTGCATGTTTAATTGTGTGTGTGTATGTGCCTATGAGAGAGTGTCTGTGTCTCCCCGAGTATGTGTGTGTGCGTGTGTGTGTGTGTGCATGTTCTCAACCTGTCAGGCAGACGGGCAGAGGGAGACAAATCATCGTCATGGCCGCCCCAGCTGTTCCCCAAATTTGGTGTGAGGAGGAGAGCGAAGGGAAAAAAATCCAGCCGTTTGAGTTTTAAACGGCTGATGCTTCCCAGAAACGGGAATGAGTGAGAGGACAAGTGGAACTGAGCACACACACACACACAAACACAAACTGAATCAAAACTCCGATGCAGAAATAGGAATCAAGCCAATCCCAGAAGGAAGCGACAGACAGCCTGAGTGGTTTTCTTAAAAACAAACACACATGCTTCAAACATACACACATGTAAACACGAGAACACAAACTTTGGGCGAGTCATTTTGCACCTTAACTGAGATATATAAAAAAAAAAAAAAAAAAAAAAAAAAAAAAAAAAAAAAAAATTCTGCACAAGCTTTTATATCAGGATCAATTTGTCCTTCCTGTTTTTGCATGTGAGCCTGACCTTCCTAACACTTAACTTTCATCCCAAATCCCACCTCAAATACGTCCTCACGAAACTATCTCCACCTCCGGACGATCCTTACAGCCACACACAAACATTTTCGCTGGTGGAGGACCGTCCCACCTGGACGATGTGAACTCTGTATGACCCCGTTTGATTGGGCGCCGGCCTAACTCCCTCCCCCGCCCCTCTCCCACGGAAAAGAAGCGGGAGAAGGGGGGGGGACGGCGTCATTAAGCTGTGAGTGATGAGTGGCAGCCATGGGTGACATCCTCCCCTCTCTCTCTCTCTCTCTCTCCGCTGTCCAACCGCTTTCACTGTGTCTCTTTCTTTTTTTCCCCTCTTTTCCATTGCCTTGATACTTTTCTCTCTCTCTCTCTCTTTATTCACATCTCTCTCCATCCCTCAACCCCTCAAGTCATTTCTCTTTCACTCCTCTGTTGCTTTGCCTCCTCTTTTTCCACTCCCTCATCCCTCCCCCCCTCTTTCTTCCCTGGTTTCTTTTTTGTCTGCTGTCACTCTCTTTTTTCTCCTCTTTTTTTCACCCCTTTCTGCCCCTCCTCACACACACACACACACACACACACAATAGTGCTTCGCTCGGTCTCGTCTAGCTCTCTGGCCCTGGTCATGTAGACACTCAGCTTCTCTCCATACATAATAGATCCCAAATATCAAGAGGAGGGGTGCAACATTCCCCCCCCCCCGCTCAGGATTGTGCCATCAGCAAAGCTTCCACAGTAGCTTCACTGTCTGGTACTGCGAGGCTAAAATGTCCAAATAAAGTTTTAAAAATAGTGTTAAGGCCTCCTATGACTATGGGAAATCTTCTGTTAAGACAGGATTGTCCAGTCATGTGGTTAATTTTCGGTCCCAAGCAGAACATTTGTAAGAGCTTAGCACTGAGAGTTTTTCCAAGCTCGCTCTAAACTTTTTGATAAAACTCATGATTTGACGTCACATCTTGTCTTTTTAGAAATAAAGTGATAGAGCTTTTAATAACAAGTGATACTACATAAATGTCCTGGACTGACATAAATGTGACTCTTTAACACCTTTTAATGCTGTCTGTTACATAAATAATCAAACATGTTCTTTTTTGTATTTAGTGCAGATTGCTTGCAACAGATACAATTCAACACCAAAACACCAAAGTCCTTTAAAAACTGGAGTTTAGTGTTTTCTCATATCACTGGAGAGTCAGACTCTGTGTGTGTGTGTGTGTGTGTGTGTGTGTGACCACGAGAGTCACTGCAAGAGAAAGTGTACCGAGCTAATTGACTGAACTTGATAAACTAGATGTCGATCAGTGTGAACCATCCTGCTCCTTAATCTTGTTTAGTTTGGCCAAGTTTAATTAACAAATCCTGACATGCACATTTACTCAAACAAAAAATTACTACAAACAAAAGCTTCTCCTTGTGCACGCAAGAGGAAATTCATGTTTTAACACCGTCCAGTTCATGTAATAAAGTATAAAGATTATGTAGTTGTCAATTTTAAGTCAATATAAATCTGCTCTTACACAGTGAGACACTGATGCTCAAGCTAGATCTGAGCTGCACAAACACGCAATCAAAATTCTTTTTTTATTTTTAAGGGAAAGAAAAGCCAAACATTTTATAGTTCCTGCACCTCAATTTGGAGTATTTGCTTCTTTATCTTAATCAATTTAAAAGGAAACTGAATTTATTTGGGTTTTGGACTGTTGGTCTGATAAAACAGGCATTTTGAGGGCAACACATTGGACTTTCGGCCAAGGATTCATTCAATTCTCAAGAAAATAATAAACCCCATTCAATGATTATTTAAAAACTCTTAAATTGGGATGCACATAAAGTCCTATTATACATGTTCAGTAATCCACCATATTATGTAAAGTACATTTTTATGTCCCCGTTGCCGTCCAGTTAGACGTAAATATTGTTACAGAGTCACCGCTTAGGACTTCAGTTTCAATTTGTATGGCCTAACTCTCTCTTAGCTTGTTTTCTGTTTCCAAAAATGTGACAGCATTTATTGTTAAACCGGGAAAGTTTCAAGAACAAGGCTCCAACTATGAGGCAAGACAGAAAAAGGAATGAAGTGACAAACCAAGAAGATGGAGAGGAAAAACAGATTAGTTATGGATAAAAAAATATATATGTCACACTCACCTAGAAAATGACTCATACACACTGGGAATGTGGCCATTCTTGGACTTTAAATGTGAGGCCAGACATATTCCAAATATACTGTTAAGTATTCAGCAAGATGGCAGATATATTACACAGACCACCACAAAGGTGAAACGGCAAGCGGCACCGAAAGTAAGGTAGGAAGCAGAAACAGATGCTACTAAATGGACATAAATGGAGAAGCTACACAGGAACCAAAAGCTTGGTCATTTTTTTCATGATTTTTTCTGATATTTTAAAGTAAAAGAAAAGTTCAACATTTAAAGAAATAGACTAATTCACTCTTATCTGTATAGTACCGTACAGGTTAGCTTAGCATAATGACTGAACGTAGCTAGCCTGGCTTTGTTTGATGGCCACAAAATCCATCTACCAGCAGAATTTAACAAGTCATATCTGATTTGAATAATCTGTACATAAAGTGAGGTGTAAAAAGAAGAATTTGGGATTTTATAGGAGGTAATGTTCAGACTATTTTATGTCTGGTTGAGTAGCTCTGGGATTCTCTAATAGTTGCCTGATAACCTCATTAAAAGTGACGAAGACTCTAGTTAAACTTATAACTCCAGCTGTTTCGTGATGATTTATGTTAGTAGTTAAAGTGAAGCTGGTAATGTAACAGTATATAGTGGAAATACTCCACTTAAGTAGCTCCAAATTGTGCTTAATTACAGTACTTGAGGAAATGTACTCGCTATATTAAGTTTGTTGCCGGAGCAGATCATAAAAACATTATTCAACGTCAAAATGTTTTCATGTAGTTAGTTTGATTTAGCGGCAGTCCCTGTCATCATGTATCACCACAGAGGCAGATGGAGCGGAGATAGACAAGTAAACAGGGCGACAGTTGGGTCAACAGACAGACAGAGACACAAACACAGACAGGTGATCAGAAACAGATGCTCAGGTGCACAGCGAGTTAGACAGACAGACAGAGTTGCTGTGCCGTGTGAGGGGGCTCAGTGACGAGAGGAGACATTTGGGTGTACAAGGGGGCCTCCCGCTGTTCTCCCAGAGACAGACGACTTAGAGGGACAGAGCCGAGCTTACACCCCCTGTGACTGTCACTGTCTGAGACAACACGGCGGCTCAGGAAAGATTTGAGAGGAATTTTTTTTTTTGAGGGGAGGGGGAGAAAACATGTGGTGTTTTTAAATTGACTGTGATCCTGCGACATTAGATCCCCTCTCAACTGCCCATCAAGCCAACAAACTGTTAAGCGGTTACTTTGCGTAACTCAGAGCAAACTGCGGTCAATGGATTTCTTCTGCATGAAAGGCTTTTTTACAAATCTGAAAAACAAAATATGCTTTGATCCGTCTTTATGTGCGGCATGCTCTGTGAGTAACTGTGTGCTAAACGGGAATGAAAATGACTCTTGGAAAATACATGACAGTCATGTGTTTAGATTTCAAAGAGGATGACACAAGACTGAACGGCCCTGTGACCGTTCGCATTTTTTATGACTCAGAAGTGTGACTGCAGGATGTTGCTGAAATCAGAAGATTGGAAGAAGAAGGAAAAGAAAAAAAAAAAGAAAAGAGGTTCTTGAAATATGAGAACAAGGCCAGTGGGCCCGAAAGGGTGCTACACTCTCCTTTTCAGACGTCGAGTTCATGTTCTTGTAACCAGTTCACTGGCTCTTGAGCATCCGGTGAGAGAGCGATAGATGAGGGCGAGAGACAGCGAGGAAGATGAAAGAAAATATGAGCAGGGTAGAGGAGAATTGAGTCAGTAAGATAGAGATTGATGACAGATAGGAAGATGAGAAAAAGGGCTTACAGGGAAGAGAGAGGGGGCTAGTAATCCCAAAAAGACGAGAAAAGAGAGAGGGAGTAGGTTAAGAAGAGGTGAGGGGAGGAAAGAGGGATGGCACCACACCAGGCTGCAGCGTGACCTTCCCCGGCGTCCGCTCTCAAGGACAAAGTGTTGTCTGTTAACCGTATCCGTTCCCAGATGACTTATCTGCAGTAAACTAGTGTCCAAAACAGTGATATTCACCTTATCAGTTAAATAAACACTCCTTGGAGGATAGAAATTTCCGCCCCCTGACTTTTGTCCACTTGCACCGGCTGCTGTTTGGATATGCTGAAACCAGCTTTTATCAGTCATGTAATAAAAACAAAGGCCTTTCTTCGCATGAGACACATTACCAGCTATTGCTCTACATACAGTACAACCAAAGCTTTCTTTAAGGCTGTAAAGTAAAAAAAAAATAAAGCTTTACAGCAATATAATTAATGTTATAATGATCTCTGTATATTTACGGGAGTTTATATTCAAAACACTAACGGTGCACAGTAATCATTTGTTTACATATTCAAGGCTATATCATGCCACAAAAAAAACAGCAGAAATGAAAAACAATAATTCTCTTTGTAAGCCTGCAGCAGTTTTTAGGACATTTCAATTTGGTGTGAAGAATTGATGCAAGTCTTCATTACAAAGTTTTTATTTTTCCTGTTCTGAACTTAAATGGAATTTCTGCTGAGATGCAACATTCAGCCAAAACGCACTGCGGTAGTTAGCGTGTCGAAATTACTTTTATTTCTCTTCACTAGGCAATTTCTACAGTTGTTTTTAAGGCCTCCTGCAAGTTGTAGATATTGTTTACACGCAAGCATTCCCTTTTGAAATCGTTAAGAGGTTTTAAATTTGTTTGGTTTAAGTGAAAGAATTAAATTAAAAGTCAGAAGAAAATTAAGTTAGAAATAAATGGAAAATTAACAATAACAAATGAGGGATGCACCAATCTGATTTTTTTCTGTTCTTCTGCTAATTTCGAAATCCAAACTGAAGAGGTGGGATTGATTTAGATTATTTTATAAAAGATAACGAGAGGCCACAGAATTTCTGACACAATTTCAACTGATAACAGAAAATCTTTTTTTAGGACACTGATGAGGAAACTTTTAATGTGCCGCTATAATGGCTCAGTATTGGTCAGAATTGACCCTAATATGGATCAGTTTGGTGAATCTGTGGGCCAAAAATAAAATGTACTTTTAAGAGCCTATAAAGTTATCTTAACCTAAAGGGCGACAAGTTTTGGTTCCTCCATGGGAATCTGGAAAGCTAAAAGAGTGTGCAGCATACAAGAACAAACCATTTTAAGCAATCTCATACTAGGAAACCAGAATTACACACTTTTTTTGCCGGAGAACTCTTTCTGAGTAAACGCTTCATTTTAAGATACAACTGAAAACAAAATAACACTACCAGTCACGTAACAATTTAGTGGAAAAGTGTTTTTTATATAAGAAGAATGTGCATTACTTTAAAGCCATTATTCAATTGTACTGAAGGAGAAATTATGTTACATTAAACTGTTCTATTATCTAGAAAGCTCCTGAGGCAAGCTGAAGGACTGAACTTTTGACAATCAAGAGAGAAATATGAGCTTCTTTTTGTCCCTGCATGTGTGTTTAGCTCAAAGGATGAAATAAATCTACCTGGTAACAGCAAAGCAAGTGTACGTGTTGGTGTGCGTGTCTGCAGAGGCACATATAATCAGCTGCTAATAACAGCACAGTGGGAGTCGCTGCCCCACCGTAAATCAATGGGCAAAATAATTGCTAATACACTGGTTATCGATTAACGTGCCCGCCATGCACTCATTTTCTGGGGCGACCGCGGCTAAGCGCTAAAGCAGTGACAAGGGTAAAGTGTTATTTCTCAAAAAGGCGCACAGACAGACAGCTGGGCAGGAAAAAAATGACTACGGGGCCTCGGCAGTAATTCTTAATTGACACCTGTCAGAGCAATGGCAGCAGTCACAGCTGCTGCAGGAGAACGTCTACCCAAGTCCTGTTCATCTGTCACTTTTAATACCTTTTCTTCACAGCCGCTCTTCCTCTCCCTCTGTTGTCTTCTTCCCCCTCCTCACCCACACACTCCCCTCACCCACCCTGCTTCAGGCCAGATGTTCATGCTGCACAACTTCAGGGCTTGGTCTTACAGGGCCCTCGAATGGCAACTCACTTACCTCAATCCTGTTTTTGTTTTTTTTAAATGTTCCCTTCACGGATCAAAGGTGTTTTTTTTTCTCTCTTAGCTTAACTGACTGAGCTTTTGACTCAAGTATCAGCGATATGAGGGAACAAGAAATTCAATAAAACGGAGCACTGGGAGTAATTTCAACTCTCCTGTGTCTGCTATGGTGGCCATGTATCTCCAGCCTTATCTCCAGCATGATCGCTGTGATTACTACAACAAGCGCCGCCTTAGTGGCAATTTCAAATACATCAAGTGTAGCACCAAAAAAAAAAAAAGGGATGCTGAGTAATTGCTGAGATCGCCTGAGCCGAAACAAAATATCTGAACTAGAGCGGAGTTTCTTTTTTTCCTTTTTTTTTTTTTGCTGAGGACAAACTCGATCATAGCAGTGGCGTCTGTGTTGTGTACAGTGCATCAATCATGCGAGAACACACACACAGACACACACAGAAAGAGTACCTACAGACACACTGATGCAACATTACACTGGAATTGGTAACTAAAAACAGAGAGTGCATTTATGCTAACATACTTAGACGACACAGACGTACAAGACTGCCGTACGCCAAAGGGGGGGAAAAAATATAAGAGAAAACAACAAAACACACTCTAGACTGGAGGCGGACGAGACAGGAGCTCCCCTGAGTACACACTGACCTCTGAGTGTACTCTGGACCTCCCGTCTTCTCGCCTTAAATCATGACTTGCCATTTTTCCTCTTTGTTCTCCGCATCAGTCTTTCTCTTGCTCCGTACTCAGCCTAATTCCCTTTGTCTTTCTCTGTCCAACAGTTTGAATTATTAGAGGAACTGTGTGTGTTTAGATGCAAAATGCAGCTGGCCCACTCTGTTTGTGTTTAATTGCCCACAATTCTTTGCTGCTTTGCTTCGGCCTAAATGAACAGCGGGGATAATCCAAAATTTGTAGCCTCAAGCACAGTTTCAGTTTACCTAAAGTTGAGTCCGGTAACCGGAAAACTCAGTTTCATAATGTGGAAAAAATTAAGAATTGGCTGAGCTAAAGCTCTAAATAGATTTCCAATGATTAGTCAATTAATCAATTAGTAAATCAACAGTGTAATAATCGGAAAGTGCTCTAAGAATCGTACAATTAGTCCTTTATTTATTTATTTTTAAACCAAAAACAGCAAATATTCAATGTTTTCAGCTTCCTTAATGTGAGAATTTGATGCCTTTTATTTTCAAAACTGAGTGTAAACTGAAAATGTTTTAAGTGTTGAATTGTTGGTCGGACAAAACAAGACATCTTAAGATTTGACCTCTGGCTCTACGGAATCATAACAAGATTTCTTTTACTACTTTCTGACACTCTATAAGAAAGTTTGAAGTAAGTGCAAAGTAATTAACAGAATACGATAGAGCAGAATGTATTTTATAAAGCCTGTCCTGTGATTTCACTCTATTCGCTTCTCACCCAAATGGAAACTTTACTCAATCAGCAGGTAAAGTTTTGCTGTTGAAGTGTGTGTGCTTCGAAACAATGAGCCACCGGTGCCCTGAACCCCTCAAGGACATTCAGGTGGATGATTTCATCCTTGTTAGTATTCCTGGTATCATTTTACGTCCCCACTGTACATTGCAGCTTTTGTTTTGCAGCTGTTTTGAATCGAAGCCAAAGTATCTCTGAATGGAAAACAGACGCACAATAAATACAAGCAGGATGTGTTTAGGAGTGAGGATGCTCGTGTGTTTCGTTCCTGTAAAAGTGACCTTGTTTTCCTTACTTCTTTGTCAGGCTCCTTGTGTCGTGCTTGAGTGAAAACCCAGGTTTTCCTGCTTCCTCTGAACCTCATTAAGCTCCGGGATAGTTTTACCTCGCGGCTGCAGCTCTGAATGCCTTTACATCGTCACCATGCTGGCGAGCCCTAATTCCCACATATTTTCAATTCGACCCACTCTTTTCCATAAGAGCAGTCATCGATCTTCATTTGTCACTTAACCTCCACGAAGATGAGGACAGAGAGCGTTAGTTGTGCGAGTGTGCGTATTAGTGTGTGTCTTTGATTTCCTGGAGGCCTGCTGGCTCTGACGCCACATGCAAATGAAACTGCGGGTGTAGCGGAGTGTGGGATGGCAAATATATCCACTGACTCTTTCAGTCAATGTCACCTGTTAATGACACTTTACACACAGTGCCTTATCACAGGATCAGAATGTCTCACACACACACAAACACACGTAGGGTTGCACACACTCCTCGTCTCGCTCGGTGATGCACACGCTCATAAACACATCGACGTGCTCTGTTCTCATCTACAGACTTTTCACTTCAAATAACATAATTTTTTTTTTTTTTCTCACAGCTCAGCTTCAGCTCCTGACAAATGTCATTAAATACTTTATCAGAAGCATCCTGATAAAAACCAACACAAGTTTTTTCCAAGACGCTGGCTTCCTTGTTGACAGGTGCCGTGAGCTAAATTTCTGCAGAGAAAACACAATGCAAAGTAACAACAACAACAAAATGTATTAATGCTGCACGGCTTAGAACTTTGTTCCTGTTCTGTCAAACAAACCAAAAAGCTGTTACCAGAAAGATCAGAGGGAAAGTATTAAGAAATCTTTCACATTCAATGCAAGCCACATATATTCAGCTCCACCTATTCTTTAACTATTAAAAAAAAACTACCTGCAGTGCACATTATTTCTGTCGAATAACAGTTTGAGTTCGTGTTCGGAGCATAAACGAACATCCAACTTCATCCCAGGGGTGTTTGTGTCCAGCATGATGTTTGCTTCGCATTTGTCACACTGCAAGCAACCTCTGCTGTTGACTTTTCCACTGGAACAACTGGGGGTGCGTATATGAGAAGTGGCAAACCCTGAGTTGATTATATCAAGGCAGCTTGCAGGCTTGACACCTTGCTGAATTTGTAAGCATTAATCGGTGGGGCTCTGTCACTGATCCGTCAGCTACCTGGATAATTAGGGACCACAGCTAACGATGCCGTCGGGAAGAAGGGAAGCTCAACTTCTCCCCCACCCGCCCACCCTCAAGTCATAATTAAAAGACTCCTTTTTTTTTTTTTTTGCACTGGGGGTACGGTATATCTGTTTAGGAGAGGCGAAGGCAGCCGCTGATGTCAGTGGAGATGCTCACGAGGCAAGGCACTGTCTGTGCATCCTGTTCAATCAGCATGTGCCTCATTGTGGCTTCAATCTGGACATGTTGCAGGGTGCTTTAATTAAACATGTGCTGAGCTAAGCTATACAGACAGATCATTAAAACCCAGCTCTGTAGTTATTTTATTGGTGACACCGAATCCTACATATTAAAGAAATTAACGGCTCCTCTCTCTCTCTGTAACCTGAACGCTTGATTTATGTTTAGAGCGCTAAAGTTTTTTAATTAATGGCGTCAGTGTGTATGTGGCCAGGCACGGCCGGTTGCCTAACGTTTCTATCAGGAGGACAGACAAAGGCGAACTAATTACCGTCTTCGGCTAAGAAGAAACGCATTTCTACGCGGCCATGTTTGGCAGTATCACAGCGTGGCACTCTCTCCCTTCATGACCTGCACTCTGTCAGTCCAGAAAGTGCTCTCTCTGCTGTCAGTGGAGATGAGAAACCAGCACAGGATCAAATGTTTCTAAACTTTAACATCTAAGACTGAAAGGAAACTGAGTGGATTTCAGATTTTCTGCCTAACTCCACCTAAGAAGAGCACATAAATATAAAGATGTTAATCCAATGCAATATCCTGGTGCATCCCACTGTGGATTGCTCCGCCTCTTCCTCTGTCTTTGTTTTAATGTCAGGACATGCAATAAAAAAGGCCTTTTTTTAAAAAATCCTTTTGGAATAAATTGACCACGGTGACAAACTGTAATCACACTGACATGTTGAATGATTAAATGACAGATTCATTACTTAGAGTAACAGTGTTTGATTTAAGATACTGTGGCTGGCAAACTAAAAGCAAGTGTGGACAGAAATACCATTAATTTTCCTGCAGCGGTCAAAAGTGTGACCTTAATATCAAAACAAACAGACTGGTGGCTCCTTTGTTTGTGTTTTAAACAATATTACACATCCAATAATCTATTACCGGTTCTCTGGTTATCTAATGATGCACACAGTCTCTGGTCATGCTCAGTTTTCTTTAAGAGAGCAGTAAAAATAGGTCCTGATTACTGCAGTTACTGTCAAACTCTGCAAAGATACAAAGTTCACTCTGTGCTGCTAAACCTCAATTAGAGTGGCAACTATTTCTGCCTTTTGACAATTAGTCTGTAAAACGCAAGACACTTAAAAAAAACAAAAGTTCTCACATCTAATGGCGATGTCTTCAAATAGCTGGTTATGTCTGACCAACAGTTCAAAAGACGAAAAATCGAAGTTTATGATGATAGAAAACAGGGAAAAGCAACTATCTTCACATCAAAAAGAGGCAGAACCAGAGAATCATGATTGATAATGATGTGAACATGTTACCAAAAGGTTGGTGATCATTTTGACCATCTACTAATTGTTTCAGTGCTAACTCTGATTGCACACAATCAAAGGCAACACCGCCACAATAACATCAGCTCACACTTTGCTGTTGTCCTTGTCTTAACCTATAACGAGCTAACTATAAAAATTTATAAGAGAAAGACAGAAACATAAGTCGTTCAGAGGCAGAATTTCTCCTCCCTTCACATTATTATTCTCATCATCAACTTACCTGATATTACTGCATTGTTTTCCTTTCATTTATTACTTGAGGTCCTGTGAGAAATGCCTCTACACAACTGCACTTCAGTGAAAATGACGATAAATGACTGCAGCAAAAGTCTCTGCTGCTCAAATTGCACTGCACTGAACTCAACTGCCAAAACTAACAGATGCAGTAGTGCCGTTCCAAATGAAAGAACACTGATGTATTGTCACTGGTCATAAACTAGATAGGGTACAGCGCCATTACAGGGTCTAAAATCATCACTGTGACTGATGAAACAGAGCCCATTTGAAATGGCATACAAAGAGCCATTGAAGCCTCCCTCTCTCTCTGAGGAGCGTATGTAACATTTTGTTTTAGTGCAACTCCAAAGTGACATATCGAGGTTGTGGAAATATCTGGTAATGCACGGTAAAAATAGCCTTGCGTTTATAGGTGTGCACGGCATTTAACAGAGGAAGCAGCCACATGGGAACATCAGTGGACGTGGTTTTTTTGAGTTCAGTGTTTGACCATATGTCATGCACTGGAAATAATGCAGAGACAAAGCCTGCCAAGCTGGGATTGACCATTCCTGCCAGTGATGTATGCGTCTGTCACAAAAACAGACAATTAAATCAATATTCAAAAGCTGAGGCGGAATGGGGCCACTTCAGAGCTCGGCTGAATGACCAGAAGAGGCTGCAAAACAGGAAGCACTTTTTTAAAAAAAAATACTTTTTTTTTTTTCAACACTCTCTTTTGGGGATTTTCACTGCTATTTGTGGCCAAACCGACACTATTCATTTTCACCGAGCAGACAGTCTCTTCAAACACATTTCTCTCTATCCATCACTAAAGCCTCGCGTCAATTAGAAATTACAGCCCCACCGAGTTCAAAGTCTCTCTGTCACAACCTTGATTAAGTCTGCTTAACCTCACATTTCCACCGCCTGCTTAACATTCTACAGCTGTTTTATTCGGCTTTGGTCATTACTGCACCAACTTCAAAGGCCCCCCCACACACACCCCACCCACCACCCACCAGCCCACCAACCCACCCTCCCCGTCATTTGAAAATGCATGTCAATCACGCACATCTCCCAGGGACATCAAATGGATTCAGGCAAACATCTCAGAACAGTTCACGTCTGGCCAACTTAGCGACAACATGGAGGCACGACTGTCCAAAGGCAACATGAGAGGGCAGACACAGAAATTTTTTTAAAGAGAGTTTTTCTCTGAAAATATGTAATTATGTTTTTTTTTTTGATCAAGTCCCAACCCTGAAAAACAAAAAACAAAAAAAGAACAAAAATTCAAGTTTAATGCATTTGATACAGACACTCTTGAATTTGCTTTATTTGCCTGATTGAGTTATCAAAAGTAGATTACAAATTAATAGTTTTTTGATAATAGGAAGTTGGTAAACCTAACTTCTACATTGCTGCTATTATTTACATCCCAAAGGTGATTTACAAAGAAAGTTTGTGGCACCAAAAGGTGATTTAACATACTTAATTTCCTCATTTTTCTCTCTTAGCTTCCTTTGTCTGGTGTTACAAATTTATCTTTCACTTCCTTCTTCCAGAGATGAGCACAGAGGTCAGGTCAAGACCTTTAAGTCACCATTGGAGGTAATCTCCCCTCTTCACCCTGCACTGTTTTTAGAGCTATTTCTGTGTGAGATGCTTCTCTGTGATCTCGCTACGCCCCAACACCCCTCCTCCCTTGTTGCCCCCACCCCCCCCCCCCCCTCGGGTATTAATCGCAAAGTATTTCTCCCGCTTGAGAACTTTTCTTTCAATTTGTCTTTTCTTTGCTCCTCGGCGGGGGCAAAAAAGTTTATCCTTTGAGGGAGTCCAGCTGCCGGCGCATGCGTGTCTCTATGGTGAATGATTTACTGATGTTTATCAGGAATGAATAGATCAAAGGCAGTCGCATGACAGGCGATCAATCAAGCATCAAATCAAGGATGGCAATCCCCGAGCGGAACACAAGCTGAAAATACGCCACTTTTCTCTCTTCCTTTCTCTCTTTCTACTGGCACCAGCACATCAAACACGTTAGCCTGTAAAACTGAGATAAGATGAGCTCTGTTTGGACAACTTGGATGCTGGCAACCTAGTGGAGGATCAGCTTTAAAGCGTTGAAACTGAAGTGCATCTGAGCGCATTCATTCCTCACAGGCAGAATTGGCATCGATGCGTGGCTTGCGTAAATGAAAACAATGCTGTTGTCAGTCAAACACGTCTCAGATTAGCAGAAAGCAACTTATTATTGGTTGTTGATGTTTTGGAAAACTCTGCATACAGCCAGAATTGACTAAATGCACACACACGCACACACACACGCTGACTTGTCTATTAGAGGTCCTGTTGCCCTCGTGCTGTGCTGTGCTGTGCTCTGCATCGGGCCTGTGCGCTGCTGTGCAAACTTGTCTGCATATGTGCGCAAACTGACTCTGACTCCTGCCTGTTTATCGTGACTGTGGTGGTGGTGGGGGGTGGGTTAAAGTGTGTGTGTGAGTATGTGCGTGCATGTGTGCGTGCGCGTGAGTGTGTGTTTGTGTGTGTGTGTGTGTGTGTGTGTGTGTGTGTGTGTGTTTTCAATGGGGGGAGGGGGTGTGTGGGGGTGTTGGAGGATCCGGGGCTTACCTGCTGACCGCCGCGGCGCTTGCTGCTTTCTCCTCGGCATGCTGCTGCAAGAATTTCCGCTTGACTTTTCATGCAGAGATCAAAATAGCGGACAAGCTGGAAAGGAAACCGGTACAACGGGAGGAAATCAAAGCCAGCAGCGTTTCCTCGGCTCTTCGATGGTAGAATAAAAGTGGAGGCTAGATCCCTCGTAAGGGCTGAAAGAAGTCTTTTTTTAATCGATGCAAGTTGAGGTTTAATCTCTACTGATTATTTTACAGTCGGTATGTCCGGTGAGAAAATGATTATAGATTATTTAAAGCAAAAGAGGGCTCGTCCGTTAACTTCTGCCGATCACAGAAACTCATTGCAGGCTGGGTCGGTGAAAAACTGTCGGAAAGCTCCGTGTAGATCTCAGTCTATCGAGGGGGGGAAATGTGGACAGCTATCGGAGCCCCTCGTCGGGTTTCCATCAAAATAGGTCTGCTACCCCTCACTGGACTATTTCATACCTCTATTCACAGTGAAAGTCAAGAAAGCTCCTCTTCTTGCGTGTTAAAGACGAGCCCAAAAACTGCGCTGTAGTGTTTCTCTCCTTCCGTCCAGATGCCAGCTCCAGTCTCCAATCTCCGCTACGGTCTTTGGGAGGAAATCAGGAAAAAGAAAGGAAAGAATGACACGTTAGCCGGGCTTGTTGTGTGTCAATCAGTCAAGTGTGTGCGCGGAGAAAGCCCGCAGCAATCAGCTCACACCCAGTCTCCCTGAAAACACCCCCTGGATAATGAAATACTCACATATGCGCTGTCCGTCCGATTGTCAACATGGACACTTGACGAATTTCTCAGAAACTCATCCCAAAAACACAACGAGCTGGCCCGCCCTCTGAGCCGCAGACTGTGAGTTATTGTTTTTCCTGCCTTTTGTTTATTATTATTTACTCTAACGAGCGTCCCTGGATATTCTCCGCAGTGAAATGTGCGCACATTGGTGATGCGCGGTGCGTTCAGACAGCTCCCACTGATAGACAGACACATCCAGCTGCCTTTCCGGCCTCTCCTTTACTCCACCCCTCCACAAGCGTCACCCTGACAGTCAAAGCCCACCTGTCAATCTGCTGCTCTAATTGTTCACTGGGATGGCTTTCATTTCAACGGCGCCCTGTCCCCCCCCCCCCCGAACCCAACCCGCGCACAAATACAGTAGAGGCGCGTCCTGTGCGTGAACATACGAGTGGCCGATTTGTAAACTTGCACTTAAACAACAGAATGAAAGGTGCTTCAAAAAGTTGACGTGCATCCGATGCGTGTGTGCGAAAGAGATTTCTAAAATATAATGGGGTTTGGTTTTAAATGTCGTTGTTACAGTATTTCACTGCCATAGAAATTCAATGAGCGTATAGAACATGCGAGTATTGCAATCATGTATTCCATAGACAACAACAACTGTCTAATACTGCCTTTTGGTTTAAAAAAACAATGCAATTAAACTAAAAAAGTGATCTTTTTTTTATCACATTAAATCGTTTAAATAAACCAAGAACCAGTTAAACTTTGTTGATCCTCCAAAATAAGAATATTCTGTGTTACAAGCACAAGAATCAGACTTTACTGATTATTGTAAATACACACTGGAAAACAAAGGACCGATAATTAAAGAGAATAGTGAGGTTTGTAATCTAAAAGACATTATGTCAAGTTTTTTTTCAAATAAAACACATCTTATGACCATCCGACCTATTTTTTCCTCGCTCCAGCACAGAATTAAAGAGAAATTGTGAATTTTACTTGTTCATACTCTCTGAAGTTGCAGTGCAGATCAGCACTTTGCTCTGTTTCAAACTTTGCTCAAATCTGGATGTTTTGGGTGACCTCTTTAGTGGGACAAAGGAGGCTGCAGATCGATTCGTTACACCTTTTTAGTGAGGCTTCTGCTGAAGGGGAGGGGCTCTGAATCCACAAGAGGCTCCATTAATAGCCTACACTCCATCCTAACTATTATCCACCATAAAGTGTTTATAAAGGGCACACAACTAGGCTAACGTTATCTCAAATGAGACGGCATGATATATCCGTCTGCCGCACAATCTGCTGGAGACGATTATGTAGAGGGGGGAAGGAAGGGGAAAAAAATGTCTAAAGTTTGTTTTTATTACTGAGTGATAAGAGGGTGCGGTGATAATCACAGCATTACTTGGATGGCATGAGAAGTGGCTCAGTTCACACTGGATGCGCTCTTCCTCCCTCTGCGGCCAGCCGCAGGACTTCAGGACACTGCTCACTGAGCCGCGCCGACTCCAGCTCGAGCTACGACCGGATCATTTGCAAGAAACTGGATTACAAACTTTCTGCAAACTGTCCCGCCAGTCCTGCTTTAGCTGATTACGGTGAGTTTTTCAATTTACCCCTCCAACCTCACGCGTCCACAGTAAACAGGTTATAAAGAAAAAGCGTCTCCACCTCTTTACGCACAGCAGTATAGCTCCTCATGAGATTTCTGCGTCTTTACGCTCGGTATTTTCAAGCTACTGCCTGCCTGCAAAAGAAGTGTTAATCTGCATAGAGAAGGTGTCTGAGGTCGCCTGTTATGCTTTAAAAGAAACAGCAAGTACCGCCCCAACATCTGTCTATCCCTGTCTGTCAAAGCGGCCTGCCCGCTGATTGATGGAGCCGACTTACGTCACTAATATTTCCATCCCAAAGTCTGCACACACACACACACACACACACACACACACACAGACAGACAGACAGACAGACAGACAGTGAGACAGATGGGAGAGCAGCAGCTCACAAATTATAGCTCCAAGTCTAAAAGATGCT
>JAPZDY010000008.1:9001520-9031710 GCA_029783645.1 Ctenochaetus hawaiiensis | reverse complement strand
CCCCCCCCCCCCGCTGAGCAAACTTTATTAATCAAGCATCTCAGATTAATTGTTATGAAGTGTCACCTATAAATTCTCCATTTGGATTTAATAATCTTGGAGGTAGACTTAACAATCTCTGTCGTGATTTGAGTTTTATTGAAGAGGCTGGAGAGAGAGAGAGAGAGAGAGAGAGAGAGACGGAGAGGGAGAGAGATGCAGTGACACAAATAGCTTCTCAGCGGACAGTCCCTCTCCGCATGACAGTTATGAAATACAATTATCAGCGAGATCTGCTTAAGAATTCATCAACTGCACCCCTGCCTTCCAAGGAGAGAAGGGAAAAAAAAAATCCTACATACAAGGAAAGTCTTAACTGATAAGACTTCTCTTTCCCCGCAGCCCTTAAACTATCATTTCAATTTTTCCGTCTCCGACATGTTAAGTCACTGTAAAGGTAACGAATGCATATTGCTTTGAAAGGCCCCTGTGCATTATATTAAAACATAAATCATTAGGTAATCAGGGAATATGGTAAATGACACACCACATGCAAATCAGCCAAATAGTGAGGAGTTTGTTTGAAATGTATTACCCGTTGGTTTGCATCAGGGTCAATAAAAGCAGTTAATCTTCCCGTGCGGTGAAAATATACTGTCACTGAATTGTACAACACCCTGTCAGCTCTCAAAAGTAACCGAATCATAAAACGCAAATGATTTCAATCAATTGTCGTCTAATTGCAGGCATATCTTTTGAAATGAACGAAGAACGGCCACTATGTAGGTTGACAGTGTGCATAAAATTAGCATAGCTTTGCATATCGCAAAGGCATTAATGTTAGTTTTATTGGAGGGTCGGGTTTTCCAGCCTTTTTTTTTTTTTTGCAAGTTGGCATTGTCTTTAAAAAACAAGGACAAAAATATGCATTGGATAGCTATGGAATGATTTAACTCAACCATCATTAGGACACTTGAACAAAATGGGGCTAATTTCTCCTTTCAAAGTGCAGCATGTGGCCTTGTTTCTATCTGAGAGCAGTGTTTTGTCTGATCCAAGTAAGCTGTGTCCAAAGAAAAGTGATCTGCCCAGCGAAAATGGGTTGACAAAAGACAGATCTGAAGGATAGAAAACAACTCTGTCTTTGTTCAGAATCATAATGGAAAGTCTTTATGTGACAGTTTTTGGGAAATGCTGGAGAACCTTGTTAAACATGTGCCTTTAACTAACCCTTCCCCTCTGCGAGATATCATCCTGATCAATGACGCTGGGGCTCTGTGAAAAATGACGATAGCTGGAGCCGCTGTAAATGTTTTAGCTATCAACGCTGCTTCATCCCCCTTCACCCAACACCATGGCCAATCCTTCACTGACACTACGTCTCCAAGCCCATCTCCTCCCATCAGTAATTGCAGTTGTCTGCTCGTGATGTGCGACTTCGGAACGATTCCTTTATTTCAAGCTCATCCGTGTTTGTGAGTCGGGAGCGCTAATTCAATGAGATGGTGGAGAAATGTTCAAATAATGTTGTGACACTTGAGCACCGCAGGAGGCCGGACCGCAGGCTACCCCTCTGTGTGTTTACATGCACTGTAATAATGTGATTAAGACCAGCACAAATGACTGCATCTATCATGTTAACTCTTTAAGTTATATTATGTGAATCAAGGTAATAATTAGAGTATGTAAAACTTGATTAACGGAGCATGATTACACATCTCTCTTATAAAATACTCCTGTCATTCAAGCTTTTATGAAATGACTGAATGGAAAGTCGCTGATCTAAAACATTGTGTTTAAGGAAAACTGACTCTGCAGAGTTCTTTAAAGTCACCAACAAAGTCCCTGTATTACCTTTTATATGGGTTTTCCCATTAATATTGTAGGCTATTTTCCAACTTGCTGTACATTAACTATCAAATAATGTTTACTTGTATATTTTGGTTGTTCATGTATGTAAAACTGTATTGACCGCTTGTGTATTTATCCATTTATTTTATGCTTAATGTATAAAAAAACTACGCTGAAATGTCAAGGCTTAGAAAAAAGCTAATATATTGCAAAGAAATGTAAGCTTCTATGAGATGGTAAACTAGACTTATTGAAAAAATGGCATGCAATAAAAACTGATGAATACAAATGTTTGCAAATGCGCTTTGAAGTTGCTTTAAAAGGTCAAGTTTGTAGGATTTAGTGGCATCTAGTGGTGAAGTTGGACACCACATGCAACTGAATATCTTTGCACTTAACCTCCACTTTTAGAAACCTACAACAGCTGCAAAACTCATGAAAAATTAACAATGTTGTCTATAGATCCAGTGTTTTGTTTTGTCTATTACGGGCTCCTGTAGAAACATGGTGGTGCAACACGGTGGATTCTGTGGAAGAGGACCCGCTCCCTCTGTAGATATAAAAGGCTCAAATAGCTCTCCCTAATTCCTACACACTGGACCTTTAATGTCAGAAATACAAAACAAGAAGACACAAATATCTTCATTTAAAAATAAAGAAATGCAAATGGGATCGTATTTAAAAATATCTACTTATGACGTTATTCTGTGTATTGTCATACTCATGCTAATGCTACTTTTTTTATACAGAATCCTGGTTCTTGTTTGAACCCTGCAGATTGGTGCAGTGTAATTTTCTGCACTGTTTATCATCCTGCTTTCCTTCTGCATGTGTGGTATGAAACCTAATAGGCTGTCACTGGTATTGAGTGTCCAAGAAAAACAGAATCCGTCCTTTAAACCCCAATATGACACATGTTTACATTTGGTGACAAATCTCTTTAGAGTCTGGTTATTATATTAGGAGCAAAGGAGGAAGTCAGGTGACGTTACTATTGAGTGAGAAAGTCAAAAAACCTGAAACTATAAGGGAGGCTGCTGCTTGTATCTTGTTTTCTGATGCCAGTCAACTTTGTTTTCTTTAAGTATGAGTACAACTATTACTTAAATGTAACCATGTGGTTATGATGCCAAAGCACCATTAACCTCAGCAAAGACTTTTCTTTTTTAAAACAACCAATCTTACAGATCTCAGCATATGTTCTCACACTAGAACAGATTTATTTTCTACAGTTATTTGTGTTTTTGGAAAATGTAAAGAAACTATGCCATCCTACAAATAGGGGCTTCGAAAAGGAACAACTTTCGGTTGCACTAAAGATTTGTGACAAGCAACATATGATGTGATTTAATTTACAGGATTTGTTTGCATCACTGTATGTATTTAACTGTTTCTCCTGTGCGTGTTGTCGATTTCATTGCCACGCTTTAAATCAATTTCCCTCTGGGATAATAATGCTTAACAATCAATCAAATGTGTCATCTTGTCACACTAATCCCCGTTTTATTTAGCTCACAGTACAGAAATTTGCTTTAAACATTTTATGAATCTCTTTTCTGTCGCTGAAGCTGAGCACAGAAATAATTTGAACTGTTTTATTTAATGTTTCTACTGAATAAAATAAAAAACAGGAGATACAACTCTCCACCCCGCTGCCCCCTCCGTTCTTTCTGCTGTTTGCCCCAGTGGTCAAGGACACCCATATCAGTGGACGTCACGGTAGGCCCCATCCATCAGAGCGCTATGGGTAATGGAATCAACCGGTGACAATGATCATCAGCACTGCAAACAATGGCCCATAAACATCCCCTGACAAGTGGTCAAATGCGAGAAAATGTGAGGTGGGGGTTGGGCGAGGGTTTGAGGGATTGCATGTAAGCATCTGTGTTGCGTGTGCATGTGTGTGTTTGCGTGTGCATGTGTGAGTCAGTCAGAGAGGCTGTAACATGAGGTGAAACGTTGCTGCGGAGTAGCAGAGAAATGGTGGGGAAGAAAAACTCCCTGGGGATGATGTGGTGGGCCAACACGCTACCTCTGAAAACAAATGTCCCCCCTGAGGTCGGAGTTCAGACAAGCCTCAGCCCATTTTAGGAGTTCGGTTACTCTACTTTTATCTCTATCTTTTCTTAACTCACTCCTTTAAAATTAGTATTTTACATTTTTTTCTGTTTTATCAGATTGATTGATCTGGGGAGAGAGACTCATTTACACACCTTTAACTTCTTTTTCATGAAAATTCTCATTTAATAAAGGAAATTCCAGAAACAAAATTTTTTTAATCTGGAGAAAACGCTTCAAGTTCAAGCCTAAAAGTGTCCTGCCAAAAAAGCTCAAATATGTGTCCGATCACTGTTTTCCTTTTCCTCTCAAAAACCCAATTAGAGCGAAGTTGAGGATTTCAAAGAAGGCAGAGAGCAGACTCTCTTTCTGTCTTCGTGTTAAGTTTCCTTGGAAAGAAGTAGTTGTTGCTTTTGTCAAGCTGGGTGTTTCGTCACTCCATTTTTTGTCAGCTGGTTTCTGTCTGTTGTAACACACACACACACACACACAAACACACACCCACACGCGCACCAACACAAACACACACACACACACACACACACACCAATTTAATTAGCCATCATTTGTCTCAGCTTTCCCTCTTTTCCACTGTTTATCCAAACGTCAGGAATGACACTGGCCAATTAGTGCAATGAAATAGTTTAACCCGCTCTAACACTTTGAACAGTACAAACCAAGTGGGATATCTGCTCAGAGCTCAAGGACTGGCGTGTTGCAAGTATCCATGTAACAGTGTGTCTGTGTGTTGTGTGTTGTGTGTGTGTGTGTGTGTGTGTGTGTGTTGAGGTTCAAACAAAAGAAAAGCTGAATGAGAAAGCAGAGCAAGTGTTTGCTAAAGATATTTTCTAATCTTTTCCGTCATTACGAGGTCAATTTTATTTGTACTTTTATTTCAGGATCATCACACTTGAGATGTTTTTCTCTTCCACAAAACATGTGCGATAATGTGATGGAGAGAATCATTATTTTGTGTTTTGTCATTAGTGGCAAGCTAAATTGACCCTAAGATTAGCTCGCACTTCAAAAATCCAGAAATCCAGGGCAACAGCTGGATAATGGGTGTCGCAGTGATTTACTAATTGTCTTCAGGATTCAAATTAATAATTGGAAAAGCTTGAGCTGAAGTGCACATCTAAGTGCTCTTTGTCGTTCACTTGTATCTTCAGAAAAAGGCAGCTGAGACGATATCATTAACAGTCTCTCCAAATTGAAACAGTCATCAAGAGTGTCTTTAAATGTCTCCGGAAGCTTTTTGTTGAGTGCAAATGACATCTCGCTCATTTTTTGCTGGTGGCTACATGACTGATGTGCTGAATAAGAAAGTCCGTTTTGACGCTTTTGAAGGCTGCGGGGTTTGAAGTATATGATTCTGAAGTGCCAGCATATGCTTAGCGAGATAAGTAATTTGACACACAGACATCACAGCCTGCAAATCTTTCGTCTGGCTGCCTTGAGTGTCCACGTCGGGCGCTTTTTCAAGAACACTTTACAACTGTCACAACTGACTGTCAGCGCGCAAATGACACACGCAAACGAGCTCATTTTGAACACAGATTAAGACAGCTGTCATATCAAAAAATATAAATTCATCCAGGACTAAAAATAACATTAATTTTTATCTCGGGCGTTTTAAAAAATTAATTTGCTATTTAAGAACCAAAGAATCCTCTATTTTAGCACTGGTTTGTTCATTAGAGTAATTGAATTAACTACTCATCCTCGGGAGAGAAGCGAGATTTAAAGCAGGAATCATTGAAAGCAGCACAGCATTAACACAGCAGCTCAGATGACAGAGAAGCTTACACTGCTCTTATTTCTCCCTCTGAATAAGACGTATGACTGAGCTACCAAAGATAAAAGACACAGAGTGGTACCATGTGCAAATAAATACACATTACATACATGCAAACACATTCACACACACACACCAGCCGAGGGGAGGGGGAAGAGGGGCGGTGGGGGTCAGATCTGCAAACGAAGTCGCTGACACGGTGGCACTTCTTTGGCAGCTTGTGCAGGTGTCGTCTGCAAACAGGCCTCTGAATAAATGGATCTGAAATGATTTACCTAGGGTATCAGCCACCTGAGCATACACACGCACACACACGCACACACGCCGAGACATACACACATAACACCAGCTTCTTCTCTTTCTCCCTGTTGTTCATGCAGAGACGCTGATGCAGTGATACACCACAAGTGGGGGAAAAAAAAAGAAAGAAATCTGGCACAGCAGCATCCTATTGTGTCGTCCTGAGTCACATTATCTGACAAATACAGAGATTTTCCGATGCCAGTTTTATTCTACATTTACATCCTCATTTTGGGATCTGAGTTTGATTCATACCTATTTGTTTTCAGGCTTAATGAAAAATATGACTGAGGTCACGCTAAGAATAGCCGATTCCCTGACCTCGGCTCCTCCAGCAACGTCTGCAGCATTATCAGGTGAAATAGCCACTGTTACTCGCTAACGACAAGGGACGGCTGTACAGAGGCAGCGGCACAGAGGACGACCGGCTCAAGGCAAGATTTAACCGATCACAGCGGCTGTTGTCACCTACAAGCCACTTGCAATCTTCCTGCTGAAGAGTGCATGTCTTTATTTTTGACATAAAAATGCTGTTGATGTGAGTAAATAAATACATCATAAACTGTTAATACTATGCAGCCATAAACTCAGCTGTGCATTGAGCTCTGTCTTTGTGCATTATTTCATTCTTAAAATATTACAACCATCGCTGATGAATATGTCAAAGTCCTTCTGACAAATAAATAAAACAACCACACAACTAAAAGGTCCACTGTGTAGGATTTGGTGGCATAAAGTGGTGCGGTTGCAGATTGCATCCCTCCCTTCCAACCATGTAGGAGGATTGTATTTGTATTGTATTTACAATGAATAAGTGATAATAACTGAAATTACTAGGCTGGTACTAGCCAAGTTAGCCTCTTTGTTATTTCATTTCATTCTGTGCACCACCTCCCTAAAAAACAAAACCCTCCTGACGTGTTAAGTATGAATTCCAGCATCTGATGTGTCTAAATGCTGCCTGTGGGTCAGCAGATGGCAGGTGGGAACATTGCAACACACTTTCTAAAAACATTTTGTTCACATAACACAGGTAATTGGTGGCTCCTACATAAAAATTGGTAAAGATTCCTTCATGCAAACGTAATGTGCGTAGCTGTCATCCATTTAAAACTATAGTGGATTTTAGCTGTCATATTTAAATGACAATTAAAATGAAAAATGTGGGTTATTTTTTTTTTTACATCTAATGATCCAAAAATGACTATTTGTAACAACTACATGGTCTTTTATTTGAAACAGGCTTTAAATATGTGAATAAATGGCTATAATGGATGCAAACCCTAACTCTTGTCACATCTGAGTCAAAAATGATGTAGTAACACAAATGACAGTTTTCCAGAATAAGGTAATGAAAGTCAGTTTGCAGTAAATGTTTCATTCAGTCTGATGTTTGTGCTGCCGTGTCTCAGGTACACAGAGGGTTAACAAATGGACTGTCCAGCTCTGACGGGAGACACGTCCCCGGCAGATGGGCAAAAAGTTGACACTGACGCAAAGGAGAAAAACAACAAAGTCAAGAGGTGAAAAACAGAGGCATCAGAGAGATACATCATCATCCCACCTCTCTGACACTCTGTAGGGCCTGACCTTACCAGGCTGCTGGGTTGTCAGAGTGGCGTAATCAAGTAGTAGGCAGAGCTGCCAGACCTGCCCTGTTCGAAGAACATGCACAGCCCTGACTTCATCCGTCCAGCTGATACGTGTGCATAAAGAGGGGTTTTAAAAGTGGCCATTGCTCCTTTCTTTCATATTCAGCCCAGGTTGTTTTTCACACAGATGGCACAGTCAAGTAAGACTGTAGGTCACAAAGAAACGTGAGGTATGACCGGTCACAAATAAGCTGAACAAATATACTAACTGAATATAAAATAACATAAATATAATCTTTCTTAAGAGAACAAAGTATATTGACATTATGTCAAAATGGCACTTTGGTATTTTTTTCTGCTAGCATTTTAAATTGAAACATGTATGTTGCCTAAAATAACACAACATTTAAATTACCAATGTCCTCTATTGTGTGCTGTATAACTGAAACGCAGGTTTAAAGGGATGCTAACTAAAAAAAATTTATCATCACAAAAAACTAGGGCTTTACAAAAAAGCTTGAAGCTATGAAGCTCCATTTTTAATGCTGACATTCAATTTCTTAATAAATATTTAAATGCATTTTGCAAACTTTGCAAAGTGTTGTGTGGGCTGGACGAAGTGGGACGGAGGGACAGACGCCGGCAGACAGCTGCTGAGAGCTGAGGAGCTCTGAAAGAACCAGCTGTGGGCAGGAGGGCTGATGACATTACAAAATATAAGAACAGACATACAGAGCTTACAAAACCGTGCAAAATACCTTCATAGAAGCTTTGAATGTAAAAAAGACATTGTATACAGCCTTAAAAAAACTATTTAAAAAACATTTTTACATCATAGTGTCTGATAAAGAAAAGCAGTCGGGTGTTGAGTAATTAGACAAACACTTCCTCTGAGTATAGTTACCGTCAAGGCATGTGTTATTTTATCATATATTACAATGATTACAGTGATTACAAAAATACCTTCATCATGACAATTTATTTCACACACACACTCACATCCAACCCCTGACTTTTTCAAAATCCATTAGTATTAATTCCACTGCTTTCCTCAAAGTGCAATTTAAAAGTGGCGACTACGGGCATGAATATCATTAGAGCTGTGTTAAAAAATATTATTGACCTTTTCTGTGGTTGAGTGAATGGACATCAAACCCAACTTTTTAAAGTTTCGCCCATGTAGAGTCCTATTAACATATGCCGGTCTTCATAAATTATCCCTGTTATATTACAAAAAAAATTAAGCACAATTCCACAATTTTATGAGCCTTTAAAGGTGAAGGCCATGCATATTAAGTTTTTCATGCACCGTGAACTTTGGAGGTGTGCTACAATAGGTTATATAATTAATTTCTTGCAAGGATCCCTGTAGCCGTATATTCCCAACAGAAGGGTGACAGTGGTTCAGTCTTGGAGATTGTAAAACTAAAGGAGTCTTGCAACAAGGTTCAAAGTTCAACTTTAACCAGAGAAAATTACCCTGGTAACAAAAAAATTGAGATGACACAAGGAAATAAAGAATATTTAAACTAAATACTTACAAGGCAAATGATGCAATACCTTTTTATCAGTCATACACCTGTTATGAATGACCTTTATAATGGGGGTAGATCAGCTAGTTAATATTTCCCCTTAGTTGCTGTCAGTTAAGCAAGAAAACAGGCTTGGATACAAAACTGTTAGGCCAAGAGTTTAATATTTTCACCACTGGGACCGACACGAGGAGGTAAAGAACATGAACAACATGAAGGTCAGTGTAAAAAACTGCACAGTGCTGAAAGCAGACATACTGTACTTGTAAGTCCTACAAATTTGTACCTGTGCGTTCAATTTATTTACATGCAAATGTAGGAAACACACTTGTGAATGCAACAAGAAGCTGGCTGTTTGCTCAGAGCTCTCGTCACATTGTGGTTGTTTACTAAATGTAATCATCTGGTTTAGTGATGGAGTTAATTTAAACCTGCACGACATCCTCTGTGCACAAGAATGTGAAATCATTTTGCTCCATTTCTTGTGATAATTGGTTTCAGAGGCAGGTTTTTATATATATATATATATCTTAACATCACTTGGTTTCCTTCATCTTTTTTCTCACAAAAGATTTTTATGTGAAGAGTGACAAATTTAAGGCTCAAGAGTTTAGTTTTTTTAATGCTCTTACAAGCAGTTAACATCTAACAAGGTGATTATAATGATCAAAACCTGATGTGCTCATCTTTATCCGTGTAGTGCCAGTATTATCTATATGTTCATTACTCCTAATGGCTTGAAATTAAGGGCATCTTGGACACTTTTGCATACTTGCTGTACCACAAAGTTTATATTTTAAACATTTGTAGACCTAGTGAGCTCTGCAAGCATCATGTTCTGTCCTTTGACTTACACTCTTTTATCTGCATAAGCAGTAAGTTTGGTTTGGTTCAAAGTGTTTTGCTCACAGACCAAAGGCCTTTGCTCTCTAAGCGCCGATACCCTGTTGTGATTTTCATTTGAGTCACAGTGTGTAATACTTGATAATTTGATAAGCTCCCTCTCTTTCCTTCTCACACACACATTTCCTGCTCCAAACTACTGCAAACAGTGTAAAGCTGGTGATTACCTTAAGTACATCATTACAAAATTTAAAAATACAATACAAAACGTTTTTAGTTCCAGATGCTTAACCAGCCCTCCTGCTGATGCTTTAAGCCATTATGGTGCATTGTTTACTACTTTTAATCACGCCACTTTTAGGTCAATTAATGAATTACAAAAAAAAAAACAAAAAAAAAAAACAAATTTTTTTTGCTTTAATGGACCATATTGCTTAAATTTGGTTTGGCAATCTGATCAGGGTGCCTCCTCCTCCTCTTGAGGTGCTTTTGGGCACAATCAACTGAGAGGAGGCCCAGAGGGTGGAACCCGAACTGATGGAGAGATTATTTATCTCATCTGGCCAGGGAACGCTTCGGGATTCCCCAGGAGGAGTTTAAAAATGTCGCTGCAGACATGTGGACTACTTTTCTAAGCCTGCTGCCACTGTGACCTACCTGTGTATAAGCAGCAGAAAAAGAATAGATGAATGGACAAAGATTGCTTTAACCAGAGACAAGTGAACATGTAATTTAGTGACAATGGCTTTGGCAGACTTAGAGCTCTTGTTTTCCTCCCTATAGCTTTATATAATATCCTTATTAAACAGAGCTATGTACACCTATATCCTTGATATTCTAAGGAATAGAGCTACCTTTGTGGTCAGCTATGTCAATTACAAAAAAGGTCCATGAAGCACAGCTGTGATGGTGGACGAATATAGCTGCCAAAATTTGGCTGCATTTGTTACTTTTGTATCTGTTCACAGGGCATTGTCTGTGTATTTTACAATAATGTACTGAAGCAGGAGTATTTGTTCCCCTCTTTCTTCCTCAGCACTGAAGTTTTACCACACTCAAACATTTAAAATGTCTTTGTCCTCTTTAACCAGCTCCACACCGCAGGTAACACTGGATACAGGTAAGGTTGCACTCTGGTATCAGCCTCGACAGGTGAATGACGTCAGTACGAGAAGACCAACATTTCTATGTACTTGACCCCTTACCAACTACCACGAGCCGACACCAATATTGCTCGCCGTTGCCACTCAGCACATGACAGCCGAATGGACACGGAGGGAAAGTTTGGTTCTGTTTCTTGCTCTTCCTTATCTGCCTCTTACAACAGATAAAAAAAAAAAAAAAACAAGCAAATCCAATGCACTCGCGGGGGGAAAACGACATGCAACAATAGCATCCACCAATAGCACTGTCAAACAACGCCATCTCTCTCGGATGTTAAAAGCTTTAAGAGCTGAGGCCTCTGTGACATCCGTAGCCTCTGGATGTCAAAGATGGTTGAAGACTTGAGAGCAGGCCTCTGTTTTAAAAATACTATGTGTGGGTGTGTGTGTGCGCACGTCTCGGAGCAGCAAAAGTGACATTTGAGGGGCACTTTACAGAGGCTGGCGGTTGCTAGGGATCTTCTGTATCACCTAAAGAGCCTTTGTCAGTCATTGGAAAGCTGTCACCTTTCGGGGGGCCGATACGGTAGGGGGAGCCGGCTGACAGGTAGGAATTAATGAGAGGTGTATGACAGCAGACCTCGGTGCTCCTGTGTATGTGGGCATGAGTGTGTGTGTGTGTGTTTAAGAGTGTGTGAGAGTGAGGCCCTTTGTCTCAAGAGGATGAACCACCTTCTTTGTCATCCAGATGCAGGAAGAATAGGTGGAGTGATGTTAGAGAGTCACAAAAAAACGAAGACTCGAAGAGATTTTCTCGGTATTCCGACGTAGATAAACCTCTCAGTTTTTCCATTTTTTGTTTGTCATTTTCTCGTTTAAGTGCATGATTTGTGAGGATAATAAAAGCAGCGGACAACAGAGCAATCCCATTTCAATGGCCGGTCCCTCACAGCCATACCAATGTGCGATTCTCATAATAAACACCTGAGCACACCACACTCCGACAGTGTAGGAAGCAATCACCCAACATGTTTTCACCTCCGCTCACCTCTGCCTCCCTGGCTGCCCGAGACCACAAGTACAAATCCTGGCAGAACAATTGAAGAGGCTCTTCAAACATGGTGCCAAATTACATTCTCTTTTACCAACATGCGTGTGTCTGCCCGCCTTTGTGTGTGTGCGTGCATGTGTGTGCTTGCATTGATGTAATAATCTGTGTTCCCTTCCACATTACACAGTTCTCCATCGCAGTAAATGAGTTCTGTCAATGTTTCTGCATCTCAATTACTCAACAGAAATAATAGGCAGCGGTGTGGCGGAGGAGGAGGAGGAGGAGCAGGAGCAGGAGGAGGAGAACAGGGCAGCTCATCCACACGGCCGAGGGATCAAAGGCTCCATCAGTGACACTTGGTGACTTGTTCTCACTCAGTAAAATGTGGCCATAACTATTTACAAGTCTGTGGGATTTTCCAAATAAATGTGTAAAAGCCAGGAAAATAAGCCAATGGGCCATTGAGTGGCAGAAGAGTCATTCCTGGTTTTAATGTGAGGGTATGAAGTGAAGGTTGCATCCATCTTAAATATGAATCAACTAATCTAGTGTTAGCTCTAGTTTATTCTCTTGATGCATAAGATAGTCAAAATTCAGCACTACTGTAGAAATCATTTCATAAAGTTGTTGTATATGAGGCCCATGCAAACCCCTGCCGTGATATGGAAAGTATTTTCCTTTCGGCCTCTTAAGCTACTTGATAGTGACACTAATGACAGCACAGTCTAGTTCTTTAAAAGATGCATCAAATTAAGTTTTCCCTAATAACTTATTCCAAAACATGACCCCACAAAAACAAAGCCGGACCAGTAGAAAATGGTGATCTATAAGCTAAAAGTAAGAGCTTATTAGCCTTAGCACTAGCTTGTTTAACTCCACCAATAAACTGTTTTTTGTACAAAAATGCATAATATAATGACATTTGCCTCAGAACTAGAATTCTGAATCATTAAAATCACGCAAATTTCACTGTCCACAGATTTACCATTTTAGTGTTTCCACAGACTGTTTCCTCGCTGAAGTCAAAGATAACTGCTCAGTTAGGCTAACTGTGGCTGCTGAAGCCTCATCAAAGCTTTGAATGAAGTTTAAAAGGCTTTCTGGAAGAGAACAAGAGGTCTGCAAGTCCGTTAAGACCAAGTGGCCCATAACACACTGAGTCGAGTTGGGTGCAGACCCCGGCCATTTTCTAATTAAATAGGCTGGGCTAAGGGCAGACTCTAGCACATATTATTTACATCCTTCCATTGAGAAATATAGCAGGTTTTGTTGGGGTAAAGCTTGGCTTAGTCTGCACTTTTTACCCCATGGAGGGCTCTTCATAGAACTGACTGGTTACAAAAAATATGACAGACAGAGAGAACAGAGAGCCCACAATGTTTCCTGTGGACCAAACTTATCTGAAGATATATTTTGTATAAAAAATCCAAGTTAGCTACATATTATTTCTTATTGAACTGAAGTAGCTAAGCTCAGCTGTCCGTTAGCTTTGAGCTGCAAGCAGGAACTTTGTCTGACCCATGATGTACAATTACCACCAAACTGAGGACCTGATATGGTAATTAAATTGTTGAATTTCAGATACCTTTTTCAATATTTCGAACATTTACTAAGGATCCCCTTAGTGAGAGTCTGTCTGAAACTTAAGAACAAAATATAATTGGCTTGCTAACAAGCTTGACTAAACTTGTGCAGCCAAAAGAACAACACATTTATTTTTAACACTTCAGTTTTAACTAAATTTAACTAAAACTGTTTTCACACACGCCCTGTACCTTTGTAAATCTCTTATTCTCTCACACAGACTGAGAGAAAAACATTTAAAAATCAACATTTCTGACGACCAAAGTCGACGAGCCTGAAAAAAACACATCCAAGGACAAACAAAAGTGAATAAGAGGAAGAGATGTTTAGATGTGTGTGTGTTTTCATGTGAGTCAGTAAATTCTGATAGGAAGATGTTGATTTAAATAACTGACTCTCTAAGGAGCTGACATAAAACTGGAAAAAGAAGAAAGAGATAGAGAAAAAAAAACGAAGAAAAAAACCCCACAGCCTTCACCGAGTGAGTTTATCAGCTTGGCACCTGCTACTGGAACATTCTTGATGAACCAAAGGTTGTCTTCATTAAGCGCATTAATATTCATGACGCATGGTAATTTTGACACAGAAAAGGTCTTGGTAACCTTTTCGTGTGTGAGGAAATTTTTTTACTTCTCAAGGAAATTACAGTCCGGCAATGACTTAATTAATGCTCGCTTTCTTGGCCACGGTTTGAGGGCCTGTCAGTTTGGTGCGGCGCTGGCTGTCAGGCACGCCGAGGGCTCGGGGAGAGAAGGATTGAAGGCGAAGAAAAAGACAGGAGAAGAGAAGAGAGAGGAGAGGAGAGGAAAAAAGAGAGCAGACAGATGAAGTCAACATGTACTCGTCTTACCCACAGAACATGGTAATAGGTTTGCCTTTTGCCTTTATATATTTTTTTTAATTCTTACTCTCATTTTATTTCGCCCTTTTACCCTCTCTGGCTTTTTCTGGATTTACGAGAACCAGAAGCTGACCCAAATAGATGAAAAACACTTTGTGTGTGTGTTGTATTTAAAACCAAGATTAAACACATTTCATATACTGTAGTGTTGCCATTCGTAACTGTGATTAATCTATCACTCTTGATTTTTTTCCCCTCTAATTTAAATCAACCATGCGAGACTCAGGTGCCTCGTTGCTATTATGACTGGCCTGACTTGACAATCTATTGAATTAAACCTCTGTAGAACTGTCTAATGGCTGACAATTTTACAACAATATTCACGCTCATTTTCTCTCTTTCAACCACCCGGCAACACACACTCACACACACACGTCGCACACTGCACAAACTACTGTAGTTTCCAATATAGTGAATCATGGCATGTCCTGCTCTAACATTGGGCAGTAAAAAATGTGAACATAAGGCAGCATTTCCTTTATCATGTCCCATAAAAATAGCAATTTGCCCAAGCCCTTGTAGCACAATATGGAAGGCGGTGTGTTTGGATGATAATGTTGAGATGACAGATCGTTCCATGCAGGGAGGTTTCTCTGCTGTCTGCCTGCCCCGCGCAATAAATCGCAGAGGAAGACCAAAAGAGACGGAGAGAGAGAGCGAGACAGAGAAGGAGGGAGTAGTTGGAAAATGGAAGAGGAGGGAGGGCGAGAGGAGCAACAATGAGAGAAGATGAGCTGGGGTCAGGGATGTCGCAGAGGGGTAAATCCTCCCTCCTACCAAGCTGTATTAAAAAACACACACATACCTGCACGGGAATTTATTTAAAAACAGATTTTTCTCAGTTTTAAAAGAAACCTGTTTAATTTTTTCCTCTGATCATCCTTTTCCTTTTTCTGTAATCTACCATCAAAGCTCTCCTTTCTCTCTTTTAATAAACTAAAAAACACTCAAGCTATTAAATTTTGCATTGCACAAAAACCAAGCTTTCATGATTTAACACTAATAAACTCACAAATATGCAACTACATAACACTTTATCACATGTATTGTTTAGGTGAGATGAATTTATTGTCACTCTGTAAATATTTCACTCAACATTTAATAAATTAGTGTATTTCAAACAAACGCCCCAGGCTGCAGCCAGCATTTGTGGGTGTGACAGTTAGTTGAATATGTAAATGCTGTTGAGTCAGATCCTGAGACTGATAAAGTAGCTCTGTCAATGTGTGTGTGTGAGTTGTACTTTTTTTTGCTAGATGTGTGTGTGTGTCTCTTCTGCTGTGCTTTGTTGCTTTGATCATGCTCACTCGGCTCATCGCTCACTGCAAAACCTGCCTCAAGGAGTGTGTGCGTGCATGTGGGTGTGTGTAAACAACCGTGTCCTAACTATGTCCCTCCAAAGTTGAGTTTATTTGTGTCGCCGCTGCAGTACATCCCTCTACCTCGACTGCTGAGGTCTATACAAAGCCACTTTCTACAGAACGGCGACAGTTTTACTCCGACTCTGCACCATGAACAACTGCTCTCGGGCTATGTAACTTGGGCTGAGCAGGTCAGATCTGCTGTGATGCTTTACAGCATGTCAAACACCAACAACTACGGGTTTTTAGCTACAGATAAGAAGATACCAGCTCCCTCAGCACAGACATGTTAGCAGAGGAGAAGAGACTGAAGATATTAAGAAACAGCAAAGAAGAAAATCAGAATATGCGATCAAGCAAGAGACCAAACAAGAGTGAATCTCTGAATGGCTTTTAGTCACTGACAAGAACCTTGTGAGTAAAAGACGCTACAAGACAGATGCAGAGCTGGTCCTCTTACTATTTGATCAGTCAGTACAATAGCTTTCTTTCTATTTCTTGTGTTGTTGTACTTGATATACGGCGCCATTAGCCATGCTGTTCGCTCAGCTTGTCAACAAATGCATGTGTACAGCCGTCCATGAGGGAGGGACTAATGCAAAGCACACTGAAACTGTAGGGGCATCACATCACAAAAAATGAAAATTTGTGTATACCAGGGCTTTAGGTAGCCATAATATCACCATGCAAACAACTTAATATGACTTTGTTACAAGGAGTGCATCCCAACTTCCATCACATGACTTTTAAAACCAAAAATGTAGCATGTTGTATTCTTAACTAACTCAGCCAACCTTGCTTTTCGTATTTCATGAAGTGGAATGTTCCTCGCTTAAGTACAGTCATGTGATTGGTTAGAAATAGCCTTGCATTTTATATTTTGTGTATAGTCAACAAATATACAACTAACAGTGTTTTTTTTTGTTTCTCATTATCGTATTTAGGGCATAATTCAGTTGTGATCAGTGTTTGTATCCTTTCTGTCATAAAGATTCAAAGATGACTTACTATGCAAGGGAGTAAATAATGACAAAAGAACTTTGTTGTCACATTTTGTCTCTACTTCATCAGTTATCATCTTTTATCAGACTGCCTCATCAAGCATGATCACATTCATCAGTAACAACATTGGCAGACAGTTTTCAGGACTTTTTGTACTTTCTCGCCACCAAATGAAGGAACTGTTTTATGAGGCAAAGCTTCGGCATCAGCAGTCCATTCAAACACACAACATCAACTCTAATGACTGTCCTTAAAACAGAATGGCCTACAAACACTTACATTTACTGTTTGTGGGACAGATACAGTACATTAGTTTCAGAGTTACAGGCCTTTGATGACAAATAACACCAAATGACAAGTGCTGTATTCGCCTTTGTGCCTTTTTCCAAATGTGATACTCAACCCTTCATCTGTCCTGCCTACTGTCCTCGTCCCTTTTCATCCCCCCCTTTCTCTGCCTTGTATCTGTCTGCCATTAGGCAGATAGTCGCCGGTCTCATCTGTATCATGTCTCCCACCGTCCCCATAGGAGCACCACACAGTTGCTTGCTTAAGGATTCAGGAGCCACAGCCCCGTCCCACTCACCGATCCCATGGATCAAACTGACACTTGGTCAGCATCAGCACATTATGAACTATGGCCACCTGCCACTGCAGACACATTGTTCCCTCTGTAGTAATGTGAAGAATATAGAGGGGACTGGCGAACTCGGCCTGCTGACAGCTTATTCTCTCTCTTATCTCCTCTGCGGTGTGTGTCTGTGGAGAGGGGACGGTAGGACTGCATTGGGATGCGAGGGTGCGGATCATCCTATGGGCATGAATTACCTTTCCTCGTCTTACCTTTACCCAGAATTCAAATGGTTCAACTGGTGTCGAGGTCAGTTGTGCTAGTGCTGTCCTTCAATGCTGTTCAAAAACCAAAGCTGAGATGAATGTTGACAAGTATAAGGCATCTTGCTGTATTTTTTTTACATAAATTGTGATGCTGTTTCTTCAGTTTTATGATTTACTCCGTACTAAACAGAAACTGTAACATGCAAAATAGCTCTAACCACCTTGCTTCACACATGATCTGATAATAAAGAAGCTGATCCAGATTCAGGCTCAACTAGGACTCCAGCTTGCATCTGGCTGCCCCCAATCATTCAATCAGCCAAAACGCGTAGAAAAAAAGGCGAACTTGAAGTAACAGATTGTAATGTGCTGCACCTTCCAACCCCTGTGAACACAATTTCTTTGGATTTTCATCATAATGATGCAATCTCCAGCGAAGGAGATAAAAAAATGACCTAATTTCCAAAGATGAATCGGACCAACAGAGATATAATCAATTTCTTTTATTTCCTATCTTTCAAAAAACGCACACACAGTCTCTGAGCCAGACAAATGTGCTCCTGCCTCGGCTGAAAATAAAGAGGCTTCTGTGGACTGGACGAGCCACAGCTTCCCCTTTAGGATGTCTCACTCCACTTCAGACCCCGGATCGCATTGACACCCTTCATGTATGACCAGGTGGCACCCATCCACTGAATAATGAAACAGGTGATTAAAGTGACTGATGTCGGGCCATCTATTCTCCCAGGTCTCCCTTTTAATGCCGCCATTAGACTCTTGTGTCCAAACTTAGCTCATCAAATGGCCTCATTTATGGAGAACTGGTAGTGTGCAGTATATTGAGCCAAGATTGAGGGGCACTTCACATCATCCACGTTTGGATTTGCACTTACAGATTAATGTGACAGTGACATTGACAGCATAAAATCTATCTTTTCAATGTCGCCTTGGCTTGCACATGTAACCAAGGTAATTAGCTTCTTTGTCAATCCAACTATACATGATCCTGTGCAAGAATTTGTTCATTATTTCTGCTGTTCTTCAATACAGAAAAGTTTATATTTACGTGCTTTCCTACAATGTGTCCTTTGAGTTGTCTGCTAAACATATAAGAAGAAAGAATACACTTTTCAAGGATAACATGACAATATTATGCTTCTGTCAGTTATTGACCTTACAATTATCCAGAAACCTAACTAAACCCATGGCAACAATACATTTATGTATTTTGAGTTCTGTAAAATGTCAATAAATCTCATGAAAAGGCGGAAAACAACAGAGAAAAGGTTGAAGGCTTGTGGGAGGTGGTGCAGTGTGTGTGCTGATAAAAGTGAAATGCAATATATATATATTTTTTTTCCTGTAGGTGGTTGACCAACAAAGCTCATCTCGTGGTCTCAAGAGCAGCAGCAGCGCTCATTGCCACATAGTGACATTACTGTCACCTGGCATGTCAGTCCTGTCTGTCAAATGTGGTGCCTAAGTGGAGGTGGGACCCAAACGTGTCACTAACACTCAGGCATTACAGAGAGCTAAATGTGCTAATGGCCCTGCTAATGTAGCTGTATTCACCGGTGGGTTGACCACACACGCACGCAGATCACTTGCATGAAGTGATCCTTGTTTTCACTCGCACTCATCCATTCAGTTAGTTAAGTCACAGCTCAGATATAAAGATATTCACTCACACACTAACACATAAAAAGGGAAAAGAGTTCAAAACACAGAGAGAGAGAAGATACTTTCAGTCAATCTGTCAGTCAGCAAAACAAATATGCACTTAGGTTAAAAGAGGTGAGTGAGTCACCATATTTTTTCAAAGGATATGCAGTTTTTCATCCTTTTTTCTTTAAAAGGTTTTTCTAAACCAACGCATATTACTTCAGAGTACACACAAAACAATAAATCCATGAAGTGATTAGTAGATTATCTGTTTTGATGATCTATTTAGCATTTCAGTCATATTTACAGAAAAAATGCTGAACACTCCTTTGTCCGAGTTTCTAAGAGGTGAGAATTTGCTGCTTTTCTCTGTTTAATAACTTTAAAAAGGTACTTTTTTTGGTTGTAGACCTATAAAAACAAAACAAGCAGTATAAGGAAGAACAGCTGGGCTCTGGAAACTTTGAGTTCATAAAATTATGATTCACCAGAAAAATAACTGACAGGTTAATCAATAATGAATGCAATTATAAGCTGAAGCCCTCCTTCATATTTCTAAAAGTAAAAGAGGATTTTAGTGTGATTACATTGCTCTTGAAGTAATTTTACATAGCTTGACTCTTCTTTTTTCTGCCTCCACACACAGAGCTGGTGAACAATATGTACGTTTTAACCTTTTACAGCAGAACTGGATCAGAAAATCAATGCCTGCCTTTCAGCCTACAGTTTTGCACATAGTCATGAAGACTTGTTAGAGTTGAAATATCCATCTGTATATAAATATCTGCACATCTAACACCTCATTCCGCATCTAGATTCATAATTAGCTTGCAATAAATACCAAGCACAACTTAGGCAGTTAAGTTCTGTCTCGGTATAACAGTTACTTCTCGCCGCCGCCGCTGCTCTAAATACAGCTTGTTCTTGGTCAGCTTGCCTGGTTAAGTGAAGATGAAGAGAGCTTCCCTGCCAGGTCTCCAAGATCAAGACTTGACATCCGTGTATTTGTAACAAGGCTCTACCTACAGCATCTCTCTGTGGGACACTCTACACTCTTGTGGAAAGACGGTAACACTGACGCAAGGCTTTGAAAGCAGCAATTAGCACCCCTGGTGGTCTGCACTGTTGTGTTTTTTTTTCTCCTTTTACCTTCCCCATTCTCTTCTTTAACTTCCCCCTGGGAATAGCTGTTAAGGGATACAATTAATTTTTTGACACAAAAATGAAAGTGTTAATTCACCTGTGATAATTAGAGCTATTCTTGCTGCATGTTGATGAATGTAAAAATACAGTGTTTATTTATTAATTAATTTTCTGCCCTGCCGTCAGAATGAGAGCTCTCATAATTGTGTGATCTCGACTTAAGAAGGAAGTCTCAAAGGAAATAGATTATAGACCTGCCCAGCAGTAATGAAACATTGTCAAAAAATGTTCAGGAAAGTTACAGCATCTTCACTTTGATGTTCCTTTTTTTTAATACATGTCTGAGGAGTGTTTGATGGTAAGGCCTGTGTTGAAGAAGAATCAGGGACTTTATGAATTCTGTAGAGCACACTGATGTATGTAATGATGTATGAGCCTTTATATTTTAGGTTTTCTCAGAGAGAACATATTATAATATTAATATATTACCATTTTCATGTGTGCAGTTTGATTGTGGAAAGGTATGCTGTATAGGACAACTAATGAAAACATTATTGAACGATGAACAACATTGAAAAGTTGCTCACTGACACCTTTGAAATGTCTATTTGATGACTATAGGTCAGACAAAGTACGTAGGAGAATGATAATTGTCCTATCAGACGATCTGGCAAGTTGGGTGTTTCCATGCACAAGATGCATCATTTCCAGAGAAGGGCCAAAGAGGGTCAATGTCTCACCAACTGCAGCCAACCAATGACGTCCCCTCTTCTCTCCCTCCTGTGTTGTAACTTATGTCTATGCAGGAGATGAGAGAGGTGAGTTTATAAAAGTGTCTGTGTGTTCAGCTCAACTTTTGTAACTTAAACTGAATCTCTGCTGTTTGAAGTTTTGTTTTGTTTCCTGTGTTGGTACTTTCAGATATCTGCTTTATTTTAGTTTTACAGGAGTCATATTAAGTTATTGCTGATGAAATCTCAACATTTTCGGATTCTGCTATTTCAAAATAAAAGCTTTTTTTTGTCATATAAGGAGTCTTATTGGTTATTAAATACATTTATCACAGAATTATCTGAGCCTCTTTTAACAAGGTTACTAAAACTGCAGATAGGAAGAGTACAAACACAAGCAGCTACATGAAGATGTTAGATGAGGAGCTGCAGACAACAGCACTTAAGCAAACAGCTCACCTCCAACAGGTAAACAACTTTTTTTTTGCCTGCCGTGGTGTGTCTGGACATGTGATGGAAAATAGTTAGAGCAAAAATAACTGACTTGAGATCAGTGTGTCAACATCACTTTTTTGCAGGTAGCTGAGTGCTGGGCTGACGTGCCGAGTCGAACCAAATCAAGCTAAACCTGCACATGAGAATGCAAAAGGGTTAATATGATCATCGTATGCTACGCCAAGCCTGAGACATGCTGTACTGTGCCGATGGATAAAGGACGTCTCTGCGTCCACTTGACACATGGCCGTAATCACACAAAAACAACATCCCTGAAATTTGAAGCACTCATCTGTTTTTTTTCTAGTTCAAAAAAGAAACAAAACAATTGTGGCAACCCATCCCGCTCACCGAGGAGTCGTCTTAAAGCACCTTTGACTCAGTCAGCCAAGACAATCACTGTCCAGCCAGGCCCGTCCCGCTCCATCTTGTCTGTCAGACACATAAAGGCAGCCATCTTAAATCACGTCTCACGGCGCACATCTAATGACTACTGAGCCCCTGCATATTTCAACATTAATTCATTAGAGGCGGGGATTGGGGGGGCTGCGAGCTGGGAGGGTGGGGGAGTGAAATCAGCGGCAGCAGGGAGAATCCTCGGCGCACTCTGATTAAGGCCGTTATGTTTTATAGAAGCCATTTTTCAATGCCTCCTCTGACAGCACTTGAGGTTATTAAATTGCGGGCTTCAAGGAAAGAGTGAGAGAGGGGGAGAGAAAGGAAGGGAAGAGAGGGAGAGGAAGAGAGAGATCATGGGAGCAAGAAAAGGAGGAAAGACAGATGGAGGCTGGAGAGAGAAAGAAAGAACGATTAACAATAGCGAGGAGACAGGTTGCCAGGCCTCCTTTGGCTGCTGATAAAGTGAACTTCTTGTGATTTGTTTGTGTGTTACCTGTGGTTTCTGGGGTTATCTATGTCTCATAGGGAATAGATTAGTGTGTGTGCGTGTGTGTGTTGTACTGTACATAGAAAGTGGCTATTTTCTCTCTGTCAGTTGGGATACAGGGATTGAGTGAAGATAAGCTGCAGAGGACACTATTATGTCCACTGAACGACCTTGAGTCAGATCTCTCTGGAGTCTGCCACATACAGTACATTCACATACTGTACATAAAGTTACACAACCCGCTCTGGTAGCACATGCTTCTTTCCCTCTTGGTGTTTTGGTGGTGTGTTCATCTAAATCCCGTTGATAGCTCGGCCGACAGCACAGTTTAAGAGCAGGAAATGAAAAATAAACCTTTGACAACATCAGCAGTAAATGTGAGGTTCAGGATGGTTCCATGATCTGAAGCACTGAACAATCCAGATGGGTGATATAAAATAAATCATACTAGCGAACTAGTGTTTGAGAAGCTTTTCTGGAAGTTTTAATGCTTTTTTTCTGCTGTTATAATGTGTCACTATTGATCCATCACAACTGCTGCCAATTATCCTTTTTTTGGTAGAAAAGTGAAAACTTCAAACAGCAAATTTTCAAAGCTGTATGCATGGCACAAGCAGAGTACTACTTTATACACTAAACAGGGCAGAAACCCGTCTAATATAATAATCTTACAAGTGCTGCTTTTTTCAAAGGGGACTGTAATGGTGCACAAAGTTCACAGTTCGGTATCTGTCTTCGATTCGGGTCCTGATTCAAAAGATGCTCATTGGCCTTTTTATTTTTAACTGAACTGTGTGTTTTATTGTATTATTATCACTGTACATTGTTAATAAGCAACACTTTCTGTACTGGAAACCCAACTTAAAGTCCTGATTGATGGTTATTCTTATCCTAACTCTAACTTGGTGTTAAACATTGTGCAGCTGATAGTCAAAAGTCTGCTGACCAGGTGAAATGTGCACTCTATTCATATCTAAAACGTGCAGATGCACAGATATGAACAGAGTGTTTTTATAGTTAAGTTTTGGGATACAGAACATATCGAACAGAGGAAGTATTATACCAAAACTGACATCCTGTCCCATAAGGTAAAAGGTCAGCCAAAGTTTGCCACAATGGTAAAAGATTCACCAAAAATCAAGACGATTTGTCTTCATGGAAGCATCAGCATATCCAATACCAATTAAGCCCAAAGTTTTTAAAACACTGCTCCTCAGATGCAGACTGATAAGCTAACTCATGTACCTGTAAAAGCAGCAGAATATCTTTCTCATCACACTCAAGATAAAACAAACATAACCTCTCTTCGCTTGAATTAATAGGCAGTGGCAGTTCCTCATCAGCCAGTATCTCCGTCAGTTTCCAAATGACTGCTCAGTGCCAAGCTTGTCAAGAAATTGAGTCATCACATCCTGACAGCTGTTGCTTTCCTCCCTCTCTCTCTCACACACACACACACACACACACTTACATGAGGTGCGTGTTATGAATGTATTACACAAGCATTTATATTTAAATTAAAACAAGATGTAGAAGGATATAACATATGAACGTGTGACAAACAAGTTGTCGTTTGTAGATATAAATAGCTGAGTTTCAATGGCAAACATGTGCGCACATAAATGAACACAGACACACAAACCAAACCACAAGCACAACACCATTAAACACACAGGACAAACATGAAATTATGTTTAATTCAGTTCAAGTTTCTGTTGCTTCTGTGCACATTAGACTTTTTTGGTTATACTACAACTTTTTATTCTGATTTAAATTTAAATCTTTGGCAGTTTAGGTAACGTTGACGTGCCGATGAACCTTGGAAAAATCCCTCTCTTCTCTATTATTCCACTTAACATTCCTACGAACCTTTTTTCTCCAGATCCTCATCCAAAAACATTGGCACACCATCTGCATTTGGCTGTGTATTTGGATGCCATACATACAAGCTCTGGCAGTCCCACCTTCCAGACAACAATATCGTTTTCCAGGAGAAGATGGTCTGCGATCTGCTCTTCGTTTGCTGATCGATTTTTGTTCTGTGCCATTGTGAAGGACTCAAAAAGAAAGTATGAGATGAGTAATGTGATTGGCCTAGAAAGTATTTATATATTTAAATAACACTTTTCAAATTTCTCTACATTCGGCCTTTTCACACATATGAGCACAAACAACCAGAGTGTTTGTTTAAATCTTCACTGGCCTTGTGAACGTTGTTGAGCAATTTGTGCTGTGATTAAAACAGCTTTACATCACATTGTATCTATGGTATATATGACAGTTTAACAATGTACCTGTTTGTAGTCAACCAGTCGGGTGGAGATACAAATGGTTTCCTTTCCAAAACACAGAGGCCATGAATTGTAAGAGGGGGGCATAATCCAAACTTAAACTACAACACTTGACTGTGCAGCCAAGATCACAGTCATGATTTCTCCTATTTTGAGGATGTTCATTATGTGCAGATTTCTTGGCTTAAAAAATGCTTTTGCTATTTATGAACAAAACACATTACTTAAACATACAATTTCTTTTTTTTCGCTAACAGAGATCTCTCAATCAAAACATCTATGACAAAATACATAGTATGGTGATGTCGCAAAGCAGTGTGGGATCATGGGATTTGTTTTATTTAACTTCTAAATAGCACCATTGCAGATGAAAACGTTTCTCGCTGACTCAGGCAGAAAAGCTTTTGGATTAGATAAAGTATTGAAGTTTTATTCAAGTCATCTTCTTTCCTCACCCTCTGACTGGTTTTACTCTGGAAGTTAGTATCAAGCAAAGAAAAACATCATAACCTTGAACAGAATTGAACAAGTTGTCTTGATGTTTGATATCTCCTAACAAAAACACTTTCTGAACATTACTGTTACATTTTGAGTTAGGAGATTATAATAACAAGAAATTTGACCTCTGGCTGAATTTTAGCTTGTATAACACTAAAACAAAAATACTGAAGAATATTTAACTTAAAAGAACTTCACTTCCATCATGGAACTTAAATACTTGTCTGTGTTCTCTGTCAACTGTGGTGCTCTAAAAAATGGTATTATTTTAAAAAGATAGTAAGAAAAAAGGAGAATAAGAAGAAAGAGACATAAGATTGGAGTGAGAAGACTCAAAAAATGAAAGCCGTTGTGAAAATTACTGAGATTTTTTTTTAAATTAAAATCAAGTTTAAGGTCAAGATATTTTTTTGACACTTCATTGCATGAAAGATAAATGAAAAATACGTTAATCCATCATGATCCATATCTTTAGCTGTAGCCCTGCTTTGTATCTGATACTAAAACATCATCCAATAGGATTCAAATGATTAAAAACTGATCAATAACATGGGAGGGGAGGTGAGAATGTAGGAGAAAGAATGAATGAGACCACCTGAGGTGAAATCAAAGAGAAAGAGAAATGAGACTGAATGTTTGTACTGCTGAGAGGCAGCGAGGACGGAGAGTGAAGAAGAGAGGGGGAAATAAAAGGCAATACAGAGTGTCAGGGATAGAAAAAGGCTCTTACAGGCTAAATGACGCCTGATTCCCCAGATATTTGGGCTCCCACTGGGGAACATATAGTTGTTGCCTGGCACTGACAATTTGAGAGGCTCTTGAGGGAAACAAAAAAGACACTGGAAAAGGCAGACGAGCTCACACATCTCTCTGTGCTGTGGACTGACAGCCAGTCTATCCACATATCCTAGAAACCATCATGGAAGCACAATACCATGAAGTCTTCATTCAAAGTTAGCAGGCTGCACACTGGTGCAGAACACAAACTTGTGCAAACCCAAGTTGTTAATTCAAAAATGAAAAAAACAATAAAAATGAAATTGAAAGAAATTTTTAACCTCGTAAAACAACCGAAAAAAACTACAGCGGAGGCTCTAAAATATAAGCAGAACGGTCGGAAATTGTTGGAAAGAACAAAGTGAACACATGCAAGCTTTTACAAGTGAAAATGCCAAATTGTCATTTGAGATGGCCAAAATTGATAAAATACAGGATTTCAAACATCCATCTTCATGTTAGTTTGCCAGGAAGTATGGTTGGAAATCTGTCACAATCCTGTTGGATTTGTCATTTGAAGTAAAAAACAAACAAACTCAATATGTGCTGTTTACTGTGTAGATTTCTTCTGATTTAGGAACATCACATTTTAGGACGTAAAATAAAACTAAAGATGTCTCCTGAAATAGCTCAACTTCTTCATGTCAGAGCACCAAGTGATGTGTTTTCAAGACACATGGTGAAGATGGGGATCAAAAGAAGAAAGGAGGCAAAGCAAGTGACATACACATGCAGGATAATAAAAATTCATTGAATCTACTCCACAGGCCAAAATGGATGGTGGCAGCCAGGTCATATTGCATCTGTGCAGATGGGGTCAGGGGTCATGTAAAGTTGTATGAGAAGACAGTGTGCTTTCATGCATCATGTAGCAGATAAAGATTTTTGGGGCTGAGAGGGAGAGTGGAGGTTGGGGCCAGCTCACTGTGAACAGCAGCAAAGAGTCTGGGTCTCTGGAGCCACCATCTGTCTGTCTTTATGCTTTTGAGATGATCAAGTCAGTTATTGCAACTCTATGTGCAACATGAATGGGTAGAATTGTGATTTGCTAAAATGGTGGAATGGAACAAGGACTTCTGCATTGTGCAACAAATTTAAAGAAAAAACCTGGTGTACTTACATATATATTTTGCTTTTTGTTACCGGACCCATCAAAAGACCAAACTCAATAATGCATCATCATGTCTACTGCACTAATCCTTGTTTCCATCGTTCCTACTGAAGGTGTAAATCTTCACTAACTGGTCAAAAACGTGTTGCTATTTTTAAAAGAAAATGCTCTAAAACAGATACTGGGCTTTGTAGTTTTTTAGTAGACAGTTTTACTGTCACATTAAATAGTGTGGTTAATTAGGCTTATTCTTGGTAGTTTTTTGTAATTTGTTGCACTAGCAAGTATTTCAATCTTCAAGACAGGGAACCGTATCTAGAAAACTCAAAATAAACTCAATCCTACTTCGTGGTAATAGAGGAACATGTCAGCTGGTGCAAAAGTGCACTCACTTATGTTTTTTTTCAATAGACAACAATGACCTTCTTTCTGCAAAGAGTAAAAAGCGTTAAAGGCTCTGGCTACTTAGACAGTAGAATAACTCATTTCTATTAATTTCAATTATATGTTATTGCAAGATTTTTTTCCAGGAATTCAAAGAGATACTTTTGTTAGCTGTACGACTGCAGCATTTAATTGGATGAATTTCTTAGATTCTTAAGTCTCTGAAACAACTGAAATCACCTTCCAAAGCTGCAGCTTCATCCTAATTCTTATTGTTCATCAATTAAAAATGATAATAATTTGAAAATGCGTGCAGGTTAGGTGGCCAGTTTGTGATATATTCTATATTTAACCATTTTCAATTGAATGCAAAACTGGCCAATCACCATTAATATCATGACTGCTCGACTACTAAATATTTTAAAAACCATCTGAGTGTGTGATTGAGAGAAAGTGTGAAAAGACAATATAGATATGCATTTGATTGTGATGAGAAGAAGTGAGAAAAAGGCAGAAAGTGAGGTAGAATAAAGGCATCTCAGCAGCAGTAAAGCCATTCATTTGACTTCTTCACTTTTTATTCAAATAGCCCTGACCTATTTGTTGTTCGATGCCACTCCTTATTTCCTGTGATCCACCAACAGGCCGAGAGCGATTATTCCAGCACAAATGGCACGGACTTGACATGGGGCCCAAAAGCGTTCATATACCTCTTTGGCCCGAGGCCGCAGTTTGTCATAACACAGGGAATTATGTATTATGCCTGCGCCCGGTGATGACATCACAATAGCAGGATGAAATATAAGCTCTGATATGGCTTGCTGATTGTGGAGAGCTGCGAGGGCTTTCATTAAAAACAGCATATCGCTCATAAAAAGATTAGAGCTGGACAGCTGTTTCCTGATAGTATGAGGCTTCTGTAGTGGCTTCATCATAAACAGGCACACCTGAAAAATATAAAACGCTCCTACACTTGTGTGCACTTTGTTGTGCCGCGGTGCAGCTTTAAGGCAGCATAACAACAAACAGAGAGAAAGTAACACTGAAAAACTTGTGTTGCTGCTTATACAATAAATACATATCAACACTTAAGATAGAACTATTTACTGTCACACTTGGCTAAGAGTATATTTTATTAGCAAGGCTGTCAAAATAACATGTTAATTTCAACTAGTTTATTATAGAAAAAATATATTAAAAAAAATTACGAGATTAGTCGTGCACTGATGTTTGTTATCAATGATCATGCAACATGAAGAAGATAAAATATTCCTTGGCTTAGTGAATGTAAAGTTTACATGTATAAAAATGCACAGAGTGAACTGTTGAAAGAGGCGTCTTTCTCTGCAGAAAGAACTTGTATAACAGAGTATTTTAAGCTTGAAACTTAATTGCTTGCACACAATGCACTTAGTATCCAGCTAGCAGCTCAGAGTTCAAATCAGAAAAACAGTCCAAATCGTTAAACATTATTTCTCATCTTACTCGTTTACTCCGACCACTGTATCAGCTACAAGGTGTTGCACAACTTTTTAAGATCAATGCAAAAGTAATACTTTCGATTAACAAGCACATTTTGCTTACTTACCTCTGTACTGCACTGCATCTCCACTTCAGTAAAAATTTAAGTGCAGGACTCCTCTTATAATAGAGTCGTTTACACTGTGAAGGATTTATGTGTCATAGATCTGAAACAGCCATGTCTAAGTCCTTACTCTTGGTTTACAAATTTGTGCCCACAAATTCAAAATTTAGACTACAAAACCACAGACACTGATTACTACGAACACAAACAGTGGGTATGGATAACAAATCTAACAGCACAGACTGAAAAAAAATTTTTTAACCTCTGTAATCACCAGATCATAGGAAAACAAGAAGAGTTTGCTGTAAAACAAAAGGATATTAAGCACACTGGATAAGGATATTGGTGCATAGATGGACCACAACTGGTTCCATCTAAATGTGTGAACTCAGTCAACTGTGTAATAATTAAAATAATTCAACAAACTGGTTCTTTAAGACTTTGCAGAGCATTTGCTTTTATTCCTCATATCTGTCAGTGTGTTTCTCCCTTTGCCATGACTCAATTCCCCACAAGCCCCTCAATCAGCTGTACATAATGGAACAAATATGTTATGAGGTAGACAAACAAGAGAGAAACAAGAAATGCTGATTGTTTAAGAATAAGGGATGTGTACAGGTGCCATTTCTAATTTGGTGGGAGAGGCCGTAGGAGGACGGCCTCGAACAGCACAAAGCAGCTGGAATCAGCCTCATAAACTCGCTCCACATCAAAGGCTCTTTAGCTTGTTTCATCAAAGGTGTCTTCGTCGCTCGGCTCTCACTGTCTGCGAACGCACCGTGAGTGTGTCACTCTCGGTATGAGTTTCAGGAAATCTTGGCATGAAAGAAAAAAATGT
>JAPZDY010000008.1:8971814-9001420 GCA_029783645.1 Ctenochaetus hawaiiensis | reverse complement strand
GCATCCGAGAAAAGTGATATTCTTCTAACACAACAATGTTTACATAAGGAAATGAAAAATGAAAGAAGGCAGTCACACACTCATCCACGCTTCCATGTTTTATTTTTTTTCATGGCTAAATTAAAAAAAAACAAAAACATCTCTGCCTTTGTCAGGGGGAATGTAGTGGAATGTGACATTTAAGCAGCAGTGTGAGCAGTCAGTTCAATCTGTGACAGGTGTGTTAGATGGGAATGTAAATCAGTTTTACATGTGTTTTCCTCCCTCATTAAGTTTACGATGAGCCATGCTAATAAACAGATAAACAACAGCATCACATCACACATTATACAACAGCTTCAGTGCTGGTCGTATCTTAAAAAAAACGTACATATAATATTTTCCTTGTTTTCAATATAAAGGATCTGTTGGTGTTGTTGAGAATCCAGCGCTCAGTTACACAAATGTCATTTTAAAGAACAATTATTACAGTCTGAGCAGCATTTTCATAGACGTTTTCACATCTAAATAAAATTAAGTGCACACAGTTTTAAGGGTTTATCACCTCTTTTAAAGCCTGATCAGAGGGGTGGATGAGAATATATTACCTTAATTTGTGAGAACCACAGATGTGTCTGAAAATATCAACCAAAATCACAGCAGTTATCAAAATAGTAATCTGATTTAGTTTCTACTCATGTCTATCATGAGTTGTACATGTGCAGTGCTGACTGAGCTCTTGCAAGAAAATGGCAGCAGTTAAAGATGTTTATGAGCTGAAGCTCAAGCAAACGTTTCAATTATCCTGGAAATGGAGGTTTAGTTGGGACGAGGATGTGGCTAAAAGTCCAACTATGTGTTATGCATTTTATTGCAAATTTGGGAGAAAGGCGTATAAAACAGGGCTGTTTTTGAAAGCACATCATGCTTCCATAAAATTGTTACTAGAGTACCATTACAAGAGTGGACAGCACCTCGTTTGCTGACATGACGATTAAATTTAGCCTTTGTTGGTGTTGCAATTAAAAATTGACTTTGGGCAAGTCGATTTCTGAGCCATACTACTGATGTGGCAAATAATTAAAAATTTTATACTGAATCCTGATAATCACAGCTCCAATGTGTTCTTGTTTTTAGACAAAACATCAACACATTAGGATGATTGCAAATGGTCCGTTCAAACCTGAGTCCTGGACTTTATAAACCTCTAATTAAAATAACTTGTTAAATTAAATGCAGATGGTATTCTTTTTGCTAGTTTTTCTATTGTATTTCTTAGAATCATATCATTGCATCAGACATCTCAATTTGTACAATTGCTATTACCAAAGTAAACAAAGAGTGCTGAGAGAGAGAAAATAAATTGCCTATGTAGATAGTGGAAAATTGACCAAAATTGAGAACAACGATAAGGCGGAGGAAAGAGAAAGAGAACAGAGATAGAAGACAGAAAGATGTGGCCATTACAGATGTGTCTCATCACCGAGGGCAGCACGTGTCTGAAAGAGAAAAGAAAGTTCCCGGCGGGAGACAATGGCTTTGGACAGGCACACAATAGCTTCATTACAGGGTTCACATTATCAGGTCAAGGGAGATAGAGGGAAAATATCAGAGTGGACACATTCGAACGATGCCCATCGCCAACGCCTGCCAACTTGGCGAGCATGAGCCTCAGCTGTGACAAAGGCTGATTTTTATTATTTATTCAGTTTAGCATGGTATCCGATGCTGCTGAAGTTGGCGATAATGGGAAATGGTCAAATAGGTAAAAGTCTGTGAGGGGGAAAAAAGAGGTATATAGAGATTATATGCTACAGCCATGTTACTTCCATAGTAATGCATGCTCTCATACTGTCCTATTATTAACTCCTTTTCACAGCTCAGACAGAAAGTTAAAGGTTGTAAACAACACGGGAGTGGGGGGCAGTTTGTCTGGGGGAGTTTAGTAGCATTAATGAAACCATTTCACCAAACAGAATAACAACCTGTTCCTTATTTTATCTCCTGTGTGAGTTTTTCCTCCATGAAGGGTCCAGATTTCATTTTCTGGCTGAGAGACATTAAAAAAGAAAAATACACAACACCTTGAAGTTTACTAGCCGCTAAAGCATTAAGCATGGAGTACAATTTTACCAGAGGCAAACCCACACACACACACACACACACACACACAGTTTACCATCATCGCCAACCGTGAACCCACTGGGAGAAGAGCTCTGGGTTATTGATCAGTTGGATCAATCACCGGCTGCTGGTGAGTGAGCCTGTAAGTGCCTACATCATAAATGCTCATCAGCATCTGGGAAGCGGTCTTCCAACACTTACAATCAATTAAGAAAATTAGCGACAGACTGTAATCAGACTGGTGAGCAACCTACACAGTCGGTTCACGGCAGGTTTCAAAACACCTTTTATGTTTATAAGATGTAACACTTGCAGAAATACATCACTGTCCATTTCACCAGTGTCAAGTTGCATCAACCCTCCAGAGATCAGCAGCCCAGAAGGCTCAAGGCTTGATGGTCATCAAATGATGCAATGCACCACAACATGGCTGGTATATGGACACTAACCACCAGCAAGTGTAAGTCACATAAGTAACGACTTCTTTTTGTTTTTGCACAAATATGTGTGCAAAGGTGTAAGTCTGATGGTGCCATTGTGGGTAGTCTGGTGAATGGATATGAAAACTGAAAAGAAAGGTAAATCTGTACTGAAATGAACAAACTTGAAAAAAGAGCCAAGTAAATCGTAGTAGTAGCACATTTTTAAAGATGAACTGTAAGACAACTACTGAGTGGAAAAGTTCACTTTTCAAATCCTTAGACCAGCGTACCAGAGCTCTTTTCTTGCCAAATTTAATTTGAATTTTAGCATCTCTATGTGGAACTGAGGTTCACACAAGGTAACACAAATTATTGCAAGCTTCTATTTTTACTGATTGTGTTAGCAGTGAATTTATAACACTCACAAGGAAAAGTTTAAATGTCACACTCCTCTGGCTAACACCAGATACGCTTTAAACTGTCAACAACAGTGCATAACAATCCAATTTATCTGACTGGTGCATCCCAAAAAAAATGCAAAGTGATTTTTAAGACAGACAGGTACTATAGTGAAACAGTGGTCACAGGAATATCATTAAAAGTATGTTATCAGATTTTTAATGCCAACCTTGACAAGCTAAATATTATTCATCAGGAGCATTAAAGCATGTGAGGTTAGCATATCATGTTAATGACACACTGCATTAACAATGGATCACATTACATACCTCACCAGGTGCTGAAGGTGACACTGCTAAGCAGATAAAACACCACAGCTTTGAATTCAGGGCATTGGAGACATCAGTGGTGTGTCCCCTAAACTCAGAAAATCCCTCACTCCCTTGCTCACTTATACTCCCACACTGTGACTTCCACTCAAGTCTGTAGTCTCTATACACATATATACTGTCTATATATGTCTCCAACACACATACAAGATATAGAGACAGCTACCCCCTTGGCAGGGAACAAACCTACAAGGTTGCAGCCCCTCCACGGATGTGCCCATGTCATGGACAAAGCATTCTAATTTCAGCCAAGTTCACTCTCACCTGTATGCTGGTAATAAATCTTGTTTGGTGACAAAAATAGATGTGCAATTTAAGTAGAAATTGACACAGAAAAAGTGAATGAAGAAATAATAACGCCTCAAGGACAACATGGCACGTAATGAAAGGGATAAATAAGTGCAAGACATTACAATCTAGAGTGACGTAATAAATTTTTGACTGTGTGCACCGACATCCTTAGAAACTGCAGAATTCCCAATAAACACAACCATGGGCACAAGCATGAGATTGTTAGCAAATTTCTGCACATCTCTTTCCAGATCTGTGACTTTTCCACCAGGTAAGGCAAGCAGGCTTTCACCTCGAACCGAGATCACACCTGCACTCTCAGCTCTGGTCTACGCAGCTGTGACTTTCTTTGTTTGCAGCCCCGTTGATACTCAAATGCGTCCCTAACGGAGGTTATGTGTAACGGATGGCAGGTTTTTAGTGCGATGACAATGCATAAATGGAGTATGACACTCCCATCTCTGAAATTTGGGAGACACTTATCTAGTGCAAATTAGCCATTAACAGAAGTCATGTGTTAACATATACTTTGTGCTGAGGACTAATCTCAGCTGAATAGGTCATAAAGCTGCTCTTGAGAGAAACTTTGAGACGATCCTGAAAGGCAGAATCATAGTAGAGTATAATGAGTACAACGCTTATATTATTCAATACAAGTGAATCTTATAATCCCAATTTAATTTAGAGATGTGTCAGAGGGGTGTTAATTCAACTCTATGATAACTTTTAGTGCTACTGTTGCAGCACAGTACATTATTAAAAAGGTGTATGGGATGGATGTTTTCACCTTAACTGTCAAAGACCTTTCATTTTTGCCGGTGAAAATATGTCATTATTATTTATTTAATAATAATGTCATAAGATGCCATGAAAATATCAAAGCTAATGTCAGATTTATAACTTAATTCTTATGAAGACTTTCATAAATGACTCACATCTATCAAGTTTAAAATTTAAATGGGCAAAAAAAAATATAAAGTAATGAATTGCCTTATTAAAATCAGGTTAAAAACAGCACAGTAGCAATGTACTGTAGTTTATTGGTGACTTTTTTGTGTTTTAGTTATGTAGAATTTCAGAATGCATCATCACAATTACTGGGTGTTACAAATAAGGAAAAGGTACATTTGATAGAAAGCGAACTAAAATTACAAAAAAATAAATGAAAGTGCCAAATGCTACAGAAGTTCTTTTGGTTTTTACTCATCCCTTAAGCTAAACAACCTTGTCAGAGGGACAAATTTGTTGTCAGTTTTTGATCCTTTATGTAACAGATGAACTATGGAACCTCACCTGCTTTAAGCTTTTAAATGTTTGTTCTTGTCTACAAATGAACTCTCTCCCTCTTACTCACTTGGATGTTGCTTCAAATCTTGAGGCCATTTTGACACAAACATATAGGTTGAACATGTGTGGACTGTACTGTTATTTGTCATTATATGTTGCTACTGTGTGCTGTACTGTTTTTAAATACTGTTTGACACTGTTATTGTATGTACAGTTTTATCTAATAAGTACAGCACTGTGAAAAATTTCTCCCTGGGTTAATAAAGTCTCAGTCTGAGGTGTTCACAAGTCAACAGAGGCTTTGCACTGATTGCATGCTGCTTAAGAGACTTGAGTAAAACAGTAAGGAGCTAGTCTTGAGTGAAACTCCATCAGTGGAGTTTATCATTCAGACAGCCTAATGCACAAAGGCTTTTTGCCATTTACTGTTTTTGTCATTGGTGATATTCATCTGGTTATAAATGGAGCTGTCACGATAATGCTATGAAGGATCACGCTAACCCCCATTTACCAATCTCTTCGTCAAATCCCAAAGGGTGGAGCTTTGATTACTCCGGCAATTAGCGATGTCAACCTCCTCTACGAATTAAGTATTCAGGTTTGTGTTTTCAAACCAATTAGCCTACTCTCTTGCTATGACTTGTTGATTAATTATAGATATTTAGTTAGGAAAGGAGACATTAATTATTAATCAAAATTGAATTATGTGGCATAATTAACAAGAAAACTTTTCTATTTTTTCCGTCTCAGTCTGTTTTCATTTATGTAATCTCAGTCTGTTTGTGACACGTGACAGAACTGAGAAGGATATGTGACCTTGGCTTATGTGAAAAGGCGTTGAAAGCATTAACAAGGCGCTAATAGCTTTAGTGGGAGTGTTTGCTGTACTGTCAGCAAGTTGCTGTAAGTGCTCAGCGTTAACACACACTCTCAAATCCAAAATCAATGGGCTCTTAGAAACCTGTTGTACTGATGCACTGGGAGACTCTATTCATCACTTGTTTATGGCTACATGCTATGAAGTGAGGTAATGGCATTTATGGGTATTTACAGGTGACATGTTGAGTCCTTAAATAATATTTATTGTGTCTGCCACTCTGCTGCTATTGTAGCCAGTGTCCTTGCATAGACGATATAACAGATATCTGGTCATATATTGAAGGAAAGATGTGATTTATTGTGAGGTCACAGAGGTCACAGAGTGCATTACGAGCAAATAACAGAATGTATTATCAGCTTTTCTTGCACCAGCAGGTCTGAGTCACTTCACCGTGTAATTAGCCCTGATTGACAGGCTATTAAATGTGAAGTTTGTGACTGAAATGGTATAAAACATTGATGTTGATTATCAGTTTGTTGCCGGGCAGTTTTGTTGTTGTTGCCTTCACTTTGCAAAGCATGTCTGACCAACTCCTGACATCGACTCCTCCGAGCAGGAGAAAGCAGCATGAGGCCGTGCAAATATTTGTTATCACTGAAACTGTGTGGAAATGAAAAGCAGCCAGCTGGTAAAACGAGTGTGAAACAAGGCTTACAGATTTCTTCTGCATCTGCGATAAAATAAGTGCACCGGTAACTGCACTTTTAGCAGATTCCAACTTTGTGATTGATGTAGTGGGTGTAGTTCCACATCATCAGCACAATGGTGTGAGGGAAACATGGGAGAGAAAGACAGTGGCATTAGTTGCAGTTTTGCTCAATTTCTGTGTGTATTGATGCATTTCATAGCACATTTCAGTAACCAAAGAGACTGTGATGAGATAAGGAGATTACCGCACTTATCATAATCACCATTGAACGGCTCTGAATTTGCATGAACATACAGTTTATTGCTCTGGGACGAGGCTTACAATGGCAGTGCAGCATATTTGCTCATAACCAAAGGTAAATCTGAATGACAGCTGTAAAATGTAGTAGCTAATGTAATGCTAAATTCACTCAGGATGCCGCGGGAAATGCAGATTCACCAGGCACCTTTCTCTAATAAATTAAACGGATCTCTGATAAAGCTTAGAGAATATGCACAAAGACAAAACACCACATTAAAGCAGCTACACCTACCTTTATATTCAGTCTGCCTACAATGTCTCAAAGTGATGGCAATTGACACTGGTGAATTATGTTGATCTACATATGAAACAGCAGTTAACTACTCTAACTCTTGTCTTATGATGTATAAATTATGCAGCATACATTTGATTTTTAATGTTTTTACCGCACTATAATGTAATGCACATATAACACAGGGGCCATACCAAAACAGTGTTAACAGATTTACTACCACTGTACGATGATAAAAAATGTAAGTCTTATAAATTCTTAAATATACTGCGTAAAACAGCAAAATGAATAGTCTTAAGTTACCTTACATTATTGCAAACCTTTGCAATGACAGATATTGTATTTCTCCACTTGTTCCTTTTCCATTTATTTCATGCATAAAATGGGAACAAATCACCCATACTCCCATAAAGCACAATAATTCCTGAAAAGACCAAGTTTGGTCTTTGAAACTGTCTGAGAGAGATATACCCTCTCTGTAATGAAAGTGTTCGGTCAAGCCAATTAAAGCCGAGCCATTTTGTCTTGGTGTCTTTCCTTCCTCTGCAATTAATTACATGTGGTTATAAAAGGAATATTCTTGTGGTCTGAATGCCTGCAACAGACCCTACACTGGTCATGTACTAAGGTTGAATTACTATGTTGTCAATGAGGCTATTATGTGAGAATTAGGTGTGAGCTTGCCCCCTTTACGAAATGCTATTGTATGATAGGATTATGAATGCTGCATGAAAGCGACTGACTCCAGTGAATGTTACAAGTTGTGAATTTGAATACTATTGAAACCAAGTCACGTGTTTCAGCATTTTATTAATTCCGTCAAGCTTTACTTTCAGTTCTCCCTCCGTCATTAATCAACTTATTCTCTTCATCCTTTGTTTCTCATGTGGTCAAGTGGAGTTGGAAATGAAAATTTATTAACAAGCCTCCACCAAGGTTATAATGTAATTATAGTTTAAAATTGTTGGTAAAACTTTGAAAGCATGTTTTGTTTTTCATGTTTTATCTTTTCTTGCACTCAATTAAAACATGAAAAACAATGTAAATGCAGCTAAAATATAATATGTACATGCAGACTGAAGTTTCTTTTATGTTACACACAGATGCATCTAAATATTTTGGACTGCACTTTAAAAAAAAAAAAAAATCAATAGCTAAGTCTGCTTTAGTTGTGTTTTAACAGCAATGCTGCCTCTGGAAACACTGGTGAGATGCTCAGTTACAGTTCATGCGCTCCATCAAAACCACTGGCATAATTAAAGCTGTCTTAAACAAAGGCAGGGCAGGTGATACTTAAGTATGGGATGGCAGTGCTGTTAAACACATTTCTGACATTTTTCTACTACAATTTTATTCAACTTATAGGCCAAAATATACATACCAGACACATGTATCTGTGATAAGCTTTGACTAGCTGAGAATATCAGCTGTATGGATATCCATCAATCAGGCTCTCTTAAGAACAAGGTAATCTGAAGTTAGTACAACCCAAAGATATCTGCAATTTTAGTTGGTGTGACTGTGCTTTTAATTTTGTCAAATGTTGCCAACATCTTGGTAAAGAAGGAAAGAAGTCAGCAAACGTGACTAGACGTTAACGTGAAAGAAACTTTCCTATAATACTTAGTTTGTGAACATTTCTCTTCGAGTCAGTCAGATAGATTCTCATCTGTGATTGTGACTGTTAAAAAATAAACAAATCCCATGATCCCTTGCTACTTTGTGACAATCTATGTCTTTCGTTTTTATAACCGTGACTGAGAGACACCTAGTGGCAGAAATTACATTTTGTGCTTTAAGTGAGCACAGTGTTTATAATGATGACAATGGCTGAACAAATCCTGACTCCACACGAGATTCCAGGACGACTGAACAATGGCTATTTCATCATGTGCGATGAGGATATAAGGAGTGTCCTTGAAAGTGGATGCGTCACACTCGCTGTGCTGGGTGAGTCATCCCTCCCAAGGTGAGTGTCTCGTCATGGATCATTGACATTTTAGGCTCTAGTCACCAAGTCTATCCTTTAAAGTTGCACATGCCTTTGATTTGAGCTTTTGACACAACTAATGTATATAGAGCAAGGACTTTTTTATGCCACTTAGACCTCTGGGAATTCACCTACAGACTGTCCTAATATAAATGCCTTTAGGCACAGAGGAAGAATTATACATAAAGGCAAAAGGGGGAAAGAAGCAGCTATTTTAAGCTCAGGGTATCTTAATTTGGCGTTTGAAGGCCTTTGCATTGCTACATACAGTGCTGCAGACATTATCTTATCGCCTTTTTATTATAATAATAAGCATCAGGTGCCCAGCATGGACAGGAGCGCAGACCCCCTGGTCTCACCGCAGGGCTACTTAATATTATTAACATCATTTGTCTGGATCTCTTGCTGGTTCAACAGACACTGCGAGGATGACATGTTAATAAATGACCCTGGGTACCTCTTTGGCATAGGCCTGTTCCTCATCTGCCCCCTCAGCCTCATCAGCAATACACGTGCACAGACACACATACAGTACATCCAATCCCCAACAGGGACAGGAGATGGCAATTTGTTTTCCTGAAGGTCCCTACTCTGTCTATTGTTGTTTGCACTGAAGGGGACAAATTCAATTCATTCCTATGACAAGAAAGCTGTGATACACGAGAATAAAGAGAGGAGGGAGGAAGGAGGCGAGAGGTGGGAAGGTAGGAAAATGAGACTGTCCAAGAAGGAAACAAACAGATGAGGAAGAAAAGTGAAACTTGCTGAAATATTGAAATTTTTGCTTTTCACTATCAGGTTTATTTTATTTTAATATATCATAAATCAAACATGAAAATCTTGAGCATAAAAGTTAATTTAACCACGAAACAATTGTTCACATTAGAATTCCATTTTAAGGTTCACATACTAGCTTTTTCCAAAACTTTCAAAAGCACCATATGGTCTTCCTCAACAAAGAGTTTACTGATTTATCAATTAAATAGATATCAAAAGCTTCAAAAATAGCTGATAAGTGGAATTGTTTGTTGGACACATCTCTGAATTTTCTTAAACAAGATACATTTTAAACACCCTCACTTGTGCTTCCTTCAGCTTTGAGGGATTTAATCCACATTTAACTACCAAAATATCACCAGTTGCGCTTGAAAAATGTCGTACTTGAGACTCGGTTTGGGCACTTATCCATTTTAATAAAGACACTTCTTGATAAATCTTGCCAATGCTCAGCACACTTAGTCTTCTCTGACTAATTAATCTGTGTCTTGTTTGATAGATTTTATAAAACTGAAGTGCATCGTTTTCTCACTTTTTATTCCCTATGTTAACTGAGACATGGTGACAATCACCCAAACTGCAGACTTTGCTGCAAATGAAATGAATATTAATATAATCCATGTTAAATGCATATTACTGATCGAGTTGTCATTATGAGAGCTTCAAGAAAAATGTACCTGAAGCACATCTGAGTGGTTAACATGAAGCAAACATTATCTGCTTTCCTTTTTAAACCCACCTGCAAAAGATCCCTCTCCCTCTGAATCTCCCCATGATGCCTCCCCAATGAACTGTCACATTAATAATCCTATGCTCATATTCAAATGTTCTGTCGAGGGCTAAAGAAAGATTGAGTGCCTTTGCCATCGTGAGGCTAAGATTGAAGACATGTCCCATTGACATTGTTAAAAGTTTATGAAAATATATGAATCCTCAAATGTCATTGGCTGGTGGGGCTCCTAACTCCTGCACAGTTTCAGGACAAAATCAGTCTTTTAATCAAAATGATTGAATACTAGCGAGTTGGATTCAGGGATGTGAATAAAACAAGTAGGCATGGGTCGATGTAGGAGTGTGTGTGTGATCTTATGTGTGTGTGTAGTATTTTTTCTGATGGTTAAGGGTGGAGGAGTGGCGGGGTCAGACAATAGATCTTGCCACACATATGCAATACAAAGGGATGTCTGATTTTGCACACGGTCTACGTGCACATGTTGGGACCAAATTTTCAAATTAGCATGATACGATTCCGACAGAGAGTCAACCCTCTGTCAAATGAAGACATATGGTGTCACATCTGCATGCAAAGCCTTGCATATGTTACACATATCACACTTCTTCAACCTGTGAGCCAGAATGACATGAAGATAACTCTGTGTATATGGAGATCTCTGTGAAGGCAAAGACACAAGAAGTATACCACTGGGAGATTGGGGAAACCCGTCTCCTGTAGTAGTAGTAGTCGTTGTAGTAGGTGTAGTTGTGGTAGTAGTGAACCCTCTCCAGCTCTTGAGTTTGTGAGCCTGTGATATGGCTTTTATAGTAGATGCAGAAATTCAGATTCTTTCATAAATTCAGGCGCAACATTTAAAAAGCATATTTTCTAAGTTTTGCATTTATATTGTCACACTTCAGCAGATAAAGCTGCTGTGGTTTCAACCCAACAAAAGGAATGACAGCCTCACACTCCTCCAGGCTCCAGGCTTTGGTAACTAGGCTCAGATTGACAGGATGGACTCCCGCCTTCTGTCTCAATCGGGCAAATGGGATTCTTCACATTTTACTTTAAAATGAGAGCAACACAAGAAATAGACGAGCAGCAAAGTCCTGTGTGTGACCCCACGATCCACCCTGACTTCCTCACCTCTGGGGACTTTTTGCTCTTTGTACTTTTCTAGCTTGATCCATTGCTATAAGCATCCGACAAAGTCACTGCAATGACTGTAGGAGGAGTGAGCGAAAGGCCGTGTGCATCGCAAACGAACTCTAAGGAGATACATCATATAACATCGTGACAGAGAGGACTGGATGGTGAGGAAATTATTAGAGAGCAAAGATTATGGCTAAAAAAGGTGGGAAAAGATGGTGGATATGGCAGCTATGTAAGAAATTAAAGTACCAAATCTTGAGTAATAAATTCACCATAACAGATGCTGCTTTATCTTCAAGTTTGGATAGTAAACATTTGAAGGCATAGAAAAAAAATGATGTAAAAATGTTCAACAAGATAGAAGAGTGTAAATGTACACAACATGCAGAAAAATGACGGCTAGTTCTGAGCTAATGAGGTGTGACTCCCCTTCTGAACCTCTGTGAGTGTAGTTTTATTAAACAATGGCTAAAAACATCATCTTCCATCTTCAGTGACTTCATAGATTAAGTGAAAGGGGCTTCATTTTAGCATAAATGTGAGCTTAACAGTTTCCTTTTACGTTGTACAGGATAAAATGCACACGCTGAAACTGCTCATTTTTAAGAGGCAGTAAAAAGCCCATATATTACATGAGTTAGCTTGGTTTTTATAAACCTTGCCTCCGAAGACATACAGAAGGTCTAAATTTCTGATGTTACCAGGTGGACTTATCATCGCATGCTGGCAGTCTGCTGGGAGCTGCTGAGATGGAGCTCTGTTGTGGGACTGAGAGAGTGATTTAGTGCCGCGGGCCTACAGCAGTCGTCCCGTCTGTTCTGTTGCCACTCTATTCCATCATCAGCACATTTACCCTTAAGGGAGTCTCCACAGAAAACGGGTGCTGACCTTGTGCACCTGAGCTTCCTTTGACGCTGTGGGGGGAAGGTTCACTATCCCAAGAGTTTGCTGTCTCTGTTCTCTACCTGTTTGGCTTATTAATTTGGATTATGATTCAAAACAAGGACAAAATGGTGTTTCTAAAGAGCTCACTCTACATTTAGAAATGCTACAACTCTTACTGATCTCCTGTATTATTATGAGGTATCTCAAAGTGAAGGATGTGTGGGGCTTTCCATTCACAAAAACAAGGAAAAAAACAGAAAAGTTACTGCCTCTCATTGTGACTATGGATAGATTTTATGTTTCATCATGTCTTCTTCCAGGCTTTCATTATCGTGTGGCTGTTCTTGATGAGTGGGGAGCTGGAAATTATCCAGAGTTGGAGCGTCAGTCCGTTATGGCCTGTCATTCAATGCAGACAGATAAATTACTTTGCTGCCAATCTGGCCATCAAATTAAACACACTGCAAGAGAACTCAATGGCCAACAGGAAGATGAAAAAATAAGTCCCTGTTTCATCACTATAGCATGAATACATCAAATGGCAGATGTATTTTTTTGCACTCAACTCCTTTACAACTGTCCTCATTTGCATGCAATGCTACTCAACCATCCCAATTAGGGCTACAAAGAAGGAGGTAATTGCAGATTAAAAACTAGAATGCTATACGTAATCGCATGGATCAAAACACAATTAAAACTTCATCTCAACCTGTTATAGCTTGCTGACGAGCCCAACCCCCCTCCCTGATCTTAATACTTTAAATCATATAAGGGAGGGTCGTTTGCCGACGGACAGATGAAAACACCTCTTGCGCCCAACAGTAAATTAATCGCACCAATTATTCACCACCAAGAGACATTTAATGCAAGCCTTTGGAGAAACGAAAGCCGGGCACTCAAATCCTCTCATTTGTAATTGGCTGTCTACTTCAATAATTGATTGGAACAAATGTGAAATGGATGAGAGGGTCTAAGTGTTCTCCATCACACGCTTTCTGGTTCAGCAAGTTCACGGGCGACTGCTCAAAAAGGAGTCCCACCGCACAGATTTTGCTGATTTTTATATCATCTGATTGCTATGGATGAAAGCGGAAGTAATAGTAGTGAGTCATTTATATGATAAGGGTGTTCAAAGGACAGTTGTCTCGATGTACACAAGTAATGCTGCAGGCCTCATCGTGTCAAATGTCAACAGTTCAGACAATAAAACAGTCTATTACTGTACCACTAGACTGTACACTGTCTGTCTATAAGTATGCTTTTATATAGGCTTGTTGTATAAGCTCTGGCAGCTGCTATCATCATCATCATCTTACTTAAGTGCTCTTCATTGCACTTTTATATACATTGTAAGACCAAAAGCATCCCTCTATGAGGGATGATGATGATCATGGTGAATGATTTTTGGTAAAGTGTGTCTATAGAAACAGCAATGTCTGTCTCTCAGTCCACTATTTTGAAATAACTACAAATCTAATGATGGATTACTATAATACTTTATTTCAAATAATATATTCAAAGTCAGAGCAGGATTAATTAATTATTTTTGCAAACTCTTGAATTCTCTGTATTACCCCCAGCTTGTGACATTTCTGTCTACAACTACTGTATGGACTGCAATGAAATGACGTTTGCTGTGGACATTCATAGTTCCCTGAGGATCCATTATATTAACTACAATCTCCGACTCTTGTCTTAGCATCATCATCATCATCATATCATCATGTCACAAAAATTAACTTATTAACTAAATGGCAGCTTAACTTATGACATTATCATCATTCTCACCTCTACTTTGGTGCTGATTAGGACATGTTAGCATACTAACACATTAAAGAAAGGGAGTAAACACAGTAGACAATAAAATGCTTCTAATAAGCATGTTAGCATGCTGATATTTGTGCATTTAGTTCATACAAAGCTGTGCATGTGTACAGAGCCACTAACACCACTTGTGACTTTTAGTCTTATTTGTATTTCTGCCTCTGTTGAAGGAAAAAAAATGGCTTGAGCAACCTTGCCAAAGTCATCCCTAATCAATAGTTACTACTGGTATTGCAAACTTATTGACAAAATACAGCTGATGACTTGAAAGATTTATGGAGAAAACACTATCCTGAGAGAGATTACAGATGTCCTAGAAAAAAACATAGACAAGATGCCTTGAAGAAGCAGAACCAATTTCTACCCTTACTGAGCAGCTCTGCACTGCTGCAGGAACCTAGAAAATAACTGCTCACACAAAGAAGTAAATCTACTTTGCCCAGTAAATGCAGAATCAGATTCTTCGCTGCATATGTTTTAGAATGTCTGCATGCATGTTTTTCAATGTGTGTCAGTACGTCTTCACGACCGTGGAAGATGAAGTCATGAAATGAAAACCAACATGCCCGGTGGGGCCCTAAGGCAGGAAAATGAATCAATGACGCTAAGCAAGAACGGCTTAAGGGGGCATGTGGGATGTTGTTCTCCTTTCACTGTCTTGTTGAAGACAACAAAAGCACAATGCTATGACGTGCATGCAAAATGCAAGCATAAGCATGAAGCATATGGTGACGGTCACTGCAACAAATATGCTGTACGATAAAGACTGCTATGAATAAGCAGGTGGTGGGGAATAATTAGACAATGTGATTACTCAGATAAGATGATTAATTACTTTTAACACCTACGAATCACAATGCACCTCCATACAGTCCATACGGTGCAATCGTGGTTCCTGACCTTTTGGCTTGTGTCTTCATGGAACAAAGTAATGTTCACTTGTCATATGTTCACACATCTCAGACTGTTGCATTTGAATGATTTCAAGAATCCCCTGCCCCAAAAAACATAATTGCTCAGTATTTTTTTTAAAAAAGCGATGATTTAAGAGAAATCTGAACAATAACATAATTTTGTGCTTTTTAAATCCCATTGATTTTCTTGTGACCCCTCAGATTTATCATGTGACCCCTTCTTGAGGGTCCCGAAAACACCAGATTTACAGACTGATCGATCATTTAACCGTATCTTCACATTCCTGGATTTGTGTTCCCTGATGCTCCTCTTTCTCATCTACTCTGCTGTCACCGTACAAGAGGAAAATATCCTGTCGCAATAATGCATGATGGGAAAGAGAAAGCAGGTGCTGAAATGATCCCCTTTCATGCTGAATAATTGCACCGACACCCCTCCACCTCCCACCCACAGTTGCTTAGCAAATCCTCCCCACAAGCCTTTGCCGCCGCTTGCTGTGGCGGTTCCCATCCACCTGCCAAGGGCTAAACACTAGTCCATCCATCACTGCACCACTTGACAAATACATTCCATAATAGAAGTTTATTTTTTATGGGAGGCTGAATCAGAGGCCTTCCCATGCATACAAAAACGTGTCAAAGTTATTTATGGGACCTGCTGAGAAGCACAATATGTCATATCAAACTCCTATTTTCCCTTTCCTACCACCACATCGCCTGTCAATATCACTGCAGCTATCAATAATGTGGAACACCGGCAGAGATAAAGCCCTGTGGAGCTGCGGGTCGGACGGAAGAACGTCCTCTCCTGCTGCCTGAGGAACAAGCACACATGCACACAAACACTGATAAGACCACACACACACACACACACACACACACACAAACTGGCACACAAAGATGTAAACATTTCCAAAAGGAGCTCATTGGCAGATTGTCTCCTCCGTCTCTAAAAGCAGTTTTACACAGACATTCAAATACTAGTTTGTGATGTAAAAAAATAAGTTTTTGGAGGAATATGAACTTCTGGAGTCAGTTGTACTATTGACCCCTGTTAAAAATCACCAAATGAGAGGAGGAGCAATTGTTTGGTTTGCTCTAAATGCTCACTTCATCTTAAAGCTACAATATCTTAACAGCTATGATGACATTTTTTAGCTCATGCACGGGCGGGATAAGTAATGATGATCACATCATGAGATCACTGCAGCAGTAAAATGTTAAACCCTCCAGTCAATAATTCAGTTTAAATGTGTATTCAATTAAATGCTTGCCTCATTGATTAGCTAGTAACAGACATGGATCTAACAAAATTTGCTTGTATAGTGAAGTGTGACATTTAAGCTGTCATGTTGACAGTATAAAGTGTGCCACCATTTTAAGTATAAATGCTTGCACACCTATTGTATAAAGCAAAGAACATATGACTTAAGCTGATTAAATTACTTTTTAAAGAGCACTCCACTGGTTTAACATTGCACTCCTATAACTTTGTTGAAATGAGATGGACATCTTTTTTTTAGAAAGGATCAAACTGATGCAGCAGAACCAAAAACATTGTCTAAGACATTCTACATCTTCTTCTACTTTGACAAACCTGGAGCCCACATTTTCCACAATTCTATTCAACTAGCTGCAGTTCAGTCAAAGATTCAAGAGTGAAAGTGTAACAACAGCTAATGTAGCCTTTAGCTGCTTCAAGCTAAGTCTTGTAACTCCACAAAATAGTTTCCAACATTAAGTCGTTTGCTCTTACTGATGCAGACTTAAGTGACATCACTTGAGGTGGCTTATCAGAATTTGTGCAGCTCCCTCTGCAGTCAGAAGCTTTGTAAAACTTACTTTTCACACATGCAAGTGTGCTCCACAACGCATGAAAATCGACAGAGTTCCCCTTTAAGACTGGCAGTAGTTTTTAATAATTAATCACATCCAGACTGTCCTACATTTAGCATTAAAAATGCAAACTGGAACTAATTACTAAGATGCAAGCGTGCAAGAATGTTAAGCTTTGTTCAAAAGTTACATAAATAGTGGCAAGCTGTGCTGCGGGGGCCGTGGTTGCCAAGAACACAATGGAATTCAATGCATTGACGGCCTCATCTGTCTCAAGGTGTCCAAGTAAATTCATTCACTGATGCGTGCTCCAATTCCATTCCCAAATCCAAGTTGAGCAACATATTAATTGAAATCGAACGCCATGCACCAATTCACCTTGGACGCTTTATGTTATCAACAAGGTCCAATATGTCACTATGTTAATGATCCTACTAGATCACTAATGAACAGCTTTGCTGAGCTCGGTACAACAGGGAACGGACATGAGGGGCGAGATAGGGAAGGGCACTGCATCCATGTGTTTTCAGGTTGTTGTGGAAAGAAATAATGGAGACTTAATAAATACAAAGCATACAGCAGAAAGTCACTTGACCTTCATAACAGCAATGGAGACCACAAACATCTTGATGATCAGCCCTTTCACCTCAGAACGGACACATTTCAGTAAAATAAGTTATCGCATAAGTAGAACTTGAAGGAGTTTTTTCCCCTGCAATGTACAACATAAAGCTAAAGCTCTGTACAGTAAGTTTCTGTGATATTCTTCTCATAATTGAAGACTTGCATTTTATTTCACTGGCTCTTCATTAGTTATCAAGTGTTATGTGTTGCTTGTGGCCGATTATGGAAAGTAATTCTGTACTGATGCACTGACTGCAATTTTGGTTCAGACTAAACATTTTTAGGAAGGACTAAAATTTTCAAAAATATTCATGGTCCCAGAGGAAAATCCTACAAACTCCCTTAACTTTCCTCCAGCACTGTTAGTAGGTTGATATTTGTATTTTTGAGTGAAGTGTTACTGATGCAAGAACCAGGGTAAGGATGCATTTCTGAGACTTTTCCGTGGTGCATGTTCTTTTCTCATTAGCCAGTTTTCCTCATTAGAGAAAACTGCTTTGGTTTGTTAATCCAACAAACGAAAGCTCGTTATAAATCAGTGGCGTGTTAAACAAATCATTATCTGAGCTACATTTTTTAACACCTTTCAAACACCTTCAACTCATTCCCAAGTGTGACACTCCCCAGTGTCCCCTGAGAGGTATTTTTAGAACAGAAAATTTATCACTTTCTGTAATTGGTTTCTTATTTATTCTACTCAATCTATCTTTAAACTAAAAGAAAAGATGTGAGTTTATGTGGAGGACATTTCTGCAGTTTAAAGTATGAAACTCAAATAAGCTGTTGGGTTATTTTAGGGTTGGACTCTGAGAAAAATGGAGTTGTTTACTTGAACAACTGAAAGCACAAACTTATATAAAAGTCACCTACAGCCTCTTGACAATGAACTGTGCATCATTTGTGAATAAGTTGGTACGATTTTTACTTTTCCAGAGGACAGTTGCAGAGAGAGCTGCTGGGAATCATTGCTTTCCCACACAGGGCCTGAGGCCTGTCAGTCAGCTTGACGGACATGTCCTTTCCGGGTAAGAAAATGTACCAAATAGGGTCCCCAGATAAAAGCTGACAAACCAATCCAAAACAGACAGAAATTAGACTCTCCGACTTGAGAACTGCCACTCACAGTGATTGGTAAGCTCTGCAGGTGATTCCCTGCCAAGCAACAGCAAACGTCTGCTTTGGATCATAATTTCTAAGAGAGAAATGCAATTAGTTTTTATGTTTTTTTTTTTTTTTAAAGACTCATCTAAAGTCAGCTTAAACATATAGTGATGGAGATACTGAAGCCATATCTCATCAAAGAGAGGCTATTCTGGTCACTAGTCAGGGGGATTTGAAACCAAGTTAGAGACATATTGCCAATTGTAAATTATTGTTTCATTTTCTCCAAAAAGTTTTGAGATGCAGGCATTTTTATGTGTGAAGAAAATGAGCTGTAACTCTCATGAACAGCACCTCACTACATTCCATTGTAGTCCATATGAAAATGTTATACTTTCAGTCAAAGAAATGAGATTTGTTTCTAAAATAAAAGGCAAAATTAAAGTCTAATCTGCTCACCTGAAATTCATTTTATACACCTAACAGAAGTGTGAATGAGCTTCCTTCTTTGTAGAGTTTTTTTTTTTTCAAGTCTAATCTCATTTGAGCGGCTTTCTTACACTTTTAATTAGGTCATGGAGAGTTAATTGTGAGTACCTGCCTCCCACATATTGCTTGAAGGTATTTCTTTCAACTGGGCCTAAGTCAGTGCTCAGATCAATTTCTACCTCCCTGCAATTGAATTTTTATTATGTGTGGTCCTGTTCTGCATTCATTGACAAGTCATTCAGTAATATCATTTACTTCAAACAATCTGCAGGATACAATATATTTGTAGTTTTAGGTGAATTAGAGAATTTTGACCTCAATCCAACATGATTTTATATTATACAATAAGAAATTAGCAAGACAATAAATCACAGTATACTAGATAGTTTCTCTCTAATAAGACTGAAACATTAAGTTTGATTTACTCTTTTTTAACTTTTTAATAAAAGTTGTGCTTTAAAAAACAAACTTAAGAAACCTTTCCAGACAATCTGACCATTCAAAGCCTAGCTAGCTTAGCAGCTATGGATCCATGGCGTGTACTGTTAGTGTGGTAGTAGTGTCAATGGAGGCTGGGAGGGGAGAACAACGATTTGTTTTTGTTTTTTGGGAGTTTGTTCCTCTTGGTGAAAGTGAGCATGGTAAAGTGTTGTGTGGATCAGGGGAGGAGGTCTGGTACCAGAGAGCTCCTGTAAATGAAGAGCAGAAGGTAAGTGCTACTGAGAGTCCTGCAAGCTGAGAGTCTCAGTTTGAAATCACCTATAGATGGATTTTCAGGGGCGACTTTAAGACATATGAAGCTCTCCACCATCTCTCCACTGGTTATGGAAGCAGGATCTGTGAGTGATATGTTGGATATATAGTTGTGCTCAAAAGCCTTTTTAGTGGTCAGATTGCTCAACTCTTGTTTGAGTAAAGTTAGGTAGATAAATGATTGAATAAAATGGGTTGAAATTTTCAAAAATTCCTGCCATTTTTGGAATAGATTTTTCCCACTTGTAAATGTTGACTGAGCTGTATCAGCTTATAGGAACTCTTAAGTGATATGCCCTAATATAAGGAGGTTGAAAGAGTTAAATGAAGCCAACAGAAAAAGGGGTGAACCAAAGGGCCAACGCTGTTAATCATAAAAGACGACTGCTAATAACAAAATGTAAAACATCAAATGACAAAACTTTTTCAGCCCCTTCACTAAGTTCCCTGGCAGGGGGGCCCAGCTTTCTCCCTAAAGCCTCATGTTAGCGAGCAGCTCATATAATGATCCACAAATCCCCCCGACAGTGCTCATGACAGACCACGGCCTTTAGTTCCTTTTATGTGTTAATCCTTACAACATGCTTGAAAGAAACAAAACATCTGATGCTGATGGGGCCGAGTCAACTTTTCCACTGATTATCCGAGTGTGTGCATGTGTGTGTTTGCGTGCGCATGTGTGTGTGTGGAGGGATGAAGTCGGATGGCTCGTAACAGCTTGACATGAGTTGGGTTGCAGCAAGGCCGGCGTCACATTATAAAATGAAGTCATGTTGAAGCGAGAGAAGTGTACGTCAAGCTCATTTTGCTCTCTGTGTAATGCTGTCTGGGCCTATGTAGTGTGCAGTGACAGTCAAACAGCTCCAAATGAGTGCTGATGCCCTGAGTGTTGATGTGTTATGCCATTTGCCGTTAGCCTCATTCATAACTTATGATATTACTCATGGTAATGGCGCAGGCCCTTTTGCCAAACATAATGAAACGTGATCAGTAAAAGGAATCTCAAAGTTGGCTGTCATTTCTGTCTCAGCGAATCCATTTAAGTTAGTTGCCGCAAATCAAATGTTCGGATTCCTTGATCTCGTTGCAAAAGTTTAACTTTTTCTGAGGCACGTCTCAAATAGCTAAGTGGATTCTAGCTTTAAAAGATTAATCAATAAGCTTCAATTCGCATCAGCTGTGCATTACGTTATGTGTTCTTTTGCAGAGGGCCGTTTTTTCGCAAAGCATCTTGATAAATTAGAGGGTCTTTGAAAAGTTTTTCTCCATAAAACTGTAAAACTGCACAAATCAAAAAAAAAGAAAAGCTAGAAAAGTCTGATATATGAAGGTTTTTATTTTAGTCAGTAGATTATGTATGTTTTGGTCACTTATACAGAAAAAAATATACAGCTTTAACATTTTAAGATTATCATTGTCATTTCTGATGCAAACTGTTTTTTGCAGGTTTGTGACCGCATGCATGCCTCTAAAAGTCAGATATGCTACATGTCTTGAAGCTGTTATTTTTATGCCTCTCAACATAAAAGGCAAACCACTTCTTGTATGGCACTGAATGTTGGCACTGGTCATATAATGTGAAGTGGATTCTTTCAAAATAGGCAGATATCGTAAGACACTGGTCTGTGTGATCACACAAAAATTAGCGCTCTCTGAATGTTTAATCTTTTGAGGTTCCAGTACTTCATTAGCAGTCCCATCACTTTGACCTTTTTGCAAGGCATCCGAATAATGGCATAAAAGAAAAATAAAAACCTGGTTGAGTCAAAGAATAAACCAGCAAAGGCCAGTTTAGGTTCTGAGGTGCATGTGTGAACTCACCACAAATAGCTATTGTTTGTCGTAGTTCTCCAGCCACCACACCTTTCTCTCTCTGCTAGCACTGCTGCCTCTTCTGGTACACTGTGGTACACACTGTCCTGCAGCATTAAGTTGTATTTCATTGCTCCCACAGCATTACAATTACTTTGATGTTGACCTCATTGCGGCTGTTTATGTTTACAAGCTCTTTCACGCACCGAGTTTTACAGCACGCTTTATTTACTGCAGCTACAGCGGGTTTAATGTATGTTGTCTCATAAAAAACACACAATAAAAGCAGCTGCACATTTACTATTACTCTCTGGTGGCTATTCAGTCTTGTCACATGAACAGAGGCCCACACACCAAACAGCTGTTTAAGGAAACGTAAGTCTTAGAACAGGGTGGTAAAACCTACAGTTTATTCTTTGCTGCACCTGACTGATTTAAAAGTTGTGTGTTAGTGCATATAAGCTTTTCTGTGCTACAGTAGATTACATTCACAAATGGATAAGAAATTACTATAAAACAAAAATGTTTTATTAGGAATATTTTGGTAAAACTATTTCTATCCAACTTTTTCTCATGTGTTACTTTAAGCTTTGATTTCATGTGTGAACTTTCGATCACAGCTGTTCAAAATGGCACTATTTCATTCCAAACTCAGGTGTTTTATCAGTTCAACAAAATCCCTAAAAAGACATTTGTCATCCCTTTTTTATCTGCTTAAAAAAATGTCAGCCATCAGCACTATTGGGAGATCCAGCAGAATGAAAATCCTTCGTTCTTTGCTAATCAAAATTTCCATTTCCTATCATTTGGGAGTTCTTGATGCAGGATAGCCTATGCTTTTATCCCAGGTGGAGGTTTAATTTAAAGCGAGCCACGGAAATTAAAAAAGCCAGTCTATGTGTACCTGTCAATCAATCGTTTGCTCACATGGGAAGCTCTCCCGCTTAGGCACTGACAAGAGTGAGCCTATTTGATCTGGGCTTTTCAAAGAGGAAAAAGCCCGGATGGCCATCAGAAATCATTTGCTTCTCACCAGGACATTCAAGTGCTATCTTGACAGGACGCAATCATACACGAGTTAATGCACTATTTATCCTGTTAATCTTTTGACTATTACTACCCTCATTTTAATTTTATATTCGATTCTTTTATTCAATCAAAAGTTCTTTAATAACTTTCACTTTGCACTCAAAAGCAGAAAGTTGAGTGACTGTCTGCACACTAAACTACACTAAAGTGTGACATAATGGAGGTCGGATGCAGTTTAAATTCTGGAAATATAAACAAAGCTTTCTTTCTCTTAGTCATAAACACATTAAGTAACACAAAACCACAAACAAGTTCTTCCTGGTTTCTGCGTTACAGATTCAGGAAGTTGTGGTCTTCTTCTAGTTCCCTCCTGCTTTGATTTAGTGGCAGTCACAAATGCATGAGGAGTTGTTGTAGGTTGTTAAACTACAATACATCTGGAATGTGACACAATTTTAACCAACAAATTGAAGTGTAACCTGATGCAATGCCTCAGTATCTTTTGAAAGGTTTGTTCTTGTGTGTTTACATTATCACAACATGACACACAAGGCAACCTCTGATAATGGAATGAGAATAAATATAAAAGAGACTCCAGCTTTTATTTCAGCAGAGTTCACTTTGAGGTGATTAAAAAAAAGATCTTCAGTAATTTTTTTTCTTAGTAAAATCATCTCTCAAACTAAATAATTCATGTTTATTTTCTAGATATCTGATAAAAAACAAAATCTCCTTCTGTCCTGAATCTGCATGATCAGAGTGGAGGACAAGAAAGGGTAAAAAAAAAAAAAAAAAAAGCCAGTTCATTTTTAAATGCTTTACTCTCCCTCAGTGTCACGCTGAGGTAAAGTCTGGGACAAGACTACATCCTTTGAGATCACTGGCACACAACTGGCTCAGAAGTGGAATTGCTGTAATCGTCACACTCATAAAACATGTATAAAAGAGTATTTAAGAGTCAGCCGACGTCAGTATCATAAAGAGTGGATGCACTAAGAAATATTACGGAGGCCATGTGAGTGCACTGCATCTATAACCAAGAGGAGGATAAGGAATTGTGTTAAAAAAAACAATCTATTATTAAAAAAAAACTGTGCACATGCTTAAAGGAGAGCAACCTATGACAAAATCCATGCAAATAATGTACTTAAAAACATTACATTAAAAGTAAAAATTAGCATAAATGAAGTATTTTTGCAAAAGCCAGAAACATTTGGAGATCTCATCCCAACTAACTATTGCATGCATTACATTTAGGAAATGGTGCATTACTGCCCACATGTTGTGTATGAGTCTGTTTGAAATTAATTATTACTATGCCCTTGAGACAATTCAGGCTATATAAGTGTATATACAGCACTGTCTGTGAAGGAACAAACAGGAGGAGGCTGAGTCTCTTTTCTTAATCTGTGCTGTCATGTTGTTGTAACCTACAGAATGACTTATATAAGAAATATAAAGGAAGCAGCATGAAAACAGATTGTCAATACAAAAGATTAGAGAAGTACAATAAAAATCAAATAAGTGGCTACACACAACATGCAAAGCACATTTTATGAAAATCAGCAAAGTAAACAAATGGCTGCGGGGTTTAAATCAAAGATTTTAGTATTAATCCTCTGGATTTTCTTGAGCTGTGCAAAGCAGCAAGAAAAACACCTAAACCTTTGTACAGAATGTTCCTTTAATGCTACATACATGAAATAGTAGTATCTTATGTGCAGAATACCATAGTCAGTCAGTTCTTATTATGTGTAAATACAGTAAACGGAGAAAGCTTTTCTCTTTTAATTTATGAGTCAATATGAAAATCTCTCCACATGTGTTTACAGTTACCTGCCTGTTTCTTGGGTCTTTCAATGTACACAATGTGTATGTTGCATAAACAGGCATAATACATGAAGCAGTACTCAGTCTATTTGATGCATAATTCATATTTATGTGTTTATGTTAAAAATTCAACAGCTCAACAAATGAATTTTGAAAAAACAAACAAAGAATGTATTGTGCAGCATTGAAAGCACTGCAATGTTAAACGCCCTCCACCTCCACAACCTACAGATGGTTATACGGCGCCCCCTTATTCAGCATGGCAAAGAGCTTCTTCTGCTCTTTGTTCTTAAATGTGCTCAGCATCCAAAAGTAAGAAAGTGCTTTATAATCAGAAAACATCTGTTTACTGGTCTACATTTGGAAAAAACAAACAAATAAACAAACAAACCTCCTCTCTTCAAAAACTGTTCTTCATTTTGATTCTGTGGTTACATGCTGTACTGTGGCCACGCCTCCTAAAGCCAGGAGCTGGTACACATGACACTCCATTTTGCTATCACAACAATATTATTCCACTTAAGTCAATTTAATCACTCGGTCATTTAAATGAGATTTAAATGAATTCAGACAGATTAACGAGGACACTAATCACATGATGAGCGGTTTGTCCTTTCCACCCATGTTAAATTTCTCCTCCTGCAGGGGAACCATACTACACAACTACACCACAGTTGCCTCCACGACCAGCTGGAATCTACTCCACAATGCCCAGGGCAACAAAAATGTTAATTGGGCATCTAATGTGCAATTTTGCTGGCCACAATCTGTAAATATCACTTAACATCAAAGGAATAAACCGGGCAGAGTGATGTCCAGACCTCTGTGCCTCAGTTTGTCTTTGCTACTTGTGGTCATTAATGATGTTAAATAAATGCATTTTAAAAAACAGCAGCATTTTACCTTCAGTTTTACATAACATTCACGCAGTAATCCATTGCTATTGCATTCTTGCACACCTCAGGATTGCAATAAATCTAAGATAAAGATAAGCTTCTATTAAAAACAACATTACAATATTTAAAAACATAAAAAAAGCTGTTGTACTCAAAGTAAGCCCACTAATAATGCACTATGGATGCAAATCATTTATGCATAAGTGCGGAGTGTTGACTATATCCTAGATCAAGTCAGTGTTGAAAATGTGTGCAACTTATCACATTTACTTTAGTGGCATTAATGGTACAGTCAGTAACTATTATTTATTAGTTTAAAGGGAAATGCATGCACACAAAAACTCGTCATCTTGTAATTGTCCAAATTTAGCTCACGAGAGCCTTGGAATATATGCAGAAAGACATGCATTATTTTGACAGTAATGCTCTAAAATGGCCTATCAACAGCAACAACTGTTCATCTCCCTGAGACAACCTATGTTGCTTATTGCTGTACATTAAGACCTTAAAATGCTGCCGGAATCCCATTAATACATCTCATTGCATAAAATTTCCATTTGATTTGTATTCAGAATTTTAGATGACCAGCAGAGCACCAGAAAACCCTCATTATTTCATATTCAATCAATCACTCATCGGCGAGCGCCTGTATTATGCCAGTTTTGGCAGAATGTGGTTTCATCTTGATTATGGAGATTGGCATTAAAATCAGAAGAACAATACAGCCTCCTCGCGCATGGCTGTTCTTGAACATGTCACAATTTCATTACTATTGACAAGCTGCATTATAATGTACTTATGTGTCATCCTCGTCCATATCGGGTTAGAGTCAGATGCTTGAAGCACTGTCAGCCCCCCAGAAAAATTACCTTATTTCAAATGTGAGGAAATCTTCAGTCATATGACCACAAATACACTGTTTACGTGCAAATCTTAAGATATATTTATATAATAAGTAAATAATTTTAGGAAACATATGTACTCATATATTTATCACTTTAAGTTTTAATTCAAACATCATTCAAATTGATTTTACTTTCTTTATTCAGGATTTATATGTTAAAATGTTCATAAGAAATATATTTCTTGAATTAAAGAACCATATAAAAGTGCCACTAGTGCAGACTTTATAGAATTTATATGAAAGAAAGCTCTCTGGGTGCTGATTGTTCAGCTTCTTTCATGCCTTGTTTACAGAATACTAATACTTGTTTGCTTGGTTTACTAAAGAATGGAAGCAATTGAACTAGAACTAAAGTGTTGGTAACAACAAAGGCTTGGAGTTGGAAAGTGGGTGGAGATATTTTTGCAGTGATGGTTTCAGGAGCAACGGTCCCATTCATTGTCTGTGCACAATATTACATGACTAATGGAGCAGCTTCTATGACTTGGAGAGGCCATTGAAAATTTTTTTTATGTAAATAAAAGGTACAGTGAAACAACTGCAAGTCCCAAGTTGCATTTCTCCAAGTAACTAAGTAGAGGCTGGTGCTGCTGTTTTTATTGGGACGATAGACTGCTATCTTATTATTGAAGCTTCTACAGAAATCTGCCTTTTCAAACTGATGGGGTATGATATCATTAAAGCATAGTTAGATTATTTTAAAGCCCTCATTATTATGTTGACACTGACAATATGAGCTATGGATATATAAATATATATTTGTAAATCTACTCTCCATTCCAAATGGGGATATTCCTGTTAATTATCAGTGTGAACAGGCGAGAGTGAAGCTGCAACAGCTGGATTTGCACCAGGACATTAATTTGGATTTGATGAGTGAACAATAAACTGACAGAAATAAAAGGGTGATGACAAAAGTTATTCTAGCAAACAATGTCATAAGCACATTATGTGTTCAGGTGTCTGGGACGGTGCTTTCATCACCACAGCAAGAGTGTTGCTGTCACACAACAGGAATCTCGGGGTGGAGCAGGTGGGGGGATGGGCCGTCTTTCGTGGCCACAAACTTTTTCAATTTCACTGTCAATTTCCTGGGTAATTACTGGTGCTTTTGATGGACTTTTTATGACAGAAGCTCCCCTCCTGTGAGACGCCGTACGTGCTTAGCTGCATGAGGATGGGGCCGCAGTTCCCACTTTTGACATCAATTCCCACCTCCTATAAGTGGACCTTGTCATCACCGTGACCCCTGTGGCGTTCTCTCAACAGGATGAGTCTGGCCGGGGAGGCCAGCTGTACTTTATCTGCACCGCTAGGCTGAGGACGGGTCGACTGGACGCTGACCTCTGTGTGTGTGTGTGAATGTGTGTGAGTGTTTTTCTTGGTAGCGAGGGCAAAGTTTGGGACAGGACGCGGCAGTGGAGTTTTACGTGTGCTGAATCTTGCAGCATCCCAAGCTGTCAGGCAGGTCAGTAAAAATGTGCATCGATGATATCTACGATGTATAAATAACAGATAAAAAGGAGCACTTAAACATCTATTTCCTGTTAATCTTTCCAGATCAGCGGGCTTGACAAATCAGCCAACAAGAAAACGGGGTTGGCGTTCGGGGCTTATTGGCCAGCACTGTCTGGATGGCACTCTGTCTAAAGAGATCAGAACACCAAGCACATCTCCCGCGAGATCGATGGGCCGACAAACAGATGAGCCCACAGGCCGGGGGTCACAGATCATTAAAAGCCATCTATCAGCGGCTTTCAAGGCCTCTAATTCCCCCCAAATCGAATATTTCCATGTAAATATGTCAAAACAGGAATGAAATTAGCGTGGTAGTTTATTGACTGTGATAAAATCTGAAAAGCACCACTGCACATAATTACATACTTGTCAGAGCCATAAAAATTAGCTTTATTATCAATGGAATGGTTTTGTACAACTTCATTTGGGTCCGATGTCTTCCAGATGGGGCTGCTCTCTGCACTTGAGCAGTTTTTATGCAGCCCCCCCCGACACACACAGAAACACACACACACACACACTATAGTCTTTTTCATCCTTTTATTTCCATGCTGAGGGGAAGGAGAAAAAAAAAGGAAGTGAAAGAGGAGCTGATATGTCTGGCAGAGTTGAGGGGCCACATCAGCTGTGTCTGATAGCACAAGTTTTTTGATCTCATTAATGATACTGGCCTCCATTGTGAACCTAATCGCATGCAAATCAGAAAGTTAGTGATGTTAAAGATGCAAAGGGTAAGAGGGCAGCTGTTTCATTTCCTTTTAGAGCTGATGCCCTACAACAAAAGGGAGGATTTTTCGACATATTCCCTCATTTGCTCACCACTGCACAACTTGTAAGAGCTGCAATCTAAGTATCTTGGGCTGCTGGTATCTGGTGCGTTACACTTCTCATCCCCTCTGCTTCCTCTGGCGTGTCAGTCAGCTGCACTAACAGTTTTACCCCCCATCTTTTATTTAACTCTTCATTATTATTTGTTGCTATTGTTCCATCTTTTCCTAACTCCATTATCATATCAATTATCATCTCAGTCACACATCCTGATTTCCACTCATATCACATTTACGTCAAGTCGATAATGCACCCCTGTTACTGAATTATTTAGTTAACAACTTGAACTAGAAGGGTTGATTCATATTTAAAACAGACACCTCTCCTTAATGGCAGCTTCTGCTTAATCCTTTAGGAGAGTCAACTCGCTGTCGCTCACGTGACATGCATGTTTCTCTCCATCCTTTAAAAAAAAAAAAAAAAACCTTCTACCCAAACAGTGCATTAAAAACCCAGCCAATGAAGCTGACCTTATCTCAGCATCTGTAACAGGAAATTCAAACCATCTCCGGCACCAAAAGCTGGCACGAGGAGCTACCACACACTTTCTATGGGCCCTGAATAAATGGTGGAATTAGAGTTTCCTGGTTTTGTTAATCAATCATGAGAGTAATTTGCTTAATCTCCTCTGGAGCAGGAACACCTTTGAAAATGCATATTAATTAAACATAGCAGGAAAAAAACCCTGTTTTTTGTTTGTTTTACGGTTAGAAATGGTTGGATCCTGAGCTTAGTGGAAAATGCAGGACTGAAACATTTTGACATGTGAGGCAG
>JAPZDY010000008.1:8937794-8953734 GCA_029783645.1 Ctenochaetus hawaiiensis | reverse complement strand
CTTTTTTCTTTCCTTTATTGTTGTACTTCCAAATATAAAAAGAAACAGAAGAGGCTACCTACAGCTCCTTATTGTTTCCATATAGTGGCTAGAAGTTAGTCATTCATATATTACAGAATCTCTTTTTACAGTCAGCAATAAACCCTCAAAAGGTGTTGATGTTTTAATGGTGAATTAGACAGACAGTGAAAAAGTCAGAATGTGTAAAAATGTGTGAGAAAATGTAAACATTTCAGTGGAGCCAGTGAAGTACATGTAAACACAGCTGTCTAACACCGAGTCATGTTTGATTCTACAATACCTCTAAGAGGGAATAATGTCACCTTTTTATTATATAACCAATGGGAACTTCAAGAAAGATGATGTGCTCCAAACAATTTAAATAAAGCCTTTTTGCGATAAAAAAACATACAAACGTTGTTATATAATAAGCATTTTTTAATTTTCAATTAGCTGTCTTATAGTTAAACAAGTTCCTGTTATTTACATCCCTATAAACGCTATCTAAACCAGTTAATACCAATTTCATAAAAAAAGAATAAATAAATAAAACAAAATTAGAAATACTAAAATTCTCACTTACTGTTTTTGTGTGCTGATTGTATGTTGGTAAATTAATTTTGGACATAGCCAGTGGCTGAGTGCTGGCTATCACCGATAACACATCAACCAAGATAAAGAAAACAGCACAATTATTCCCAACTGTTACTAATCAAAAAATTTTCCATCCATCTATCCATTTTCTTCCGCTGATGTGTTGCTGAAGTTGATGACTCTCTTGAAATTTTGTCATCCATGGAAGGTTTACCTTCTCTGGCGATGCTAAGGTTAGCTGTTGCTGCCTCTGGCTGAAGGGAACTTTGCTATCGAAAACAGTACACTCTTCAGATTTTTAGATAGATTTGTGTTTTGTTAGACATGCACTGACAAGCCTTATACTTTGCATTATAAATATAGCAGCAAATGTCTATTGCACTGAATTTAAAAGAGCGCTGCTACCACTTTTCGGCTCAGTATTTCCCTGACTTACTGTGATTTGAACAAGCTTGAAGGACCATGCAGTCTCACTTTGTCTCTCTTTCTCTTCTCTCCATCCTCTGATATAGTTCAGTTACTCTGTAGTACTGATATAATTTGGTTGGGAGGAGAAGCCACCAAGTTCAGCAAACATAAAGCACAGTAAAGTACACACACACGTGTAAAAATAATTTCCCTCACAGCATAAACTCTCATAATGCACCTCAGACAGGCATACATCTGAAAGTACATAGCAGTACTTTTCTGTACAACACTGCGAATCCGTTTGTCACTTCAGCTCCTTGAAACCAGTGAGCCAAATGCATCATTTTCCCATCATGTCACGAGGCTGACATCATAATTATTATACAGACAGTTTAGTTGTAAACTATTTTTACCAAGTTGGGCACTGGGAACGTCTTGCCAGCTGAGCTCCTCATCCTAGAAAATGTGTCTCATAAATGACAACTACATTTTAGCTCTTGTTCCTCCTCATCTTCAAATTAAATTTACACTGACTACTTTGATATGTGCAGAGTGAGTGTTTACATCCCTGTGGACTGCGAGGAAAATAAATAAACCAAAACTATCACATCCGCAAACAACCAACAACAAATCTGACATATTTACCATAACAGCCGTTCTGAACTTTGGTCTAAATGAAACACATCCATAAAATAAGTGTTTGTTCTGCACCGTCCTTTGAAGTTGGATTTGTTTTTGCTCTTTAATGATTTCTTTCTTCTGATGATGATGGAAGCCGTGCTGACACCTTCTTTTGCTTCATCAAGTTCCACTGCACAATTACATGAATTTACTTTCAATAAATTACCATCCTTGCATACATCAGTCAAATCATCCAGCTGAGGCATTCGCAAACAATATGCATTATTAATTTCATTGTCAGTGCTTATTTGGTTAACTTGTAACCGACTTGGACAGCCCATTGCCTTGATGATGCATTTAAAAGCATCAGGGTCGGCTTTTTAAAAGGAAATCAGGGGATGACATGCTTCTACACACCACTTCGCTCCCCGCTGAGGCCACAGAGGGAAAAAGACTGAACTCCAGTGAAAGACCAATCAAAAACTCAAAAGATGCATCAGGAGCTGCCAAAGCCAAAACAACAGAATCAGGAAGATCATTCACATCACAGCGATTCCCAGTGAGTGGTTGTTAGCACTGATTGAGTAGATTTCAATTTAACAAGTTTCTCCTGTCTAGAGTAGTTAATTAAATGAATATATTGTATGAAAGAGAAAAACAACATGAGCAAACAAAGAAGTTCAGTTAGAAATTATCTCTCATTAAGCTTGAAGTCAAGGGTTCAACAATTTCAAACATGTCAGTCATCTCTTAAATAAGGATGAGGAGTGCTAAAAGCTCATCAGAATATTTTTCTGTTTGTTCTTCCAAACAGCTCACATAAAAGGCTTAACTTTATTTACTCTCATTGCCTGGAGTTTTGTCTGTGAAAACTGCTGGTGACCATGGAGATACTAACATCAGGTCAGTGAGGTTTTGGGACACGAAGTATAAAAGACCGATGCATCCAAAATAGACATGTCTGCTAATGGCAGGAAAAACACAGCCAGTGAAGTCAAATCAGAGCGAAGAAGCACCTTCTGAAAGTGCCATGTTGCAGCCATCCATTTAGCCCCGAGGGCACCTGGAGGGTGCTGCAATGGCAGCTCTCATCTGCCATCAAACTATCATCCCAGATGACAGCTTTTAGGTACACTCCCAGTAAAATTCCAAACTCTTTTACCAGCTTACACTGAGCAAGAAAACAGGAGGAGAGGAGGAGGGAGAGGGTCGTGCAATATTGCACACATTGCACATAATTACCCATTTTAACAGTCCTTATTAAATTAGCATGAGCTGAGGGACGAGCTAAGGTTCTGTAAAAATGGAAGAGATATGGAAACCTGTCTGGATCAGTGAATTTGGATAAGGAGCAGTGATAACCTTCTTTGGTATATTGTCTAAAATTAATATTTACATGCTAACAGACAACTCTTTTTTCCAGATTTAAAGGATTAAAATGTGCAAATACAGTGACAGATTTCAAGTGAATTAAACAGAAAATGTAATAGCCTAACTTAAAGAATAAAAAAAATAAATTTTAAAAGAGGGGCATTATAAAAACATTCTTCTTAAACTGAACTTTATTAGGGTGCTTTTTTTTAAAGCACAAGAACAGGTGGAAAAATTTGTGCAAATAATTTCAATTAGCCATCACTGAAAGTTTTATTTAGCCAATCCCTGACAATAACTTCGAAAATAGGTCCACAATCAGAGCTTCATTAAAGCATTTAAGATAAATAATTGCCCAGAAATACAAAGAGAGGACTGAGATACAGAAAAGTCGATTTCACTGAAAAGATGCCTCTGCAAAAATTGTAATAAATTTAAGTCGAGTCATTCCTAAACTCAATTGCTTCTTTCTACAGTCGTTTTATTTATGTCATGGCATCAATGCATGATCCTAGAGTGGATGAGTGCCTTGCGCCAAGAGAGACACATCAAGAGAGCTGGGACTCGGGGATATCTGCTTTATCTGCCAGGCCTAATGATGGCATCCACCTGCTGTTTTATGGTCACAGCTGGAGCGGTGAAGCTCCCATTTGGCCTGAAGCGAACGCTCTCTCCTTCTCTTTCTCCACCTCTCTTTGCCTTATTCCTAGTCCTGCTCTTATTTATTCTATCCTGTGCTTTTGTCTCTCCTTCACACTGTCATCCTAGTCGTTCACCAACCTGTTCTTGACACCTCTTTTCCATCTTTATCCACCTTCCTATTCAACAGCACCCTTCTTTCACTTTCCCTTCTCTTCTTTGTGGCTCATTGCCTTGATGTTCTTTTTATGGTCAACAGCCACAAGCTTCTCATCTGAGCTAGTCTGGCCTCATGTGTTTCAAGAGGGGGGATGAGTAGATGTGGGGGTGAAGACCCACGAGGTGCCCAAGCAGCCAAACATCAGAACAATATGTCACACAGCTGCCTGATGACCTCGACCATTCAACCTTGCGGGGCTCTAACTGTGCGTCTTCATCCTGGGGGGAGTCGCGACATTAAAAGCAATTCATCTTTTTCATGCTGAAAAGTAGATCTACTTTGTTATCACATGATTCCCATAAAGGTCCATGACAAAGTCAGCAGCCGGTACCGGCTGCCCAGGGCATGTCTGGTAATTTTAGCCCTATTTTTGTTTTTGAAAACATTTTCCACGAAGCCACATTTGACATGTCACTCTTAATGTTATATTTTCCTGACAATGTGAACAGCTTTGTAGATGGAATAACATAAGAACACACTCAAAACAAGCCGCACAAAATAATCATCCAACACACGGTGATTGTTTAGATACAGAGATGCACGGATCAATAGGATCAGGAGTCACTCATAGTGATGAACCTACAGCGAATCATCACCAGGCTGTGCAGTTTTATTTAATTCTATGAATAATTTAAGCTTCTTTCACCTGATTGTTTTAGTTTTCTGGATCACAACTTTAACATTTGGATGCACAGAGGAGCATTTAGTAAAACAAGAGCCACATATTTTATTTTAAGGTTCACATGAAAGGAGATTATCTCTGACACTGAGCAAAAACGCTCATCTGAATGTAGATTGTTTTCTTTTCAACACACTCTTTTTAAAATTAATACATACTAGTGTTCATTTACTCATATTATTGCTGTATAGATGGCAAGTAGTAGCTGATAGACAAGGATTAGCATCTTTATATTGGTCAGTTTTTTACGATTAACTGTTAGGGAATTTAATATTAAAATGTATCAAGATATGAATGTTAAACAGAAAAATGAGACGAGAAAAAAAGGCAACAAACATACAGAACATGGAAGGGACACAGCTGGCCTTTGACATGTGTTGTTTGTCTTCGTTTCAAACCACTGACTTGCCAGGGAAACACAGGCTTATCAAACATTTGAGCATCTCTTTCCTTAAGGAACTGCTGTCTGCGTGTTTGGAGTGATAGCCTAATTTCTGAGCTCAACGTGTCAAAGAGTTGTTGAGCACCTTCGCTTTGCCTTTCTCTTCCCCCAGAACAGACCTCGAGAGGATACTCTCAATATCTACCTACCCCAGAAAGACAACGGTTGTGCTTAAAGATCACTGAAAAGCCAGAAATCTTCCACCAATCTTTCAGTCAAATTTCCAAATAACAAACCTCACCAACTTGCCTCCCTCTTAATCTCCCCGTCAGGATCATCATTTTCAGCTCAATCAACAAATCCTCCGCTGACCAGATTTTAGACAGGTGATCTCCAAGGAACTTCACAGCAGGTGTTTTTTAGACAACTTCTGACTGACTTGACTGAAGAAGATTGGAGTTTGGACTAAAAATAGGAGCAACAAATCATTTCAGGGAGACAAGCTGAAATTACTCAACAGCAGTAGGGGAAAAAATCATGATCGCAGACCCGTCAACAACCCAAGACGTCCTCAGAGAGAGGCACCAGCTTGACAACATGTCAATATCACTTTGAGTGCTTCTCTGCGAACACAGCTCTCTGGGAAATCTCATTTACTTAAACAGCTTTACACACCAAAAAGACAGTGAACATTTGACGCATGCTGGAAAAAAAAAAAAAACTGAGCAGTTGATCTTTGAGACCGAAGGAAGAGGATTTTTTTTTTTAAAAAAAGGTAAGACAACACTTCTTTGTTGATCACTGTCAATGCGTTTACTGGACCAGACGGTGTTGTCTAACTTTCAGCAGCTAAAGCCCGTCTGTCGGAGATCTTACGTTTCGCAGGAAAGAAATTGCCCTCCTTGAGTTTAGCCCCCAGTATGGCAGCCTCTTAAATCTGTCACTCACATGCCTCTCAGAAGCTGACAGGATGATTGAATACAAAGCCATATTAACAGTGACAACTTCAGCTGCAGTTAAGCAGAACTGAGCAAACAGTGCATTGTGGGAGGCAGGTAAAAAACACATGGCACGGCTCTCAGTCACTGTAAAGGCATGCAGACAAAACACGGATGGATGAAACTTAGGGAAACACATGATTTGGGTTTATTTATATTAATAAAAACACGCCTCAGATAATGGCAGCTTTACATTTTTTACACTGTGGTATTTGCAGAAGACAGACGGAGGTGTTGATAATGTGAACGCGGAGCCTGTTTTTATTTTGAGGAACTGCACATTAGTGAATATGCATATTGGAGCATGTCTTGCAATTTCCATATTTAGCTCCACACCCTTAGGTGGTTCTCTCAGTCTCCAGGGGCGACAGCCACTCTTGAGTGTGATTTGTCCCAGGGGCTGTTACACATGCTGAATAAACATGAGCCTAATCCTCCTTCCGCGACACTTGTAAGGGGTCAAAGTTCATATTTACAAGAACAGCAAATCCACTTACAATCAAAACCTGTTTTGAAAATAGTCCGTCTTACATACACATACACCTAATAGCCAGCAGATTGACTCCATTTCCTCTGTATGTATGTCACATGTGCCGAAACTCACATTACCAGTACAGACATTTATATTATCCTGAATCTGTATATTCCTTCTTTCAGATTGTAGTTATCTAATAATACCAAAGTCAAAACACAATACTACCATTTTTTCCTCGATGAACAATCTAAAACTATAAAGTACAATAGTTAATGTGTTATCATTTAGGGAGAACTGTACTTTGAATGGCTATACAGAGTAATAAGGCCATTTATAGTTTTAATCCTATAGAGTTCTTGTTAAAATGCATATCAAATGTATTTCATCAGACTGAGTTCCTTTAGGGATCAAGATAATCTTTTGTTCTTAAACTGACTGAAACTGTTTATATCCTCTGGGTGCACCTAACAAAATTAAAAAATACACTGGCCACCTCAGGATTTAGGAGGTGTTAGAGCGGCAACTGATGCAAACAGCTCCCTCCTCTCCAAAACAAATGGGCATCTGTTCACAGAGGGGGTTTCCCATGTTTTTGACAGTGTCCTTTTATGTGGTACAAACAGTTTCTCTGAAATGTTTTCCGATTAGTTTGGTTGGTTGTGGTCATCATCTCTTTACTAGAATGTAACTAACTTCAGATATGACTTGAGTTTTAGACAAGTGTGAAGCTGTGTTTCACAGACTTGATGAAGTATGAACTGAAAAACACAGACTGTCACAGAGTTTTGATTCGGCCTAAAAAACGCTTTTACGATTTAGGGCACAATATCTGAATAGCTGCTGGTTGGAAATGTTTATGTTGACATTTTAACAATTATTGTTCCTAATAAAATTACAAAAAATTATACAATAAATAAAAGAACAAAATAATAAAAGAATTTAATTTGATTCTTTGAACTAAAAGTATGGGAAACGGTAAAGCACACTGTAGACAACAAACAAAACTCGAAATGCAGTTCATTTAACGTTTATAATGCACTATAACACACATATCTTAATAATTATCTGTCTAAATTCAAGTTGGACAACATTTTTTAAAATTCCCATGCTTTACTAACGCAGAGTAAGACTTCATAAAACAGTCACTTGGTGGCAAACCAGATGTAGGAGCTTTGTGGGAGGTGGGGCCAGTTATTAAGAAATATTAATGTTTATCCTTCTTGGCATGACTTTAAAGAACCATGAGTGAGCTGATATTTTAAGGGGACAGCGAACAAGAAACAATTCAGCAACAATGTCTGCTGACCCACAAAACGGAGCAGTTGAAGCTGCTGCACCAGAACATACAGTAACAAACTACAGCGACGCCTGTTTGCCCAAGAGGTAGCAGAGAGTGATCTTGCATGACTGGGCGCAGTCATGCGCAGTGTGATGAGTTTCGAGACTGCGATAATTAGGTTACAACCATTTTTAAAGGTTACTGAAATCATATGGCAAGAATTAAAACATAAACACAACTAAAAGTTGAACTTCACGGCTGAAAACTCCCACCATCAACAAACTACAGTCTTTTTTTTTTTTTTTTTTTACTGGCTAGCTCAGTGTCAACCACTTCTAGTTGTGAGTTGCTCACATAATGGTAAAAAATGCCTCTCTCATATTTTAGTTAACAATGAATGAAGAGATACAGTGATTCTCTGGACATTGTGGCCTTATGCTTGCAATAAAACAGATTTATAGCTTTTGAAAAAATCCGTACGAGAAAAATACACATTATTATTTTCCAAAAACACTGGGTAAGATGGTTTTCCTCGAGGGTTTTTTGACGGGTCTCTAATGATGCTGAATTGACTCTAGTTTCTGCTGACCAGGAGACAGATTGGTGGTGCTTTTTGATTTGAGTACAAATGTAGGCCCGCTTTGTTTATTTTTTTTTTAAACAAAAGTTTCCTATAAAACCAATTTAAAGACATGACATGATTCACATGATTCACTGTTGCCTCTAAGTGTGAAACATGCGGCCCGAGTAGAGTAAGCAATCCTCTTTTAATTGTCATTTTTTTTATTGCTAATCTACCTCCTTCTTGCTCTCACCAATTAGGGAATATAAAGAGAATTTGTCTTCAGACTTTCTCTCTGTATGTGCTCCATCTCCCTACTAAATCATTCAACAGCGCTGTGCTTCTCATTAGCCCGCTTAGCAAAACTTCCTCAAAAATCAAATAAATCAGCACCCGGGAATAGAAATTAAAAGTCCTGCCTGCAAGCTCTAGGGAAGATTTTTTTTTCTCCTCCTCCTTTTAAAAAAGACCAGCACTTAAGATTTAGAGCACTGCAGTCCTGAAGGCTGGCTTAGCTTCACCCTTGGGTTCTGGTCCAATGAAGAGAAACCTGAATGCGAGTGCTATGAGACAATCTGTGCTTTAGTATCTGCAGAGTGTCTCCAGTATTGGTTATTTTAGTCAAGTACAGGCTCACTTACGGTAAAGGGGAAAGGGGTGTAGTTAAGGTTTGGAGATTTGTGGGATATTCTGTTAGCATAATGGCCTCAGATACAGACTATGCAACTGCAGCATAGCTACACATTTGATTCCATACATTTTTACAAACTATGTCCATTTGTAATTTTTCTGTCACATCTTTAACTACGACTACATTCAGGTATAAATGACCAAAACTACTTTATGACGTGGGGCTGTGGGATAAGTTCAAATGAAGCATGAGACGACATAAATTTGTTCTTTACAAAGTTTTTTTTGTGTGTTTGTTTTTTTTTTAGGGTTTAAACTATGGACGTCTTCTCTTTGCGGTTGTAAAAGGCTTTTGTGGAAAATCAGATTCATCATTTTTATCATCATCATCTCTATCTGTCAAATATTTGTTTGGAAAAAAAGTGGAAAAATTACAAACTCTCAAGGTCCACAGTGACACATTTAGATATCTTGCTTTGTTGAATCAACTGTTGATTTCCCAAATTTTTTCACAGTTCACTGCAATAAAAAACATACAATCAAAGATCATCAGATTAAAACTGCTGACATGAATACTGTTTTGGCATTCTCATCCAATAATTAACAAACTGATTATCATTGTTTCAGCTCACATGGATCTTGTGTTGCAAATCAATAAGATTATGGTATTACTAGATTTCAATCAATATTTGCATCAATGTGATCGAGTTTCTTAGTGTGTCCATTCAGTATGCAGTTGTTGAAGTTAGTAGCCTTGAACAGAGGACGTGAAGCCTGAAAAAATGACTATTCGAAGTATTTTCATGTATTGTAAAGAGAAACTAGCCTCTTATTGAGAGTGTAAATATGTGTTACCGCTAAATAATGAAGAGCTTTCCTGGCAACAGATTCCCTGTATGAAGGAAGTCAATAAACCTTGAAACAAAAAAAATGCTAAAAACATCACCCCCAAAAACAATGAGGAAAAAGATACAGCATCAGTGTGTCAGCACTTTCAGCTTCAACAACCATCAGTAATTTAAATTTTAAGGGCATGGAAACAATCCTCTCGAGTTTTTTTTTTTTTCAGTTTCAGTTCATGATCTCTTGATTTTTTTTATTTATTTATTTTTTTGTTTATTTCTCCCTCCCCTCCTTCTCACCCGCCTCCCAAAATGAATGCAAGCCAACATCTGACATTGTTTGGGCTCGGTTTGTTTATGGAGGGTGATGGCTAGCCGCTGAGATGCAGGACTCACTTGGGACTGGACCAGTCAAATCTCGTCAGGCCCTGGATGACTAGATGAAACAGCCGTTCAAGGCCCATCCGCCTAGGTTTGTGTTCAAAAGACAGCGTGGCATGAGGCCTGGGAGACGCAACCGCCCATGGGTCCATTTATAAAAAATAAAAAAAAAAGAGAGAGGGTAAAAAAATGAGCAGGATGGAATGGAAAAAGAAAAAAAAATATGATTTATTTAGCATGTTTACTGTTTACTTTTTCTTGGAGGGCAGATTCATTTTTTAAACAAAAAACAGATATGAAATCCCAGATGTATGAACTTTAGATTCCTGTGGAATTTGACTTCAGCACTGATCACCTGTAGAAAAAGGAAGACTTTGATATCTTTCACATTCACAGTGAAGTTCAACTTTTTTTTTCTAGTTTTCTGTATTTAGCAAACAGTTTTACCATCAAAGAGTCAGAGAGTTAGAGGCTTGATTTCAATGTGATAACTGAAGCTTCCTCTGATTAATACAGAGTGAAAAACTCTGAAAACTAACCCATTTAACATGTTTGTTTCAACCTGTGTTGCTGTAACATGAAATAAGAATGGTCTATGTTCACTGGGGTGTCTGAAACCAGCAGAGTCAGTCTACCGTTTTTACTTTGACGGACAAGTTAGTGAAGGTGCAGTTTGACAGAACGCAATTTTGAAACTACAAAACCATTATAAACATAACTTTCATTCCAATATCTAAGCAAGGTATAAAAGGTGTAAGGTTTAGTTTCTGTTCACGGTTTAAAGTGCTTCAGTTAATTTATGTGTATAAGAAGTGTTTCGATGTGTAACATACACTTGAAACATATTGTCTCTTATGAAAAAAATCTAAGCTTATAATTTATGCAACACTGTTTCTCCTTTAAACATCATAATTAACACCTATTCTGCACATTTTAAGTTCCTGATTATTATCATCACATGACTGCCTTATTTTCTTAAATCACAGCCTCTCTAACGCCATCAAAAGTAGCCTATTTAAACTGCAGAATAAAGGGGTTTCTCAAGAGGACACAGAAATAACGGTGAGCATCCACCATTAAGTGAGTTAATAAATATATATACAAAAAAAGGGACTGATGCAAATGAGGGTTACAACAAGACTACTTTAAGGCGACTTTGTGATGCAGCAGCTATTCATCACTGGGGCTGAAGATGCACTCTTGGCTGTCCTTAGCTTTATCTAATGAAGCCCCCATATGCAAATGAGTCTGCCCTTTTTGCTTGATTTTGTCTCGTTTGTGCTCAAAGCTGAATGTGGGAAAGTGGGCGTTACAATATGGCAGAAATGTTACAGCACAAGCATTCTAAATTTACAGGATAATGTATGTATGGAGGGCATGATATATATACACACACACACACATATAGTAACAATCACACTTACTACTGCATCCATCTGTACACAACCCACACCATGCAATAAGTCTAAACTGCCTGTTTCTTTCAAACAGTTTTCTGGAGCTGCCTGCAAAGTCTTGATGAGAAAAAAACCCTTTAATGTCAACTACCAGTACCTGGAAACTTGCAGCATATTTACATCTGGTGGCGGCTTAGACATTCATCAAAAACAAACACAAGGCTCGCTTACTAGGCAGATAATGTTTTGATCAAGATTACAGACATACCGTGTCACCGTCTGTGTGCACGTTTTTATGCAGAAAATTTTATATCAATTCAGGCTTGTGGCTGAAGTTGATAACAGTTGGGTTTGGACAGAGAGCTAAACAGTGAAATTTCAGACCCCATTTTTGCAAGGAGATGCAAAACATTGCGATAAATTAGGAGAGATGCTGCACAAAGATGGACGGGCACATCATGCAAGACCTGAAAGAGTCATATAAACACCTTTCTGTTATTCGGCAATACACAGACAGCACACATAAGCATTAGTTTGTACTTAATGATCATAAAAGGCAGCTGCCTTCGTCAACAACACCAACAAATCTGAAGAATCACATACAAACATGCAACCCAAGTGAGGCAGCAGAGACCATCGTCCATAGGATGACAAGACTTACATACAGCAATATGTGAACTATTTGAATTGTTTTAGAAAGTTTTCAGGATAAGGAAACATTTAAAGTCAAATTACATTTTAATAGATATGATGCAGTTACATAAAATCACTGAAGAATAATACACCAACACCAAAGGGGTAGTCACTCAGACGGTTAGTTCAAATTCATGATATCAAAACACTACAGTACATTTGAAAAAAAAAAAGAAAAAAGAAAATCAAGGAAAGCAAGCGGAGCAGCTGTTTAAATATCAAAAGCTTAACAGCATTTGGTGCACTGATTCTGAGAGACTTCCTAAACGTTGGCTTTTAAGAACAGATTTTTATGACTGTTTTCATACAAGAAAAACTCATTATTCAAACAAACATGAACGTGAAAAGGTCATTCTCAGAGCACGATCTTCCACTGGCCATGACAAAACAGCTCCACAGTGTCAACCAAGACTTCCACTGTGCTTGCACAAAGTCAACTGCAGGCAACGCACACACATACACAAACACACATACGCACGAGGCCTGTGGTTACACAGTGACACTTGTCATCTTTGCTGAAAAATAGCTTTCAGTAAGTGCAGAGTCTCACAACCTTTAAGTGTTAGTATGGACAGCAAATATTAACACAAACTTGGCTGCTTGCAGACAAATTGCAGAAAAAGATTATGAGAAGTTAAATAAACTAAGAACGCAGAAATCTGATTAAGACATACAGGCAAACAACACTGCAACATAAATACAACCATTTCTGGATCAATAAACTTCTTTATTAATGTGTTTTCATAAGTATGTATTTAGTGTCAAATTCTCCAGTTTAAAAAGTAACTCTTTATTAACGTATAAACTGCATCATGCTCTGCTCCTTCATTACCTTTAAAATATCTTTGGCCTTTCTGTTCTGCAATTTATTTTTATTTATCTGCTCACATTTACTGTTGACTAATAATGATTTATCTGTGATAAGCTAACCTTAATTAAACATAGACTGACCTTCAGAAGGGATGACATCTTGAACTTGTACACAGTTTGTGGCTTAAAATTTTTGCAGTCAGAAGTTTGTGGCCTTAATATTAATGAAAATAGAAACCTTTTGACTCAAGGAATCAAACAGATTGATGATGTTACATCAAAACAACAATAAAAGTGGAGAAAAGTCCTTGAATGAAAATCATCATGCACAGTTATTTCTTGGGAAAAAGAAGTGAATGTGCAGAGAGAAGGAAGAGGAGCATTATGTTGTGGAGTGTCTTCATGGCGTTATATGATTGCAGTTTAATAAGAGTTGCAAATGAGTCAAAGAGTGTGTAATGAAGAGAGGGCTGAACATTCAGAAAACATATTGTCAGACAGCAGCCGTTAGCCGCAGAGCTGCAAAAGCACATCGGGGGAAAACTCAGAGACATAGAGAGGCTACGAGGAAAGACAAGGGGGAAGAGAGAGTGAGGGTTGGAGGCAGAGATGTGAAAGGAGCGAAGGAGAGAGTGCAGAGTGGAGTGTGGAGACTGATTGCCGTTGATCTTCACAATAAGCGGGGCCGACAAGCGGCGAGCGTGCCTCTGCTCCGACACTAATTGCCCGTGAAAGGTGACCCGCGGTGAGGCGGAGGCGCTCAGCTCCGATCGTCCTCGCCGCGCGACGTCCGCCCTGATCGCACGCGACACCAGACAGCCGAGCCGTCACACCAGCCACCAGCCCCACCAGCTCAACAGCCGGAACCCATCCGGAAAGAGAGAAAGACATGGAGGGGTGAAAGAGAGTGAGGCGGGGGTTGAAGGATGGGAAGTGAGAGGACTGAAAGAGGGAGAGAGAAATAGAAACAGGACAGGGGGGCAGGAAAATAGACCAAGATGGAGAGTTGAAAAGCAGGGTTGTTGTGAAGGAGAGAAAGAGGATCAGACAGGAGGAAACACTACCGAGACAGAAGAGACGGAAAAGTACACAGAAAAAATGCTTTGTTTAAAAAGGACGATAACAGAATGTGAATGCAACAAAGAAAGGCAAAAGTGATTGCACTGTAGTTTTGTTGCTTCCCTCCTATTTGTTATATATCAAAGTGTGTGTATATGTGTGTGTGTGTGTAAAAATTTTAAAAGAAATTTCTAACGTCTCATGCTACAGATTTTAATGTAGTGAACCACGGCTTAAGGTACCAATAATGTCCACTCTGGATTTTTATGTCATTTATTTATATGATTAATAATTAAATGTCAGTAAAATAGTTAAAGACTGTGCAAATATCTTTTTTACCAACAACATATTAAAACCCTGTAGAAAACCAAAAAACAGGCGTAGCAAATCATCACATTTTAGATGATGTGACTAGAGAATATTTGATGTCTTTGCATGATGAATGACTAAAATGAACAATTAACAAAATGTTTAAGTTTCCGTACTACAAATTGATTAACTGATTAATCAGTTTTGACAAATGGCGACATTCGTTTGTTTTTGTTTTTTTTGGTAAAACAGATTGAGATACATGAAAAACTGCCACAACAACATCAAACCATGAAGGCTTGGATCACAATCGTAATTTATTTTTAATGAACACAGACAATAAAAAGATATATACAGAGCATGGAAGAAGCAGAAGAAAGATTAATACATCAGTAAGGATGAATAAGATACTAAAAGAGAGAAGGACGCACTGCTGTCCGTATGATTTCTGATGCAGGGAAAAGTTAAATAAGTGGTCAGAGTGGTGACAGAGCTGCAGTTTTCCTAACAGTCACGAGAGGTTAGAAAAGAGCCAAAAACTGCATGATGGTCAGAGATGATCAGACGAATGAGGGCTTGTGCCAAAACAAAAGGGAAGATAGGGAGGAATATACAGTGAGCGCTGTGAGAATTAAATGGCTGGTTGGAGTAAGCACACAACATGTGAAGCTGCAGACCCTCCTCATTCTTCAACATTCTTCTTCTTCTATCCAGAACACAAAATCAAGTGCTGCTCTCACATCTGCTCCCATAGTTTGCCTCTTTTGGATTAACTTACTGGGGTTTTAAACACAGAAGAATCCGGGAAAGTCAAAAGTCAAACAGAGAAATTAGCCAGCTGGGACTGGATGGGAAAATGGTCTTTACTGACAGTTACTTTATTTGATTTCATTTCATTGTGTGACTCCTTTAGGAATGCACACTTTTCCTTCCCTAACTGGAACATGCAAACACTTAATAGATCTGTTGTACTGTAATGTCTTCAGGTGACGTTTATTAAATAGTTGGAAACTTCCAGAAGCATTTTTACTATTGATTTTTCCTGCTTTTTCTTGGTTTTAAGAGGTTAGAAGAGGATATAAAAGAGAGACAAGCCTGGATCTTTTTACACACTGGAGCCAGACAGCTGGAGCCCAGTGTGGGGGAAGGAGTGTGCTCAGGCTGTAGACCATTTTCCCAGCACAGATACCGATATGTTGAAACACAGTGGCCATTAATAACAACTCAGTTGTCATCTGCACAGTCACTGACTCCAGACCGGTCAATATGTGTGGAGAGAGTGACAAAAAGAGTGTGCCCCCATGTTTTAGTGTGTGAGTGGTGGCATGAGCTAAAACTGCTGCTGCTGCTAAATCATGTAGAAAAGTATCAATACATGGAAAGTGTGTGTAAATGTGAAATATGTATATATTTTATTTTGACCATATGTATTAAGAAAGGAAATCGTGAATTAAATGTATGTGTGTATGAATGTAACAGTGGACTAATTCAGTTTGGGGTTAGCGCCACCCTTTGGTAGTGCACATTATTGTATATTGGCAGCAATTACATATGTGGATCATGTTAATTAACCTTGCATGAATGCTTTTTG
>JAPZDY010000008.1:8919862-8937221 GCA_029783645.1 Ctenochaetus hawaiiensis | reverse complement strand
TAATCTAAAGAAGGGTGCATGTGTTGGTGAAAACATGCTGTCATTCACAAAGGGATTTAACTTTCTTTTCTCTGCTTTAACCTAAAGCCAGAATAATTCATTTATCACTGAGGAGTTACAATAAAAAAACATACTAGGCAGTGACTCGATTGTGTCCATCATTACATATAATACAAAGTTTAAGGTCCATCTTATGATACAGCCCTATTAATGTTATGAAACCATTAATAGATTAACAGTTGTAAGTAATCCTAAAAAAAAATCAGAGATGGATATCAGACAAAATATTTGCGGCCAGTAAAACAGCAGAAACAGTAAGACAGAATTTTAAGCTTATTAGCTGTGCAAAGCGAAGTGACTGATATTACATTTTATTGCACAAAAAAAATAACAGTTACCATCTTCTCAGTAGGATAAATGTGCTTTTTACATAACAGTAATCATCATATTTCACGCCGTCACTTTCCGTCTAATTGCTCGCCGTCCCTGCGACTGTTGCTGTCCTACTGAGCAAAGCACAGGAAAGACAGACACACACCAATTAAAGAGACCGCGGTGGTAGTTTTAGTTACCTGCGGCAGGAGCACCTGACAAGTTAATTCTTCGCAATCGTGTCATTTTTCAAGCGACCGACATTACAAGGCCTGCATGTGTGTATTCTGTGAGTGAACACGGCAAACAATGCTCAATTACAGTCACGGAAACTATCAGGTGAGAACTGTGAGGTTTTAACAAGGTTCTCAAAATAAGACGTTAGTAAAAATAAAAGCATTGTCCGCTAAAGACTGGAAATGACTGTGTATTTGCAAGCTAACTCACTGCTAACTGTGAGTTGTCGGTGCATAAGAGGGTTTAATTTTTCTGTTGCAACACAGCTTTATTCTCCATTTTCAACCTTAACTGAAACAATGACAGGTGGTTTAATTAGATGATCAAATACAAGACAGTTTTTATCGGCCTGCTCAGCAAAGTTACAAAGCTCTAAACACTCTACAACCAAGCTTACCACTGACTTTGAGGAATCCAACACAGCTTCGGGGGCAAATGGTGGCCGGTTTGACGACAAGATACACAGTAATGGGGTTATTAAGAACGACCCTGACCAAGTTTCTGACTCCAAAAAGACTAAGCAAGTTAATGTAGGGATTGACAGGCGGAAATGGGAAGGAAAAGAAAGTCGGGTGTCCATCAGCATCCACCTCCAGGGCCCGTGCTACATCATTCAGTTATCATCTCTTGAGTTACAAGGGAAATTTAGTGACAAGACAGGCCACGGCTAGCTAATGAGCATGCTAATTCAATGCCGTTTTTTGTATATAATGTGTTATGTCTTCCCATTTTAACAATAATCTTGGTTATTTTTAAGTGTTTTTAAACTTAAATTCGTACAGACTGCATTTAGAAAAGCTCTTACGGAACAAATACAATCATATATGAGAATAACAAAGTATTTTTGTTGCTACACGGCCCATAGCGATCATGTTTTCAACAAAGTTTGAGGTCGGACTCCTTCATAGATTTTCACACATTTTGACACTTACACATCAGTTTCACATGTTTTATAAAACCTTTGATTTATCTGTTTATGTGTTTGCTCTTTTAAAAAGTACATCTGTGTTTACACTTGGGGTTGAGAATATTTGAAACATATTTTTCTTCTTTAAATTAAGTTCTTTAAAAAAAAGTTTTATTTTTTTTCATGTAAATAGTTTGATGGCTGAAACTTTAAAAACTTGTTTACTTCTTTCATCCGTGAGTTCATTTCTGCAGCTTTGATGGAGCGATTTTTTAACCTGGGAGCCACACTTGAGAAACTAATCTTAGGCTGGAGATGATAATCAAGGTTCCAAAGTTCTCCAGTTTGGCTACATATCCACAAGCAATCCAAGGGACTTTCTAATTAAGAAGTTACCACTCAGGCACTTTCAGCTCCTTTTTTTAAGCAGTTAAAAAAGTTCCTAAACTTCCTCCAGTCCTGTACACTTTGTAGTGCTGGAGCATCAACTCTCAAAGTCAAGGAGCCCTGCTAGTTTTCCCCTAGAGACCATCCCCGAGATTTCCCTTTGCACATTTCCGCAAGACTACTGAGACTGGCGAGTGATAACGCGGTTTAAGATGCTAACACCTCGCCATTAACATGTGGCCAGTCCTAGCGCCCTCTCATCAGCGCCCCAAGGGTTTCTTCCTCTGAAATACTCTTTTAGCAGCTTCCTGACAGGCGAGCGCTTGGCTTTCTAGTTAATTAAAGGGAAAAACATGGCCCTAACTGGTGCATGGTCGCGCCCAGCCTGCATAATGGGACGTAATTAACTTCCCCTCATCGTTACTTCACTTCAAAGGGTCGGTTTTGAGTCAGCCATGCAGACACACACACATCCACACGCACACACCAACACACACTCACACACACACACACACACATGTATATAAGACATGTATTTATTACTGCTTGTGTGCACAGATAGGCCAAGAGAAAAAGATCCCTATAGCTTTCCTCTGGGACTCACATACAAGAGTCTGAACTGTCGGATGGATGCAGGATAAAACTTGTTTCTGCTAACTTGTGACTGAATGTTGATAACATGAAGTCACACACACACACACACACATAATTATATTCTATGTAAATTATAATAGAAATATCAGGATTTACAGGTTTAAATACGATGTTAAATCTTAGTGCACGTTTTGCTAAGTTGTTTGTCTCTCTTCCCTCATCTAACAAAGAAATTTAATCTGTAATCCTTCAAAAGGGAGGACAGGCATTAAAAAGCACGTTTCATTCTAATGTCCACAATGTATTTTTTGGATTTGTGTACCTTTTGTTGACCACATGTAAATTGTAAAAATTGAGGGTAAACAAACTGAGGCAAAAGTCTGAGCACTAATACTTAAAAACTTTTTGCAAATTTTATGCTAACCTTTTTTTTCAGGAAAATTAGGCATAAATGTTTTATTTTGGTTTTTATCCCTAATGTTAAAAATGATGTTAAATAATTCAACCTGATGAAAAATCAACTGTTTTCAGTGGTTATATGTCGACTAACACTATGTTTTCATTTCTAACTCTTAAACTGATGTCACATCTGTTTTCAACATGACTCTTGAACTGAAAATTCCACTGTTCAACTGCTTTCGATAATTTTTTTCAGCTGACACTTCTGGTTTAATTTATTATGATTTAGATATTTCTCATTGCCCGGAATTCAATTGAATATCCTTCTCCTTTCAGCACATCAACTAAGCTTAAACTTCAATTTTACCTGAACTTTAGCTGTACTTTATCTAAGACACTCTGGCTAAGTTCATTTATTTCAAATGTAATAAATAATTTTCAGCTGCAAGCACACTGTTTTCCCTGAACATTTAGCCTTCTTTAGTTGTAGTTGTGTCTTTGTCCTCCTTTGTTTGTCCTTTTTGACTTCTACACCCATTGCACATATAAAGGCTGACAAATAAACATACAGTGTACGCACAAATGCATACACACTCCTACAGCACCCCACAGTTCCTTCCTATCTGCTGTCCAACACTCTGAGGGGAAAAAAATCTGAATGCTGACATCTGCCACATGCATTTGGCTGCCGACATCAAGTTGAGTCCAATGTTTAGGAGACACTTTTTTCCCCCTCCTTGACCGAAGCAAGTTACCGTGAATTTCCCAGCTGTGAATGAACAAGCGAGCGACAAGGCTCGCCCAAATCGGACTGATGGCTGGGCTCTGTTTGCCTTTTGCTGTTATTTATTCATGTGTTTATTCTTCCTGTCGTTATCCCCTCTGATCCAGCGTCCCTTCCTCTTTTCCTGCCCCTCCCCCCAGGTGCCGACGAGGAAACACTGTCTCGTTACATCAGGTGTGATATGTACCTACCCCAACCTCTGTGTGCAGCTGTGTGTCCTAATATGGAACAATTGTGTGAATTCTTTCAACTGAATAAATCATTATATGGGCCTATTTTAATTTGAAGGTTCAATTAATGCTAACATTTAGCCACATCAGAGCCAAAAAAATAATTAAAGCCTTACAGTCAAATTTTACTGGAGTGTTTAGTGTTTTTACTGACAGTCTACATCGCTTGTGTCATACACTTGATGCATTTTTACCCTGACTCAACATAAGTTTATAATATTTTGTAATTTCTTTTTCTTCGTTTAGACGATTAAATTTACTGCTGGTGATGATGACGGCGCCCTCAACAGGATCAGCAGTAGATGGTCAAACAGTGAGTGGCAGCAGTGGGTCCAACCTGAGCACGTGTGATGACATACACTGGCCTTCACTGGTCACCAGTGGTGGACACCCCTCTCACACTTGTACTGTGAGCCACATACACACACACACACACACAGAGAGTCCACCCCCCCACACACAGTTGCCATGTCACAGTCGGTTGTCCCTGGATGAGCTCCACGGTTACCCTGAATTTACATGTGTGCTAATTAGACTGGAAGAAATGATTGGCTGCTCACAACATCGCAGTAAAGAGGGCCAAGATGCATACACAAACACACACACACACACACAAACACACACACACACACACCAACACACGCAGACACATGCTCGCCTGCACACACATACATCCGAAAACACAAAGCCCTGGTGGACAGTAATGCACTAGGGCGCGGCACATCACACCATGTCAAGAAACACACCTCGGCTGAGTTTGGGTTGTGTCACATGTGATTTACTCGCCGTCAGACAACCTCACACCCCCCCTCCCCTCTGTACACAAATCTATCTCCCCCTAAGGTCTGTACATGTGTGCATATGCACAGGCCTCAGATGCATTTGTGTGTATTTTCTTAGTTGTTTTTTTATGAATGTACACCGGTGAGGTCCGTCTGATGTGTGTGCGTGCATCAGGGTGGTTAGCGCTGAAACCCCCACAGAGCTTCTCCATAATAGTCCTAAATCAGCCTTGTAATAATAACATCTCACTCCGTGTTTTTCCTGCTGCAATCCTATGTGCTCAGGCCCCCCGACTTTCTGCCAAATAGCCCCTTTTGATGTCTCCACTGCTGGCAGGACACAGTGAGCTCTTTACCCTCAGCCTCACACAGTCACACAGTGTAAGGAAAAAGTGAGACTGAGCATACGGAGAGTGAGAGACGATGTCCACACGGCCGTACAGTGTATCAAATATACACAGCTATTCCCATTTCCTCTGAAGGGGGTTTGACTTTGTCGTTTTAAACGTTTCTTCACAAAGAGGATATTAGATGAGATAAATGCAATCAGCTTTGGTGCTGCATTTACAGAGATTTAATGAAGCTGAGGGGGTTTTGTGTTCTCTAGATGTTTTTTCTCTAAAAGTCATTCAACAGTATTTTCCAGCTGATGAGCTGAGACCCTAAAAGTGGGTCACGAGATGTTCTGCCCGAGCCCTACTTAGAAGAATGTTATTCAGAGAACCGAGAACCGTCATCTCATAGACAAGGTACAATTGGATTACCCAGGGTGGAACCTCTGCGTTCTTTACTATTAGCTTAACACCAGAGCAAAGAGAACTGTCTGCCACTTGCTTTAGCTTTATAATCTAAAAACTTGCACAAGGTCAGCTGTTCACAAGTCCTCTTGAAGTGTGTCTTAATATACGTGTGGGTGTGTGTGTGTGTGAAACAGAGGAACACACACACATGTTGTTACTGTAACAACAGCAACTCCATGCTAGAGCGAGATTAAAATACTGCTGAGAAACCGAAACTTGATTCAGTCAGACAAAAAGGAAATATTCCTCCGGTAATGTGTCAAAGATTTGGCTGTCTTCCTTCCTGACCCCCCCTTCACACACACACACACATAAAAACACACTCATTTTCTTCTCTCTTTTGCACGTCGAGTATTTAAATTAAGTCATACAGCAATTATTTGTGCCCAAGTCTTTAGGAAAAGAGCAAGTTTCTACTCAAAACCCTGTTCAATAATTTGATTATTTATGCACGTGTTAAAACATGAACATAATTAAAAATGTTTATGTACAATTCATGCATTGCAAATTCTGAACCATCTGTTTGTGTGTTATAATAAGTTGTTTGACTTAATTAAAATTTTCTGTTGGTCATCTTCTGCATCGTTGCGACAGAACTCGGATTATTGGCACAAAACGTGTCTGCTTACACAACATGTTTGCTGAGTTTCGTTTCATCAAGTTTTAGTGATTTCTTTTTAGGGCACAGTTGTCTTTTTTTTTGAGTTTGTTAGTCTGTGGTGTCATGTTCTAAAGTTAGAAAATAAGGAGAAGAGGAGGATACAAGGACTGAAGCAATAAGTTGATTATATGATTATTCAACCAAAAAGGAAAATCATCAGGAAACAATGTTGTTGATAAAATCTGAGTTTAAGCCTATTGGTTGGACTATTTAAGCTATTTTGATTGTCCAGCGTTATATTGATTATAAAAGGAATCAATTAAAAACATCAAAAAAAAATCAAAAATCAAAAACAATGATGAATCAGTAGTAAAGATAAGGACTACTTGCAGCTCTAGAATGAACAAGGAAATATTCTGATTTAAACACACACAAGTTGCACAAAGTTGCCAAATAATCAGCAAAACACAAGTATTAACATAAATAGCCTTCACACTGAGACACACAATTTTTGTGTATTTTACTTTGCAAATTTAGCCGAGTTATTCTTAATAGCTTTTCTGTCAGGAGACGTTCGCAGAAAAAACTGGCTGCATGGTGTTTTGCTGGCCTTGCAGAGACGGATGCAAACAAACTGCAAACGTATGTGTGTCTGTTTTAACACACATGAGTAGGAAGAGTGTTACAGAGAGTTGTCATACTTTAGAAAAAATACAACAGCACAGTAATAACTCTTTCAAACATATCAAAGCTCAGAGGAAGCCAGGCTGAGAGCATGTGTGTGAAAGCATGTGAAAGGAAGAACACTAACAATGATATGTTTCAAATTGAACAAAAACTGTTTTCAATTTTGCCCCCCCCAACACCCAAAGGTTCTGAGGTATCTATCATCCCTCCAGAAGGAGGAAAAAAAAACGGAAATCATCCAATTTAGCAAAAGAGGGACGAGTGAGAGAAAATTTTGAAGCCCCAATTACAAGTAATTACCACTTTTCGCTCTCAACATGGTGGAATGATTTGATGCCTTTCAGAGGGTAGTCTGGTTAAGCTCAACACAGACATCTCCCTCTGTCTCGTGTTAGTCTTTGGCGGTGGTTAATACGATCATTTGCGGAGATAAAAGACGGGGCGGTTAAAAATGATGGCGCTGGAGCCAGATCTGCTGGCTATAAATCACACAAGGTGGTATTGAGATGAAGCGGAGGTACGTGGCACGACAGCCTTTCGCTGCCACCAAGACTCGGAATGATAAAATAAATATATCTGGGAGGCACTCGCAAGGTGTCTATGTGTGAATGCTTCGGTTGTGTTGTGTCTGTACCTCGCAATGCTGGAAAGTCATCCATCAGCCAGCTACTTTCTTCCATTTACACACCAGTTTAGATCAGGCTGCAAGTTTGGGAAATTCCAGTTAAAGACCGAATCCAAACGGTCAAACGTGAGATGTTTTTCCTGCCTGCCTGCGGTTTCCATTTCATATTTTTGCAGTTACTTGCAAGTATCACTGCTACTAATGAGGGCAATCATTCAGTGCAGTGTCAGGGAGAAACGGCCTCTGCAGTGTGTTTGAAGCACCAATATTTTGTGACGTGTTGACATGCAAGACTCACAGCTGCAGAAAAACTCTCATCTATGTGGTCATTTGTGATTAGAAGAAAGGAAACTTTGATGATTTTAATGCAACCATAAATAAAAAGTGCTGAAACAATCAGTTTCAAGCACAAATGCAACAAAAGTCAGTAATTGCTGCAATGCATTTATCATATTAGACAGTTAAAGTCAACACCAGTATGACTACTAATATATGAAAAAAAATGTATTGTGAAAATGACAATCCTCAAAAGCAACACTGTTAATGACTATAAGGTGGAAGAAGTAGTTTTGTAAGGGAGAGCGACTATGGTGATGTGTGAGAAGTGGTTTGGTTACAAGTGATCAGGTGCTCAGCAAACTACAGTTATATGTAAAAAGTGCGAGAAAACTGTAAAAACAAAATTTTAAAGCAATGCAACAAACTTATTTCACCACCTCAGGAGGAGGGGACCTGTTTGGTACGAGAGCCAAAATCCAGGAAGGAGAGCTCAACGGCTGCTGTGAGCTCGAAACCAAGCAGACAGACTTTACTGGCTCAGCACATCAACACCAAGTCTTTGAAAAGTTTGCACTACGTATTTTGTTATATTGTCAGGAATATAACTACTGCAGAAATACCCTGATTTATTGTGATTATTTTTAGGGCCATTTTGCCAATCACTTCCTATCTCAACTGTTAGCTTAATGAATTAAATATAAATAATATTTATATCTACAGAGCTGCAACACTTTATTTTCTTACACAATCATTTGATCAATAAAATATCAAGAAAAAATGTTCCTTCAAGGACTCCTTCAACTGTCTTGTTTGACCCTGCAACAGTGCAAAAATCCTGACATCAAAATATTTATCCATTGATTTGGGTCAACCATCTAATCTGATTATTGATTTCTGCAGAGGAATAAATAAAGACTTTTTATTTTTACAAAAAGCAAGCATCTGGCTCTCTGGGCCAGTTAATAGTGAGCAGTGTCTGTCTGTGCTGACAAGTGTACGTTGGGAAAATCACAGAAAAATTACACATACAAAAGACAGTTTTTCACCTGTGGAGAGATTACGCTGAAAAGCAAACTTGTTTTGAGGGTGATGTGACCCCTCTTATACCTCAAATCACAACAAAAGCCCCTGGAGACGGGCAGAGAACGTCTGTCTGTCTCAAAAAGCCTGCTCCTCTTAGGCAACTGCAACACACATGCACACACACACAGAGGCAGGCTGGTGTAAGAGATACAGACAAGGCATTCACACACACACAGACACACACACACACTTAAACCAACACCTCCTGCTCACTCTCAGGATTGCATCTCAACATCGACACGAGGCAAATACAGTTCCAATCCACCTGGTCGTTTGATGGCTCACACACTCACACATGACAATGCATTGATTTTTATTTTTTTCACTCCCCTCCCTCCCTGCTCCTCTGGGCACGCAGACGGAGCGGTGTGGAGAAATCCATTAAGCCGACACTTCTCGTTTCCATTGACTGACAGGCCTTGACGGGCTCGGGCTTTTGGCCCACCCGCTTGACTGGCAGCTCGACAGTTAAACAAGCCCTCCAGTTGCTATAATAGTTTAAAACACTTTCAATTACCCGAGTCAAACAAATCCTGCAGACGAGCGCTCGGGTGCTTCTCTACAAGCAATCCCACACCCCAGCGGGTCCTTCTCCGCCTATCGTTTTGGTTTATCTGGAGATCTCCCACGCTACGATGAAGGGAGAGAGTTTTTCTGGACAAAGCAAGCATGAAGTCGGCGGGGGAAATTGGAGGGTGCAAACTGCAGGGTACTGAGAAGAGGGAGATGATTTTAAGGTTTTCTCTGGATGTTTCAAAACTCTCTCCTGTCCGTCTGTGTGGATGTTTTACTGCAGCTTCCTCCTGACCAAAAGCTACAAAGCCCCTCCATGTGTTTGCGACTGCAAGATTTATAACAAAACTCATTAAACATTAAGGAAATTGGCTCTGACCAAACTCTAAACTTCTACTGTGGAAAGCACACAGTAACCGGGGGTGAGCAATCTCCACAAATCAATGAAATCTCCCAGTAATAAGCCAGACTCATAAATCACTTGTTAACAAGCACCTCACTGCAGTTTCAGTTGACTCACATATTTAAACACTTCTTACATACTGTGAGTCCTTAATTGCCAGTAAAAAAACAAGAAAAAGGGCAAAAGAGAGTTTTTTTCTGCAGAAACTTACATTAAATGGATGTTAATTCTTTCAAAAATGTAAATAGTTGATTGTTTGATCACTCAAACATTTACACATTATGACTGGTTAATCACTTAAACCATCAAAAATGATCATATTAACAAATAAAATAAATAAAAATGCTTTTCAAACTACAATAAAGATTTTTTTGTCTTGAGTAGTGACTGTCCTCTGCTGTGTAACTATTTAAATTACAGGATGTCTGAACAGACACACTCAGGAAAACGCCTCTTTTTTGAAAACAAAGTATAATTGTAAACATTGTTTTTTCTTCTTCAGGAAATTTACATTTCTGAGTCTTGTGTGTTGCTCAGTGTATGATGAGTCATGAATATTGATTTCATTTCCATTTTGCAACTTGAAATATCTTGTAATTAATGAGGTTTTTATGTAAACAGTTTAAAAAAAAATTAATTTTATTTGCAAAATTTTAAAGACACAAAATAGCCTGAGTACCCCAACACACACCCACTACATGTGAAAAACTATTAAAGGCAACAAAGTATATCGTGCTTGATCATTTTAGGGCTAATACAGAACATTTATGCAGCACAAAAACATATACTTTTATAATAAAAGTAACACCTGACACAACAGGATGACTAAATTATTTATAATCAGAGGAGAATGGTTGAATACGTAGTTAAATGTGGAGGTTACGTTAAACAACCTTTCACCATTTCTTGTTAATAAAGGACAAAAAAATAGGAACAACATGTCAAAGCATTAGAATAATGAAGTTGTATGTTTTTAAGCACTAATTCAAAATTCCATAATGCATGAACTGTATTTGTGTATTTATTTGTTTCCTTTTCTGCACCTTTTCTGGAGATACGTTTGTTTTTTGCATAATTATCTGGCATCACCAGCAGCACCTAAGGCTCTCGCTGCAGTAATAATCTCCCTGTTGCCCCAGAAACACAGGACACACACCAGCAAAACAGTGAAGTCATTCCTCCTTTGTCCTTGAGAGTCGTGGAGTGGAGTGGAAACGGTGTGAGGTGTGTAGAGCAGGGTGAAGAGAGAAAAATACACTGTGAGATGATGAAACCATTTCTCTTTTGTTTTGTTAGAAGGTGCTGATACATATTCAAGTGTGATTGCCTTAAAGTGGGATTATAGAGAATATCTAAGTCACAAATCAAACTATCTTTTAAAACTAGAATGCTTTCAGGGCTTATGAACAGAGGGACTGTATGAATCTGTGAACTTGTCAACTTCCCATTTGTTGGTATGTGAGCTCCTTCAAAACACATGTGGACACAACAAAACGTCTAAATCTAGACACTAAAAGGAAGATACTTTCTTGAATAATTAAGTTTACAGAATTCCTTTATACATACAGTACAGCAGTCAGTGTATATTGTCCATTAATTTAACCATCTGTTCATATTAACTTTGCTTTCTATGTTTTGATCATAATTTTTTACTACTCGCTGATTTAAACAAGAGTTGGCAACAAAAAAATATGACAGAAGTGCTTTATTTAAAATAGTTAAGATTTTTTTTGGTCCTAATCTGTAACTGTGTAAATAAAACACTACTTTATAAAGAAAGTCAGATATTATATATAATATTATATATTTGAATTCAAGCACATTCATAACCAAAGCAGTATCAAACACATAGAAACACAGACCCTTTGTGTCTGCTGTTGCTAGCTAATATATGGCTAATGTACAGCATCTGGCTGTACATTTGAGAAAAAAGTAAACACAAATCCTGGTTATCCTGCAGTTGAATTTGTGAAAGAATACACAAAAAAACCCTCCCTGCTGTAAATTTCAGGAGGGAGAATTTGTTTTTTTCCATGTGATGACTTCATAAAATATGACACAGACATTTAGGGCTTATTTTGTAAACCTAAGATTCAAGTATTTTCCAGACTTTGTACAAACCCTGAGTAGTTGTTAAAAACCCTTCTTTTACAGTGACTCAGACTTCTGCAGATTAGTGTTTGGACACGTCAAAGTTTCTAATTTCTCCTTTAATGTTCATTTTTCCCCCTAGAGATCCGACATAACTATGGATCATCATAACTTTTTACTGTTGATAACTCTTTTTATTTGAGGTTGGATCTTTATGGTCGTGTAGGAAGCAAAACAATTAGAGCCTCACAGAAGTTTGTCCAATTCCTGTGGAGCAAAAAACAAACCAAGAGAAAAAACTGCCAGTGCTGAACTTTTTGATGTCATCAACAATAAAGCCACTTCGATTTCCAGCTGTCTTTGTTCTCTCTTGGTTGATGTTCATTTTGATCTGTGGACAGCAGTTCTGCCAGGCAATTGCAAAATGGGCAAAAAAGTAAATACAGCCATTAAACCGTCATTTTTCTTCCTAATTCTCCTACTTGTTATTTAAAAGACTGCAGGAATAATCGCGCTCAAAGCTTTGACTGAAGAATGGCTCCGTTCACAGCTGGTGGAGAGCGAGAGTAAGCCACGAAGTAATGCTATTGATTTTTTCTGTTTATTTTGTTTTAATGCTACCTAATTAGTGCTTCCCAGCTAGCTGTGTCTACTTGCTGAAATGACACAACATTACGACAGGCAGTACAGAGCAGCAACTGCACATCGACTCATGCGCTTAAACTGTGTGACTGTGGGAGACGACGCTCACACACGCCAGACCATAAATGTCACTCTGCTCGGTGCGGTCGGGGAAGCCTCAACAGGCATTTACAAGCATTAGGGGCGTTAATGGTGGGAAACCAAAAGTACATCACAGATGATTGGGTCAGCTTCTGACCAACCAAAATTTATTCATGTGTGTTCTTTATCAGTAAGATCCTAAAAATGAATCCTTTCTGCTCCTGACTGAACAAAATGCACTTATATCTGGACTGTTGTTAGGTTTAACGGCAGGTTTTTTAAAAATGAAAAAGTTTAACAGATATCTGTAGTGAAAAAGGCTATTGTAATGTTTCACAACTAAAAATACATGTGATATTATGAAGCTTTGTGAGGTTTGTGGGTGTAGTGTAGTGTGTATTTCCTGTCATTTTATGCAACAATCTGTAATTCAGCATCTGGTAAACAAAGAAAGTCGTGGCCATTTCTATTCTGAAAACAAACGGCCACCCAGTGTGGGAGGAGTTTAGGCGTGATTTCTTGCAAACCAAAGAAAGGAAAACAAAACGGATGTTGAGCTCTTTGGTGTTTAACTGAGAAAAAATGTTTTCTATTTTTCTACAAACATGCAAAAAAGTGAATAAATATTACAGCCATATGAGTTCTTCGAAATGCAGGTAAATTTGTTCATATGGTCTAATGTGTCCGATATCCAGCTGTGCACTGCATGCAGCTTCATGTTTGTTTTTATACCTATGAACTGCAATTATGCACTAAACTCTAATGCAAAACTGTTTTTAGACAGGAATGGCATCATTTTAAAAAACAGGAAAAAAGGTAAACAGCTGGTACAGCAGCAGCTTTCTAAGTTATAGACACATTCATGTTATTGTGCTCCCATTAAAAGTAAAACTTTAACAGGACATTAGAGCTGAGCAAACAACCTGACAATAGGTTTATGATCATGGGCATCATTGTCTACAAATTCTTTCCTTTTCTAATTTCCCTTTGACCGCAAAGCCTTCCCCTGCTGTCATTACCTGTTTGTGTGAAGCAATGCTAAGTGTAAAATAAGTGTGATCATTACATATAAAATTATAAAAATTTAATTTAATGTCTTCATTAAACATTCTTATTTGTCCTCTCATATTTCCAAAGCGGTGTGGATCATTTCTTGATGGAAACTTGGAAACAAATGTGTGTGTCCTGTGCTCTCGGTACTTGCTGGGCTCCTGGGAAAATGAAACATGATCTGGTTTTCTTTGCAACAGCAGTGCCAACATTAATACTACTGAAAAATACTGGGGGAGGGGTTGAAAAGTTGTTAGTTTCCACATCAACTGGCTGGTTGGTTTGTATTGGTTCCCAAAGTTTTAAAAAATTTGGTACTGTATTTCAGTAAGATAGGTCTAGAAAAAGTTCAATTCTTTGAGTTTATATTAACAAATTTACATTTTAATGTAAATGTGAGACGAGGTTGAGATGACAAGTGTGGTCACTACCTTGTCTATTGAACATTTTGCTGAAGAATTTTATGATCACTAGGAAGAAGCCCCAAGTTGGTGTTAGTGCACAGACTCTTGGGAGTGAAGAACTGTGGCAACAAATTTTCTCTCTCTCCCTCAAACTAGACTTCCTATCCTGGTCAATACATTCAGGCGCCACAGTGCAAACAGGCCAGGACACACCATGTAAAGTGACTCTACGCTCCTCGGTCCCCCACCCCCCCTCAGACACTATTCGCCCTTAACAACAACCATTGATTTTTCTCCTGATGAGGATCTGGCCGGCATTTAATCTAACATTGTAGTCCCTCGCTGTAGGACACGGCTGAGCATGTCATGCTAATCGATTACCTTTGTTGATGAGAAGTATCTATTGTACTGGTCAGGACAGGGAAAAGCAGAACGTATATAAGACAATTTGGTTAAGCATCTAAACACAAAATGTGCTTCTTATTCTCATTTCAAGGGCAAAGGATTATATCATCTCTAAAGCCTCTGAGCCAGATGATAATTTACACGTAGTCGCAGCACTTTAAGGCACCGTACATGTTTGACTAAATACACCATCAAGCCTCTTGAGTCGTCTTTTGTTTACAGAAATCTGACTTGACCAATGGTGCTGTTATCAAAACACGGGTGGGTGTCCACCCATAATCCCTCTCTTTGTCTACCACAAAGCCCTCTTTAGGCAAGGACACTGGTTTTAAATACTACCATATGCAAATTGTTGCATGCAATTTGCATTTTTAAATATTTCAAGCCCTCTGATTCACTGGATACTCGAGGCTCGCTGATCATAGATTTATGCACCTCTGTCAATCACAGTCCAACATTCGCATGTTTGAAATAATGACCCAGGAGTGTGTGTGAATTTAATTATGCCCTTAGAAAAAACAGTTTTCATATGGGGAAAAAAATGTATGTGTTTGTGTAACTGCTCTTGTGTCTCTCTCAGCTTTTCACTATCCAGCCATCAAGCTTTATTTACACCTTTTCTCACTGTCAGGAAAACTATCTGTGCAGTCAGCTTGAATTAAGACACATGAACAGTGTTTATTACTCATTATGAAGCCATTCGAATTCAACTCAAAGTGTGCAAGATTTGTTTGAGGAATGAAAGGTGCAGTTTTTCGACTCTGCTGCACTATTATGTCTTCATCTTACACCACTGAAACATCAGCTCTGTGAACATGATGAGATGCAGATAAAGAGCGAAATGAGAGAGAGATAAAAACATTAAATAAATGTATAACACTGTATAGCATCTGCACAGACTATTATTAATCCAGATGAAATGCACAAAGTGGCTGGTTTCTGGTGTATTTGCTCAGCTTGAAATGATTCTAGCGATAAGCATATAGTTTAAAACAAAACACCAACAAACATTTTATCTGGGTCTCCATTTCATCACACACTGAATCTCCATCACTGCATGAATAAATAACCAACATATAGACTGCATCCCTATTGTACATCAAACACAACCAAGATTATATGTGACAAGGCTGGCAATTAACAATTTCTCTCACTCTGAATGCAAACCATAAAAAAGATGATCAAGGCTGGTTGATATCCACAGACGATGCATAATTTATGTGGCTGGTACAAAATACCGTTCTGTTGCAGTTCTGTTCATTCACTCAACTAATTCATTGAAATAAAGCGTCCCAAAGGGGCATCCATGTAATCAAGACTAATCCCAGATTGATTTGAGAGCGGTCAAAGACGGAGAGCCGGAGAAATCTGGGAAAGCTTTCTGTCACAGGAGGAAGACTGCGGGAAGCTGGGTGATCACAAGAAACAGTTTAGAGGCTCCGGTTTCAAGTGAGAGGATAATAAAATACCTCTGGAAAAAAAAAGGTTTTTGATGATTTACAAGAGAACGAGAAGCGATGATCGCTTAAAACTGCAACGGCATGAAATTTAGGTTTGGCTGCTTCAAAATAATTCAACCAAAACACTTTAAGTTTGAGTCATTTTCTTTTTTTTTTAAAACATCTAATGGAAGTACCTAATCTTTGTAACAATATCTGTTTTCGTCAACAGTTTCCTGTTTATATCAGCAAATCACAGTGGTTTGATCATGTTATGTGTGTGTGTGAATTCATTTACGTATTTATTATTATGTTGTGGATTTTACAATGTCTCTGAGCTAAAGGAAGCACAGAGAGGAAAGCGGAGATTACTGCATACTGAGAAAGAAAACAGGAAGAACAGGCAAAGAAAGCACAGAGACTCTCTGAGGTTACAAGAGAGAGATGAGAGACAGCACAAGCAGTGAAAGAAGAAAAACATGTTTTCGACTGTCGTATTTTTTATGTCTGACTGTATTTTTCATATTTTAGGAACACACTAATTCTAAACCAACAAGGGGAACTCAAAAAGAATCTTAAAATACAAATTATCGAGATGTATTTCTTACACTTTGTAACTGTCAAAATCTATGGAGTATTATTGCATTTACTACTCACAGCATTTTACTATAATTTATTCATATTTTGATACATTTTCTTCTGCCATTAACAAAACGCTTAAACCAAAATAAAAATAGCCATACTCAAAACAGAACATCATCCTTATCTTTTACATATGTTAACCTGATCTCTAACCACCTTTTCTCTCCATTAGTGTAGGAGTGGGGACAAATTATGGCCTCTGTCTTTGCCTTTGTTGCAATTACCCTCTCGACACACACTCTCCTCTACGCTCACGTGGCTGCACAAGGGCTTCATACGCGAAAAGACTTCTCGAGGAGCTTCACTGCATCATTATCTTTTCCCACGGACCCTGCAGCCTCAGCTTGTCCCAGTTTGACTAACACACAGCGGGCTGAATGTTCGTCTGTGTGCCCTCGCTGTCACCACCAGAGAGAGGGAGGAATCAGAGAGGTTTAAAGCAAGCTGAAGGAGTCACTGCTTGGTAAGAGACACTGATTAACCCGACCATTTTCTCTGTGTAATATCTATTTTGATCTACATCTGCAGAATGAATGAACATAATACAATGCATCTAAAAAATATTTTCTTCTTTGCTGATCATCACCTCTCAGTGAGAGATAACTGTTCCTCAAAATAGTTTGCTTCGTCTAAAACACTAGCAATAAAGTTAAGAAACACTTTTCACTGTTGTTGACACTTTTGACTCATGTAATAGAACCACGTATGAGAGGTCATCGAGCTCCATCTACTGACGACATACAGCCAATGAAAATCCAAAATGCACATAACATAGGATGCTACAGTGGTGCATAAGAATTTTTACAATTTTTCTATCCTGTAGAAACACTTCATTTGTTTTTCTGAGAAAATATCTGCATATTTTACTAATGCAGGAATGTCAGTGTTCAAATCATCTGCCTTTACTTTTTTCTTAAAAAAC
>JAPZDY010000008.1:8894368-8919066 GCA_029783645.1 Ctenochaetus hawaiiensis | reverse complement strand
TTAATTGATTACACCTGCGAGACAATTTTTTAAAATTATTTTATTTTTCAATACTTAAAACGTATTTCGGTGATTCATGTTTTCTTTAAAAATTATAATTATTATCTGACTTAATTTGTCATATCCCTGTCAGGTAATTTTGTTTTCTCATCCTCATAAAGTCTTGATGTGATATTTTTTTTAACCAATCAGTTATTTTTCATTTGAACATGCTGAGTAAAAATCTTATCTGAGGTTCTTTGGATAATGATTGTATTTACAGTTTAACCGACATCTAAAAGACAAACTTTTTGTGAACACCAACCACTGCATTGAGCAAATGCTTTGCTTAGTATTACAGAGGTCTTTTGGCGCCATCTACTGATCTTCTCTTGCAAATACAATCAAATGCATTTCAGCTCCAGTGGAGAGCTCATCTGTGGCGACACTGACACAATAGGGACAGTATAGACAGTAAAATGTGATCAGCAAAAGTAAGCATCAATCTATATCTAAAATGAAGACGAATGGGATTCACCAAAGAATATTTATATAAAAACATATCATACCTCAAACTGCTGCCTGTATTTCATTTTGACTATAAAATTCCTGCCTTTCCTGCTGGCTCCCTCTGTTGATCAAACACAGTATAGCAAGGCCAAAGAAAACCAAGGGAAATTGCTTCCATCAAATACAGCCAAAATTAGCAAGAATCTTTGTTGTCACCTGCATATGCTCCTGATTTGAATTCTTTTCAAAAAGGTTTCTTGATTTTTTAAAAACTTGAATACTCAAATCAGGAGCAGAAAGTAGAAAACAAGTCAGTTTAGTCCGGTTTGACAGAGAGATGAAGAATGTTAATCATCCACCAGACTGAGGCAAAATCATACCATCAAACAAGTTCTGAAAATGGAGTTATCAGAAACACAAACACTTAAACAACTTTCAACTCCTGGTCACACTTTCTAAAAGCTTCTCTGACCTTGTTATTTTGAGTGAAACCATTTTGCAACAAAGAGTCTAAAATTTATTTTACATCATCATCTCAGATCTATTATTGTAAAGCATCAAGCACAAAACCAGCACCATACAAATTGATATGCTCGAGTTGAAAATACAGAGGGCAGCAAGTGCCATCTAGTGACTTTATATGGCAATTACATTTTTTAAAAAGACAAAAGCAACTCTAAATGGAACAGCTAACACACCTGCAAACTATAAACTGTCAATTCAAAGTATCTCTTACATTACTGCTGTTAACAATATTTCTGACTGATGATTAAAATAAACACATTTCAGGTCCTACCATCCAGCTCCAGTTAAAAGAAATCAGACTTTTAAAATTTAGCTTCTCATAGTATCCAATAACATGCCTGCTACCCTTGAACAACCAGCAGATATATATGAGAATAAGTAGAATGGACACCTTTTCATGGTCTTGGACTTAAATATAATAGTCTGCTATTTTCTATAGGCTGAAGTTTCAGTCATCACAATGACCAAAAACATTTAAATTCTCAGTAGGTGGTGGAAAGTCAAGCACATTTGTTATTTACATAAATTTTGATATATTTTCCAGGCATTTGTGTTTTATTTAATTATTTCCATTCAGTGGTCCTTTATAATTTTTTCCACTAGATTTCAGAGGGAGAGTTTGTACTTTTCACTCCAGTAAAATATTTGACAGCTTTGGTTACTAGTCTCTGTAAAACTAAGAGGCCCTGCACACCTACACAGGTGTCTCGAATAACTCTGACAGGTGGACTTTTCTCTCTCTTCTCTTCAAGTACAAGCAGCTGAACATGAGGGGAAGAGAGATGTCAATTAAGCACAGCACTGATTAAACAACATAAGTGAAAACACCTGCGTGGGTGTCCTTAAGGTGTGCAGAGCCTTTTTGTGAACAAACATATTGATACCTTGATGAATATAATGGATTACCTTTGATTAAACTATCAAACACTTTAATGAGCAATTAGCATTTGTTCAATGTCAACCAGCTACAACATTAAAATGCTGCTTGTAGTTAGACAGATTAGACATGACACATAGTTTACCATAATTAACAGGATAGGCTCTCCATTATTTGTTTTTTTTTTCTTTATTGACTCAAATGACATTTTATTAATGTTGCTTAAATATTTGTTTTTGTATGCATGACTTTCACTTGTAAAAGAGTTTTTACCCCTTTACTGAAGATAAGTACAAAATAAGTTTTCCCCACTGCTTTGAAATTAACCACGACTAAATGTCAAGACTAAGTTGAAGCAGTATGTAAGTGTGCTGCTGTCACGCCATAAAAATGAAAATGTAGTAGTATCACGTTAATGGTTTAGCCTGACTTGTTAAATTTATTGCCGAAACATTGAAGTTTTAACGTTATAACGCAACGTTAAACCCTTTTTTACGTTATTGCAACAATGTAAAAACTTTTCACGATATAACGTAATAATCAATTTTTTTTTTTAGCAATAACGCTAGTTCATTTCTATAACAGTACATTGTCACATAATAACGTGCAACTGATACATTTCCATAATTTCCATTTATGCTTCCATACAGCACAACACTGCAAACAGCATGAGGCTAACCAGTTAGCTTTGGCAGAGCTTAATGTTATTGTGTGACAGACAGAAAAAAGCAAAAGAGCATCAAACAATTAAAGCACAAAACTTTTTAACAACAGCAGCATCAACAATCAAGTAAGTCCAAAAAAGAGACTCACCAATTTGACGATAATTCCACGTGAGAAAGCCTCGTCAGCCTCGAAGTGGTTGAAAACTTTACCGTGATGTTTTACCCATGTAAAATTCAAATCCAAAGATTTTTTGGCCGCTGCCTCAAGCACATGGTCCTCCATGCAGCCGCCATTGTGAAGCAGTTAATAAAAAAGTAACGTCACACCCGGACTCGTTTTTAGGTAACCCACTATTTTACCTGTGATTTAACTTGAAAGCTTCTTTATCAAAACAGAATTCAAAGCAAAAATAACATGTATTTTACTAGCCTTACAGTTCAATTCAGGGGACATTTGAACTAGTTTAACTTTGCACAATATAATATAATCAATATTTCGTATTTTGATATGATTTTGAGATAAATAAAACCAGTAGCTGATTGGTTGTTTTAGGTCATCCATGACGTAAATGTATATTAGAGCGTGATTTTACGCAAACACTTATTCATCTCTTTTATTAGGCCCTCAGGTTGATCTCTGTTTGATTCTCATCATGTGACAGGTTAAATGACAGAACAAAACAAAGTCTGTAAAAATAACAGTATCGTCACAGGCCTAGGCATAATTTATTAACTGATGAGCCTGCAAATTTCTCAGTGCTTTTAATATCTGTTTCCCATGAAAACTCTTTCTTTGGCTTTTCTTTTACCTTTTTCTGTGGCAGAAAGTCAGACCAGCAATCAAAGGTGCAGCAGCACATTTGTTGCCTTCCCACTGATAACACTTCCACTGTAAATGATTAGAAAAAGTGTGGGGAGTTCATCTCAAGGTGAGATAGCTCATCTGTACAAGCTCCTATATATTACTATACACTTTGTGCCTGCCGTATCTCCACTATAAGGCTCTGCCTGACTTTGAAACTAGTTTTCCACTAAGGCAGAAGCAACCTGCACTCAGAGAATGTTTTATTCTTGTTTCAGACAGTTTAATGTTCAAGTGTCATATGCATGTGCAGAGTTTGACACAAAGTTTCGCTGAGCTCATGAAACAGCCAATATTAATGAGGAGGGCCTACATGGATAATGATCACATCATAAAACTTTAGGAAGCCGATCCTGAATCAATATTCAACATCTGTTACATAGAAACTTAAAGCCCCAAAATCATTAACACAGAGAATTAACTTTTTTTCACCAGTTTCAAGTAGGACACAGCTACTGTGAAGTAGTTTAACTGACACATATGACACATATTTGCCTAATCATAGAAATCAGAATTTTAAAATAGGGGAGAAGGAAAGGATCTTAAAAATTTCTGTAGTGGATCTTTAAATTTCACACAGCTTTACAAGTGAGATGACTGGAGATGTTTCCAGTTTGTAGCTTGAACTACGCTAAATATTTCACATAATGACACAATATTTATGTTATGTGAAGATTTTCTTTGCCTGGCATGATGAGTTAAAGTGGTTGCAACACAACATTTTATAAGAGAGACATTAGAAATAAAAAGACAACAAAAGAAGACACATTTTTTACAAAAGCAATTAGCCTTTTTTAATCTTACATTGCATTGAAAATTTACATAATAGATTCATACATTTTACAAATAATTTCATCATAAAAATATATTTCTGTACAAAACACTTTTTTATTCTATATTTCATCTTTTTTTTTCAAACGGTGAATATTTCCAATGTCCCCGGGCAGGAACAGCTTTAAGTCTTTCAAATCACATGGGTCTTATTGCGGTCAGTCAGTAGGAAAAGCTTGTGGCAAAATAGACTGAAGCTTAGAAAAAAATGACTTCTGATGAAGAGGAGGGCTGGAGCACGTGTGTTTGTGTAAATATATATATATGTGTGTGCATACATGTGTTTGAAAGAGCATATATGTGTGTGTGAGTGTTTGTGTGTGTGTGTGTGTACATGACAGGGAGGGTCCCATGGTTTTTGGTAGGCACTGTGTCAGATCCATACCGAAAAAACAACAACAACAGCAACAACAACAACAAGAACAGCAGCAGCAACAACAATCAATCCAAACCGCAGTAAGAAGCAATGTTACCGGAGCAATGCAGTGGAGCCAGTCGCAGTGTTGATAACTGAAGAAGCCGCGGCTACTGTTGCTTTTAAAATATAGGGACATTTTGATGATTTTTCCTGTCAGATGGTTGCAGTTGGTGCCTGTTGTCACGACAGCAGGGGAGCTCAAAACAAAGTAGATGTTTCTCGCTTACCCTGACACCCAGACTCATTAAAAACAACTGGTATTCCTCATGTGTGGGACCTGAACTTAACTGAATTCAGTTTTGAACCAGGCTCTTCAAAAACAAATTTTTTTTTTTTTTTAATTTTAATGGGCACCAAAGCTGAAAGACAGGGACTCATGCTCATTGATACATGTACTCCTGTATTCATGTGGGGACCAATTAAACATCGGTGCAACAGTATGTGGTGCATTTGCAGGCTTGAGATATGAAAACTACGATAGGGATGTTATGCATGGTTTCACACAAAAATCAGACATCTACTTTTTCCTCAGCAGAGGTTCGTCAACGGCACATGAAACCATCAGAAAGGCCAACAACATGTGCAACAATAGCCTCCAGTGGTTTACAGGGACTAAATACAGTGAAGGTTGCCAGCTATACAAAATGTAATAGAAAAGGCAGATCAGATCTGAAAAATAGCTACCAGCCAGGGGACATTTAGTTGAGATTATAAGGCTATATTTTTGTGAAAATAAAAATCAGCAACAGCAAGGGGAAATATCTCAACGGCCTTGGTTATGTATATGAAATTTGCCCAACTGTCAACTTGACATCTTTTCCCAAATGGTCAGTTTATCTTAAAGCATCAGTGTTTCTGGAAGAATTGAAATTTAAGACCTTTCAGCTTTTCAAAAACACTTTACACACGTAAAAATATGACATTAGATTCTAGTGTGCATATGATACTTAGGAAGTGAAAAAGGTAGTACAAACCCTTTCTCAAACCTAAAATCAAAGGCTTGTAAATGGTGTAAGCCAATTTATAACTGATGTGGATTTCAGTAAAAGGGTAAATTGAACTTTAAAAGAAGCACCATAAAACAGAATTCTTGTGTTCGCAGACATTTCAGTATTGATTTGTAAGACCAAAACCATTTTTTTAACACAGGGACACATCAGAACCAAGAGGCAGTGATGGAAAACCTGGAGGTGAATCATTCAAATTTTACAGACACTGTCGTTCAATTTTTTTTTAAGAAGAAACAAGGTCAGAACCTACATATATACTTTATAACTAAAGTCAAACTAGATCAGATTCACATCCCCAATTAAACATCCTAGATGCTACTTTTTCAAAATCAATAGATCCCTTTTATGTCTAAATCCTCAATTTTCAAAAGCACAAACATGAACTAGCATGTCACTGGACAACACAAATGTTCTACATGAGTTTAAAAATCTTGTAGGCCAACATCCACAAACTAATTATTGGGCAGTACATCAGCAATTTTCACCATTCTTAATATTAACAGTTTTCTTTGACCTTGTGAAATACGAGTTAGAGCTACAGAAGAGTTTGGCCATGTGAAATCAAACAAGTGGGTTTCTTTAAGAGCTGGGATTTCACTGAGGGTTGGTTGACATCTCTGAACTGTAGCTAAAAACAACACGAGTTCAAAGTTTTGATGTGCAAATCTATGGATTTATACCATCAGTAAGGATCAGAAAAAGTGCTGTTATTTCAGCAGATCATTAAAAATGTTGTTTGTGCCACAGTGCTGACCATTATGGAGGATGTATATGTATTGGCATTGGTGGGCAGCTTGAGTGAAGGGGCTAAAAAAAAAAAAAAAAAAAAGCAGCTGTAGCACAAACTCCAGCTCTCAACGGTTTAAAAAAACCCAGAATGTGTAAAAAAACTTTAGAGATCATGATTGTTGCTGGCAAACCTTGTATCATCTCAACCACAATGACAAGAACAACACCACTGACACTCATGATTGCCTCAGTGGGAAAGACGGTGGCGGCGGTGGTGGTGAAACTTCACGTTACACAAAGAATTTAAATAAACCAATTCCATGATACAAAGGAACCAAAATACTGTTTGTGACTTCTGTGAACAGCACATACTTGTAATATCTTTTATTCTGGTATTTCTTTCCTTTTTTTTTTCTAAAAACTCTGATATAATCCATCTGTCTCCTCCAGCCCCTCCCCTGTGGTAAATATATAGCACAAAAATATAGGTGGTGAATGCTCCCGAATATATATGCAATAGATTTACAGATCAGAAGATTCTGCAGCAATAACAAAGAAAGAAGATAAGCACTCGCAGAGTGCAGAATTACAGTGGAACCACGTCCACAATTGTAGGGCTACAACCCTGTTTGTCTTTCCTTTTAGCCTGTCTATCAATCTATGTCTGCCTGTGTCTCCTGTCTATCAGCCTGTCTGTCTGTTCATCTCTAAGCCTGTTAATCTGTGTATAAACCCATCCGTCTGTCCGTCTGTGGAGGGGAGACAATGGATGATGGTCTGCAACAGTCTTAAGACCCTGCTTGACTCTCTTGAACCTGTCTATCTCCTTGTGTGTCTAACTGTTGGTCTTAATACCATCTGCCTGCTTTCTGTCTTCCTGTCACTCCTGATTTCTGTTAGCATGTGTACCTGTCATCTTTTCTATCAGTCACTCACTCTGTCAGTTCCCTCCAACCTCTCTATCTGTCCCTGTGTCAGTCCATCTTTCGGGGGGGTAGACAGGTAGTATTCCTGTAAAATGTGCTTTAGTGCCAGAGCTCTCTCTGTATTTAAAGTCTTTTTTCTTTATGAGTCCATCAGAGTTCTCTGTATCCATTCAGCATCTTTCTCGTCAGACTCCATTTAAATTCAGGATCAGGAGTGTCTTTCCTCGCGGCCATATTTTCTCTGATCTGACTCAATATATAGAGGGAAGGCCAACCTCTCTCAGTGGTTGATTTTCAGGTTAGACAGGCTCTGATTGGCTCACGTTTGGATTTTAAGATCTCATCTTTTGTCTTGACGCTTCCCTAACTCTGCTTCCAGTTCAGTTAGGGGTTGTGTCTGTCTCCTCTGCCTCCTCTCTTATCCACTGAATGGGCAGGAGCAGTTTATCCATTCAATGAGTCCGTCTCTTCTCATTTCTTCTCTTAGTGCTGGCTCCCCGTTAGACTCCTTTTAGTTTTGCTTGCTCTAATCCCAGTTCAGTTAGGATTAGAGCTCTGTCTCCAGGGCTGCCCTTATCCCTTGCTTAAGAGTTTAGTCTCTTTTCAAAGCAACTTTTGCTACTGTCTGCTAGCATTAGCCGTTTTAGATTCCATCTTCATAGAAAAAGACAAGAGACTGGTATTACCAGCCTGTGGTTGTCCTGTCTGGTTGTAGAGATGTATTCCGTGGTCGTTTTAAGAAATAGGCTCCTCTTCGTAACTGGTCAGTCCGGCTTACTGATGGTCTGCTGGTGACAGTGTCTTTTACTGTCAGTTTCGAACCCAGATATTTAGAAAAGAGGTTTCTTTGCCTCACAGTGTCTTCTGTGACATCCTACTCATGTCACACCTTCCCATCTGTGGCTGTTTCACGTCTCTGTCCTCACAGTGAGGATTTGTTTAGTAACACTAGAGACAAGAAGTTACAAATGTAACTTCTGTAGTGCATTTTAAGGTTGCCCCCTTAAAAATTGATATTTCGAGTCATCAGTTAAAAAGATTCAAAGTTGACTCGCATTTTGTCAGCTGAATTCCTGCATTTTGATTTCTAGCTGCATCACTGTACATAGAGCAATGCAGGAGCAACAGCATGGCAGGCTGCTAACTTTATTAATCTGGTTCTTAATATGATCAAAAGTCTGAAAACTGTGATTGAAGCAAAGAACGGTGAAAGAAATAAAGGGCAGTGTGATGCCTGACTCCTCTAAGGCTCTCTGCTTCAAATGATGACTGGTTAGCTAGTTAGCTAAATTTGTAATTCATGCGATTGACTCTACATTTTACAGTGCTGTCACCAGCCCGGCAGAGATGGAGGAAACTCCTAGGTACCCTAAAATTTTATAAATAAAAATCTAAGCAGGATGCAAACTTTAACTTTCTCTGACTTTGTAAAAATCTGATGTTTTTACATCTTGGATGATGGATGAAGGCATTAAAACACGAGTATTATAAGGTAAAACATCAGTCTCATGTTGGCTGATACTGACCTGCAGGTAGTCAATAAGACAGAAGGAAGGAACAAATAGTCAAATCTTTGTATTGACAAGCCAAATTCAATTCAACTGACAAAATTCTAAGTCAAGGACAGCAGGAGTGGAGTTTATCTCTGTGATGTATAACCATGGTCAGAGCACTGATAATGTGCTCTCTCTCTCTCTCTCTCTCTGGGCAAGGACTAACAGTCACAGAGTTCAGAGCAGGTCCGTCTCTACAAAGCTCTTTGTGAAATGCAAAATCCTGCATTGGATTATGGGGACATGTCATGATATCAGTCCAGTAGGTCATGGCTTAATTACTACTACATTACTATTGGTGTAAGAGTCAGCGAGTGGGGTTAAATAAGAGCTTGAAGTGTAATGGCTGTGTGGTTTAGAATCAAATTAGAAACTATCCATGACCAGCTGAGTCCTGGGGTTAGAGACGGATAATAGCCGGTTCTGCTTTCATCAGCCCACATCCTTTTTCTTTCATATCTCACTGTGAGTTTACATTGGCTGTGTTGCAAGGACAGCAGACATTTTGTGTTCACTTTTGTTTAAATTTCATCTTTAAATACAAAACGTTATCGGATAAAGGAACTGATGCTGGGTTTTGGCTTCAAGTGGACACTTTTTCCCACAGACCGAGCGGGGGGGGGGGAGTAAGGGTTCTTAACTGGGACTGAAGGTCTTTTGCAATCAATGGAGAACACCATGTTGCTGACGGTGTTGAGGTTTGAGTCGAAGCGTACAGCTTTCCTCTCCACAACCTTGTACCAATTGTGGTCCCACTAGGTGTCTGAGTCATTAAGTTCAAGTGAAGATAATCAATTCTCAGACCATGGTGCAGACAGTATTAAGATTGGGATCGAATCTAACAGCCTTCCCCTCGACAGCCTTGGCGTTGGTGTTGTACATTGGGTTCTCGAAGGCCGCCTGGCCATTGTTGTTTTCATGGACTGAGCAGCCTGTGTACTGTGTTTTTGGTGTGGTTCTGTGAAATAAATAAAAATAAAACAGGAGAGAAAGCATAAATACACAATTAGAGTGATAAAATTATTCTAATTATCTAGTAACGTTAACTTTCCCATGTATCCGGTGGACAAAAGTGGATTCAGTCTTGGGAGCAGAGGCATAGTAAACAAGCTTTAAGAAGGATTAGAGGAGAGTGTTGTGCTTTTAAGGAAGCCTAGTGAGATTGCAATCAGCCCATCCAAAACTAATTCCTCCAGCAAGCTTTTTCTTTGAGACATTAACTACAGAACAGAAGTTATTTGCATCCGTTAACAATGGGAACACCAGTCAATTGTGCTTAAATCATATCTCTGAAAAATCCAATTTAACACCCTCTAAACAGAAGTGTTTTGCGGCACAGTTTGCTATAGACAATGACTTGAACGTCTCTTAGCACCTCAACTACTGAGGCGCTGAGGCAGGTACTGTTTTCATCAATCAGACAGCCTCTTCAAATGTAAACAATGCTTTCCTACATTGTGAATGACAACCATGAAAAACAGAGGTGAACTAACAATGCAGTGACAGGAATGTATTATTCTATTGCTGAAATACAGCAAAAAAAACAAAACAAAAAAAAACTTAAACAGGATGCATTCAAGCACATACCTTTGTTTGTAGAGATAGAAGCCAAAGCCAGTGAATATCAGAGCAAAGAAAGGCACCAGAATAGCGATAGCTACAGAGCTGCTGTTGGTGCCAAGCTGAGGGGGAGGCGAGTTCTGACTCTCCGACATATTAAGACCTGTGACACACATGGAGGTGTATCTTTAATGTTTACACAATTAGACTAGGTGACATTTATGTTTTCTAATCTTCCATCTTATTTTACATAACCTCTCTATCTCCTTTATGCTAATTAAATGTCTTTTGTTTTATGTGAAGCACTTTGAGTTGTATTTCACGTATGGAAGATGCTATACAAGTAGTCTATTTACATTAGCTTTAATGTGATCAAAACTGTGATTATGTTATCTAAAGGACATTTTTCCTAATGTTGTCCCATACTTGAAATAAAGTTTGCCTGTAATAGCACCTCTGTTGTAAGTTGTTGTGGTTGAACTGTACAGCACATGTAATATCTGTGCAAGGATCGTGGTAATATCCACTGCAATGCTGATGTTTCACTTTTGCCAGAAAAGAAAAGCTCCCTGATCACTTCCCCATTACTGAGGTTCAAAAAGAGGCAGTTCATCTGATTTTGTTTTTATTTTTTATTATTTATAGTCTAAAAGTAAAAAAAGAGAATTACCCAGTCTCTGCAGTCCAAATTGTCCGTAGTCTTTTCCCTGAATGAAACCCTGGAATACGTAACTAGAACCATCAGGCTCTGCTGATACCTGCAGAAGAAAATAAGCATGAAAGACAAGGAAGGTAGACATATTTTATCAGAAGAGGGAAATAAGGAGGCTTCATAATGTGTTTGCCTCAGTATGGAAAATGACCTGTATCTTTTAATTTTAATTAAAAGCCCCATTATGGAAAGCCTTTACAAAACGAGGTCACTGCAACAAAACTGTTTGTCGTATATTGTTGATTACCTAAAATGAGAAGCATTTATTATGTGACATTTTGTGTTAACCCCTCTAAATTAACTAGCTCAACTGAATCTAATTAAGTCGGCTGTTCTGTTTTCAGTGGGACTTACAAATCCATCCATGGTCCAGGAGTCATCAATGATTTTTGCTGGAGGGACGGCTGAATCTTTGAGCTGGTTTCCCTGGTTCACATAGTCCACCTGGTACATCAGCAGTAACAGCCTGGCCTCAGAAGCCTTATACACTCCTACAGAGGACAGAATTAATGGCTTTACAATATAACAGAGTGAAATGCATCAGAATCACAAGATCTCTAGTCCAACTGGAAATTGCAAAGATAAAACTGAAAAGCAAATTAAAAGAAGCTTTAAAACTGGAAGACAGCAGAACTTTGACAGCATGTGCCGAGTCAAGTGTAGTTTCAATATGTGCTGTAAGTTTCCTTATATCACAAATGCTCATTTTTACTTTTCCGGTCATGTATGCATTTAACAAAAGAGAAAATGTCAATGACAGCTTATTCTTAGCCATGCTAGCTATTTCCCCATGTCTCCAGTCTTTCTGCAGAGCCAGACTGAACCTGTCTTGACTCCAGCTCCAGACATACACTAACCTAATGTTAAGGTTGTCTCATTTCAATCTCACAATGAAAAGTAAATATGTCTCCAAAGATTTTACTGCTCCTTTGAGAGCACTGCTTAGGTGAGGAGTTTTAGTTTTAAGAAAAATCTTGAGAACAAAAAATTCAGGTTTTTATGCAGCTGTGCACTGGCCTTTGGTGCCTGTGTGAGTGCAGCTTTATCAGTTACTGAACGCTGCTCCTTTAATCCAAAACGATGCATGTAAAAAGTCTGATAGCAGCATGGTTTTGTGATATGGTGTTTGTGCTCTCTGCTACTCCAGGAACCAATTCTAGCTTCAACAGGATTTGTGTTTTAATAGGGTCTTAACCCCCTGCCGACGCTGTTGTAGAACCCTGGGAGGTCTGTGTGTGTGAATATGTGTGCATACGAGTACGGGGAAGATGTACAGTAACAATATTAAAAAGACGGATTGTAGCCCTAGGAAAGTAGTAAAATCATGACACCATTAGAAAACAGCATAAATTATTCAAAGAGGCTCAGTAAATGTGGTAATAGTAGGAGCTCTATATTATTAGGAATGTTTATGTGTTTATTTAGTGTGCTGCCAATGAATCTAATGTCTTGAAACAATGATTCATAACCATTACATACTGTATGATCAAGAGATGTAATAAAAAGTCATATTAACTGTACAGGAATGACAGTATGGAGACAAAATATCAGCGACACATACCTGATAGGAGCACGTCCATGTTGCTGTTGCTAAGGGAAACGTTGACTCTCCCTGTTGTGGCATTGAAGCTGGTGATGCTCAGTGTCATTGGCTGCTTCCTCCCACGGTAATTATAAGAACCTTTCCATATGTAGTTAGGAGCAAAGACATCATCTGGAACTATGAAATATTAAAGAGCATAACAGATTAGAATAAAACCAAATGTACAAAATTAGAATAAAGTACACCAAAATAGAATCAAATAGGATCAAACAGAGTAAATCATATCAAAGAGATGATGGATTATAACAGACAGAAACAGAAAAATATAATTCAACATCATAGAAGATCATAAAAGTAAACGAAAAAATGTGTAAAATACAACAGACCAGAAATTAGATTGGAGGTCATGTGTTTCAATGGATGACACAAACATTTTACTATTAGACTTTTATTTCTAACATTCTAAATATTAGTATAAATATTGATGAATAAATGGCCACTAACTTTTACTTATACCAGGCACGTAAAAACAAAATATGCATGTAAAAAAGGAGACACAACTGCTTTTTTTTGCTGTTTTATTCTCAGCGTAAGTTGTGCTTTGGTATTAGTGAGATCTAAATGGTCTTCAGTTTGTTAAAGTCAAATAAACATGTTGCAGAAGAATATATATAGTGTTAAATTCTGACTCCAAGTAAAAAAAGTGCTTTCACTGATGCATTTTTAAGTTTAAACAACAGTAAATATGTAGAAAAACAGAAAGTGAGGTTGTTGTTCTCCTGGTATGTGACATTCTGTAAACGTCTGTCAACAGCTATAACTAAATTAATTTGTAATAAATTAAAAAAATAGATGCATAGCTTTATATTTTCTATATATGTATTAGTTAAAAAAAAATTGCATACAAAAACTATAAGAACCCTTTCTTGTGCAATGAGAAGCAAAGAGGATCAATCAAAACAGAGTAGGCCTAAAAAACAGAACTGAACGAATCAGCAGCACAGGGAAAAGTAGAAAAACACAGTAGTTAATTTACTTTTCTCTGTGTATTGAGTAAAAATAAATTATTTATGGATGGAAAGCAGTACATAACAGTAAAATCGACAATAACACAAGAAGAACAACACTGTGGAACAGAGCAGAGCAGAGTGCAAAGGAGCAGAGCAGAATTTATTACACCACAGTAGACGAAAAGCAAACTAAACTGCATTAAAATAGGAAATATCATAAAAATCAAAAAAACAAAAGGACTGACAGGAGTATAAAAACTACTCACCATGAAGTTTGGGGCTGGGGGTTCCTGTTGCTGGCTTCACAGGTTTCTTCTTCTCTCCAGCTGCACACACAAGACAGGAAAAGGTGACAGAAAATGATCAGAGCTGTGGTGTCACAGCATGAATGGATATTTAAATGTTTTGGTTGTTGGACTTCCTCTCAAACTTTAACTTACTTGTATTACCTAATTCACATGCAGTGCTTGACACTATGGGACACACATGCATATAATGAGTGAGAAGTGTGTTAAAAAAGCTCCGACAAAATAAGCTTCTTAAAGGGTTATTTATAGGCAGAGCAATGCAAATAAGAGTTCAGGACCAATAAATGTAGCCAAAAGTGGCCTCAAGTCACTTGTGGTTTAACCATTCAGAACAGCTTCTTCATCACCTCAGGATGCAGCCATTGTTGCCGACAAATAAAAGCAAGCAAAGAAGGGGGTATTTGTCCGAGAATCTCAAATTGGATCAGAGTGCTCCAATTTAGAAGGCTACCTCAGGGCAAAAGGTTGCCAGTCTGATGCTTGCAAGTTTTCCCTTTGAACAAAGCTGGGCTTACAACTTCATTTGTTTACATTTCTTGATCATTTCACACTAACTCAAGCATTTACAATGTGCAATACATACAAAAAATAGCGCTACATGCACATTTCAGGAAATCTACACTCTGCAATTTGTAATTATACTGGTGGAAGTTCCAGTGATATAATCAAAAGCTGCAGAGCAGTTACTAAATGGACCTTGTGGTGAGATTTTTTTTTAATCTACAACTGTTTCCAAGGTCAGGAAGGAGCTTTCAATCTAAACTTTTAAACCAGTGTGGACAAGAAGTCATTAAAGTGCTGAGAAAAGTGGGAATTGAATCGACAATGCCATGGCAACTGGGCAAACTCTGAAGATTGTGTGATACGACTGAAAGCTCCAGAATAACTATTAAAAAGACAGTATGGTAGGAACGTTTTTGAGTACTTAAATACTCCTTGATGGTGAGTATTTTATGGTAGCATAAACATGGTCAGATAAAGGGTCAATAAGTCACAATTCCTGCATTAATTCATTTTCATAATGCATACAAGAGCAAAAAGTACTGTCAGGGATAAAACTTGTTTTAGAGTATTTAAATCTCTCTTAAATTGAAGCTGGGGTTTTGTGAATGAGAACAGACATAATACTGTGCAAACTTATTGGTAACTTGGTGATCAAAGGGAGAACGCTCAGTCTGTCATTGTTGGCTTCGTGTATGCAGTAAAGTTAGTGGGCGAAGGAAAAATGGACTCATGAGATGTGATGAATTCATAACCTGACCTGTGAGGACCTGACCAGGCGAACCAAATGAAGTATGAAACACCGTGGGATATTGTATTATCTTTTTTTATCAGCCCTGCCAGACCAGCAACCAGCCCACCATGAAATCTCACTCCACTCCAGATGGCCAAGTATTTGTGCTGACAAAGTGTCCTTGAGCAAGACCCACTCAAGCTGTTCGCTCACTTAACAAATGCAGTAAATAGATATTAAAAAAGTAACATTAAAATATTAACACTGTTTAATTTTTTTTTACCTCGACATATAGGCATCTTTCCCGTCCAAGTCCCATCACTCTTGCAGACTCTGTGCTCTGAACCTCCCGCCAGGAAGTAGCCATGCTGACAGCTGTACACCAAAGTGTAGCCAAAACCGGGCAGATCCATCCCCACCACGTCCACATGGAGCGGGCTCTCTGGCTGCTTACAAGCATGCGCTGGAGGGTGGAGAGAGGGATTTGTGCAGTGGAGTTAGGGTTTGACAGACAGCAGAAGGATGGGCGATAAGTTAACAAGTGGAAGAGATGTTTGTTTCATACGTATGCACTCAGGTTGTGTTCCGCTCCACGTCAGATCCGGCTGGCAGGTTCTGGAGGAAGAGCCCTGAATCAAATGCCCTGGCTGGCATTGAAATGACACCACGCTCCCCACCTGTGGAGAGAGAGAGGGGGAGAATAACATATAAAAGGATGAAGAGAGTTCAAAGATTTTCTGAATACATCACAGTAAAATCATTTATTCACTGTATATGAGGGGGCAGTCATTATAACAGATGAATAAGTGTTGCTCTAAAAACTACCACATGCAGCATAATGCTCATTAAAAATTAAGCTAAAATAGTAATTGTATACGCTAATCTTTTCTCCTGCTAACCCTGTTCAGATGAAGCAAACATGAGACTTCAAAGTGGTTATTTTCCAACATTACAGTCATTTTGTTTCAATGAACAGTGTTTCTTCACTGAGCTGAAGAAAAAGGGAATTACTTCTTGGTAGTTGTGTGTAGGTTTGTTGCCAGGACACAGCAAAGGCAACAAACCTACACACCACTGCCGGTCAAAGACGCCCATTGTATTAAACAGCTCAGAGGGCTGAAGTCTCATATTAGCTTTGGCTGAACTTTAGAAGGCATTTTTGGACAAAACAAGGACTGTAAACTTTTATAGTGAAGTAAAAGAAGGAACAGGATGAATAATCACAGTGAGCAACACTTTAACACTGTAAACATAAATATGGCAGATGGATATTGAATTTAGATTGAATTGAGGCAAACATTAGTATCTAATATCTACAGTGCTTGAAGACAATATAAATTTGTCAACCAATTTTAAAAACAACATTGTATACCATGGTTGTCATCCTTTTTATATCATAATCAAGTGATCTGCAATCTGTTTTTATGATTTCACTTTCTCTGTTCTTCTTTCCTTCCTTTTACTTTATTTGTACTTGATTGTTAATTTGCATAACTTCCTATCAAAGAAGCCCCAGCAACAGCTTCTACATCAATCAGTGAGTTGATTTTTTGGGTAGGATGGTAGCTGTATTGTCAGGATTATCAGTACAGATGTTTTACCTTGAAACCGTAGGTCCGGTTTAAGGAGCCATAGCGAGGCGTTCCTGGGTTATCACAGCTGGTTTTGGTCGGCTCTGAAATAAATAACAGCACGAGAGTATTAAAGTAACTACACACAAAATCTAAACGAAAGATAAATTAGTAGTAGCGTTACATGTCCTCTCTCATCCCTCCTCTCCTCTGTTGTCATGGTAACAGCAGGGTATGTATCCCAGCAGGGCAGCAGGGGGCAGTAGCGCTTTGTCAGAAAACGAAGCAGGGCTTTGTGAGGATGTGTATGTATGAGAGTGTGTGTGTGTGTGTGTGTGGCAGGAACATCAGCATGTAGAGCACATCCTGACGCAGAGCTCGATTCAATACAGCTTCCGAAATGACAGATTCACTCTCCACATCTCCCTCTCTCCCCCTCTACCTCCCTCTCTCTCCCCCTCTTCCTGTACCTTTCTAACTGACCCCCTCGCTCTCCCACCGCCGTCTCCTTCTACCTTTTCCTCTCCTTTTCTTTCACTAACTGCTTTCTTCCTCTTTCTTTCTATCTTTCCATGTCACTGTATCTCTCACAGCTCAACCCCCCCCCTCAGCAACCCCACCTTTACCCCTCCTCCCTCGTCCGTCTTATTTAAAGAGTAGGCTGCTTCAGCTCAAAACTCATTCTGTTTCAGTCACATAGTAATACACATCACACACGAACATACAGCTGCAATCACACACTAATAAATCACCCAAGAACACACACGCACACACACACACACACACACACACAAAGCAACACTGAGAGTCACTTTCTGTTTGTGTGAAAACCTGTGTGTGTCTCATAGCCTCAGACTTAAAAAAACAGTCATGATGTAGAACTGAAGGATTTTTTCTTCATTTTTTTGCTGTGACTTCTTCTTTTCAGTAGTTATACGTTAAGTCTTTACATCAACACTTCAGAGGGAGCCTCTCTTTTTTTAGGTCACCTATTTCACAGGGAACATTCAGCTTTCTAGCAGCTGTAAAGTACTGAATGCGCACCTTATCTGGAGCTATGAAGGAACAAAAAGTCAAGTGTCTGTTCACATTACAAAAGCTTTAATTTATCATACTTCATCACTGTAGTTGATTTCTAAGCACCTGTTTCATACGGACATGTGAAGTGGTGCTTTAAACATCACATGTGGTGTTGAGTTGACCCAGCCGGAACATTTGTAACGTGTGCTGAATATCCTTTCTCATTTTTTCAATTTAATCCCCAGATAGGATCAGCTTGTTTGAAGTTGAATGTAGGTGCCCATTTCCAGAAGCCTTTTATTAAAAACTGTAAGTTAAAGCATATGTCTCTGTTGTCCTCCTTCTATGTAAGATCCCTGCTTCTCACATGAGAACTTAAACTGCTTAAGTTCGAACTCAGGCCAAATGTGTTACAAATGCATTTCTATATGTTACCTTTCTCCCAGAAGCAGGAAATTGTGTTTGTTAGTGCATGCACACTAGATATTGATTTCTTTATAGGAAGGCAATCAATTTCTGAACTCAGTAGTACTATAATGTATAATAACATAAAGCATAGTTTCGCAAAATAGGTTTTCTGATTAATGATCAGATGTACCACCTAGGTTTAAAATGAACATTTAGTGGTTGTATGGTCATATAAAATATATTGGCTAATGCCCTGTATTCACTGGATGTGACCAAGTTAGCCGTTGTGCTAATGTTTCATGTAGAAGTGACCTCTTCTGATCGCCTGGGCAAATGGTTTATCGATATGCTTTTGTGTAATTGTTGGTGCTACCAATAAAAAGCCCTTAAGTCACTATTATTGCGTCAGAAAAAGCACTACTACTAATGATAGTGATAAATAATTATGTAGTTTTATGTGAGACTGTTAAGACAAGAAGTCAAAAAGCCCTGTTTTCAAAACTTTGAACTTGCTCAAAATATAATACTTAGACATAATTTACTGAACATTAACTCAGCTCCAAACTAATAAACCCCATGTCAAAGTGACCTGAAACTGTTCATCCTCGATGATGGACTGATACAGACTGTCGGTGAACAGAATCCAATTTTAAAAGCTTTGAATTTTTTTCATGTTATATGTTCCTGTTTATTTTGTGGGTTAGCCCGTGGAAGCTACTGTAAGCATGTTGTGTGTCTAATGTAGCAATGCTAGACTAAAGTTTTTTATATTAAGAGACAGTTGAGCAAAACTACGCGGACACTGAGCCTTTTTAGAGGCAACTATATTATAAGATAAACAGGTTTGAAGCTGTAAACTGTCATTTATTGAACTATGTACTCCTTGATCTTTGTGCATACATGTGTGTGTGTGTTTCTGCTGTAAATAAGTTTACTTAATATACATACCCTTAAGGTAACAATATAGCTGTATGTAAAAAGGGAATGGTCAAACTACAGATATTCTTTCCCTTGTAACTTTTGTGTAATATCTAAATTATACAGGTACATTCACAGTTTAAAATGACACTAAGGCTAATGACAGACAAGGTTGCAATATACACTTTAAAAGTTAGAATAATTTTTGTATATAAAATTCAGGACATCTAAGTTATTGATTCTGTCTCACAGCTGAAACAGCACCCATTAAAAAAAGAAGGGCTGCCAATTTAGAAGCATCAGAGGGATCCTTTAAGGTTTAACCTCCTTTTTCATTGACAAGACGGTCTCATATGAGCGCCCAGTCACTATTGATTATCATTCCAATAAGTCTATGCAGCTGTAACTTTGACAGAACAGTAGCTGCTCTGCACAGCAAACTCATGACTAAACTGAAATATTGCTGTCAACTCCTTAATGATGGGTCATTAATTGCAAAGATCATTAGGCAGAGGAATATCAGATACCAGTCCAGGCTCCCCGGTGAGCCAGAAGCCAGTCATAATAAACAGGCAGGCTAACATAAACTAAATAATGTGTTTCATAAGTTCCAAGCCCACACAGATATTCACTCTGTAACCATGAAAAAACAAACAAAAATAACAGGCTATTACTCAAAAGAACACATGTACAGCAATGGAAAAAAATAAAAAAGTAGTCTTGACATTAAACCGTGATTTCTTATTTTTTGAAAAAAATACCTATTTTATCTTTTGAGAAATAGCGTTAAAAGTCTGGTGGCTCTTGTGGGTTGAACTTAAACACCATTTAATGCTACCTGAGACTTCGAAACAGGCGTGACACCTTTGCCTGAGGAGACCAGACTGTGCTTCAGCCTGGTTTTCATAAAAATGATTGAAGATTTAGTCAGAGGCTAAAAAACTAATCAGTAAATCTTAAATCACTGTTACAAGCTTTGACACTGTAATGTAAACAAGTCAGAGATCTACTTGAAAAGCATGATACTATGAAACTTTCTATACTTGTGAATTTACTCAGAAATACAGTGTAAGCTGTATTTCAGGTTTGTTGACCAAAGCCTAGGGCTGGGTTTAAAATCTCAAAGCTTTGATGCTGAACAAAAGAAAGCATCTGTAGCTGCAAGCAGTGAAAAAAAGTCTCAAAAGCTGGTATTAAATGTCTGGTTAGATTTATGATCTTAAATCCAACTTTTGCCAAATACTGGTCTTTATTTTTCAGACAAAGTTTTTTTTTTGTTAGGATTTTGGTATCCTAACAAAAATGTCTGCATTGTATTGACTCTGCCTGTACATCCAACAATATCAACCTCTACCCAAATTTCAACGCAAGTTCTTGCAGCTGAGATTGAGTGTTCATATAATCATTTAAATGGATGGGAAGATAAGACTACTTTCTGTTGACCAACATATCAAGAGTGTCCAAAACAAATAAAATGCAAATCCTAAATGATTAAATACTTATATAAGAAATAATATATTAAGAATACGATTTCAATCTGAAACTGCATGACCGATAAAAGGAAAGGAAGTATGGACAATATTTTTCATTTGTATAATGGCCTCCCTATCCTCTGTGGTCATTAAGTGACTCTACATAATTAAACTTACCGATACAGCGTGGTTGGGTGCCACTCCAGGTCCCATCACTTTCACAAAGTCTAGTGGCTGTGCCAACCAGAATGAGGGGTGGAGCACAACTGAAAGACACTTCTGATTGGTAGATGAAACTTCGTCCCTCTCTGAAACCACCAACTGGAGTACCTAGATCACCACAAAACTTGGCTGCAACCACACACACACACACACACACACAGTCACACACATTTCAGTATGTGGGGCTAACATGGCTGACAAGCACAATCAAGGACAAATTTATATTTTGCCTGCAACTGTAAATAACGGCTGGCACATTAACAGGCAGTGTGTGTGTGTCATCGCCCTGTCATGCAAGTGTGCAAATGCAAGTGTAGTGTTATGTGTGTATGTGTATGTGTGTGTGTGGACCTACGTAAGCACTGTGGGAGCATGCCGCTCCAGGTCCCGTTGGCCACACAGGTCAGGACGGCTGGAAATGAGAGCTCATATCCAGGTGAGCAGCTGTAACTCACACTGCTGCCCCACTCAAAGTCACTGCCCTGCAATACCCCATTGCTTATGGCAGGGGGAGCCGGGCAGGTCACCGCTGCAACAGAGACAGAGGGAGGCAGGTGTGAGGAAAGAGAGAGAGAGATATCAGTTTTCGTAGCTGCTGGTGATGCTGCTGTTTCTGTTAAAATCACTGTCTCGAAAACTGTATGATAGCTGTAGAAGAAGGAACACCTGTTAATTTGATCAATGATTTCATCTTCTGGTTTGAACATCAGTTTAATGCAAGTAGATGAAAGATACTTTGGTCTTGGAAGACTTTCAATCAGGTAAATTTCAGTCATTTACAACTCTGTTACAATTCTGTCTCCATTGCATTTACTGCTCTCAATCAAAGTATAGTGTTTAACTTAACCATTTACCTGTACATAAAGGCATGTTGCCACTCCATGTCCCATTTTGGGTGCATGTCCTCACAGGTGATCCATCCTCTTCCATTCTGTATCCCGGTTGGCACTGGAAGGAGACATTTTGAGCAATAGTAAAATCTTCTCCATAGCGAAGGCCGTTGGCTGGCACGCCGGGATCACCGCAGTTTATCACTATGGAGATGGGAAAGTGGGGTTGGTTAGAAAGAGACAGGACAAAGATTGAGATTACTTTACAGGCCTTGCTACTGCATTAGATAAACAGGTTTTTTTTTCACTTACAACTCTGCCCTATATGTGCCTATATAGGTAATTCAAATGACAGTAGATCAAGATAAAAGAGAAACAGGTGCAGTGGTGGTAAGGAAAGGGAAGAAATGATAGATAGAGCGGTAGTGAAAGAGAACAGGTACTGTAGGGGGCAAAGGAGTAGTTGCCAATGCGAGTTGGGTCTGTCAGTTGTTTCAATTTTGCAATTCTAAATCTTTTTTACCACTGTTTTTCAAAACTGTCTTGGCACAGAAAGGCACTTCTTATAAACATACATGAGAGTGGTGAAGTTTGAGACAAAGTCTATGCCTGTCATAAGAAATTTTTGCAGGAATCCCATCTGAGGGAAATTGCTGTGATCTCAGTGATGACTTTACTAGAACTGTTATTATAACTACACTTCTCTACCTACTCATGTGACTTTGAGTTGTGGAGATCGAAATGGGTTGTGAATCTGAGATCGTATGATCTCCTCAGATTCAGTTATGGGATTTACTTCTCTTGAATGAAACAACAGTGATATTAAAAATGGCTGAGGTTGTCCTGGGACTCTTTTAAAGAGCATTAGGATTCCCCTGACTGCACTTATAAAGTCCTGTCCTTCATAGTCTAATAGGCAGTTTAAATGCTTTTAAACCCACCCCAGATACCGTCATGCCCGTTAATAGATGTAGTGTAATCTACTGTAAAAGCTATTTCCTTTAAGTCAGGGGATTCTTGTAAATTTTTTTCTCTCCAGGAATCCATATAGAAGAAATTTGGTTTCTCAGCATTTCTATCTCTTTGTTCCGTACTGCTGGAAATTTCAAAGCGTATTTCTTTGCATAGCGCATTAAAGTCAGGAATGTCACTGAAAATGGAAAACATTAATACGCTGCTAATTCTTTTCATGCTGGGTCCAAAGGTAAGTGAATTTCACCTTGGGACAGAATGTTAAAATGTATTTAACAAGATGCTTTGTTAGCGGGTAAGCTGCATGTTAATTTTAGGACTGGTTGTATCTATCTTTGCGTGCAAATGTTGTAATCTGTAACATGCCACACTGATTAACACATGTTCAGCCATGGCTTTGGTCACATTTCACGTGGGAACAGAATGTTATATTTTATGGTTGTTTACAGTCGTGAATTTTCCCCACAGATTTCAAAAAGCAAATTAGCTTAAGTAAACAACAATCAAGGTTTTTCACGTCGACCTATAGAGTCTGTAACTAGGAGCATGAAGATTTGAGGTGGATCATTACTCAAATCCTCTACTGTCGCAGAATAATTTACAACTGGGCATAAAATAGGTGGCAAAAGGCTGTAAAGGAAACCTTATAATCCCACAGGAGTTTGGCAGTGCTTTTGGGTTCAAGACTTGACGTCATTGCAAAGCAAGGATTTAATACTCTGAATATATAAAGCAAGTAATACATAAAGCTGACAGTCTGCTGCTTGGCCCTCAAGTCACCTACATGAGTTCACAATATAATAAATAAGATTAAGAAAAAAAAAAATTGCAAAGGGGCGTTTTTGCCTCTAGAGTATCAGATATGTTAAATTATCTGTAAACTGATTTATCAGCACACAGCTTACTGGTACAGTTGGGCTGTGCTCCTGACCAGGTCCCGTTGGCCTGACATTGCCTGGTGGTGGCGCCAGTGAGCAGGTATCCATCCATGCAGGAGTAGATGACAGAGTGAGAAAATGTTGTTCCATCCAAACGAAATACTCTGCCATTACTGGGAGTGCCAGGGTTACCACACTGGACAGCTGGGGAAAAAATGAGAGAATGAGGCGGAGATGGCCTTGTGCATCTCAATGAGCTGCAGCTCTGTTATTATGGTTATTTAAGAAGACTGTGCATGCATGTCAGTGGCTGGGTTCTAATAAGTTGAGATTAAGTCAAAGCGTCATCCTACGTTTACAGAACGGTTGTGTGCCAGACCAGGTCCCATTAGGGAAGCACATCCTCTCTAGAGAACCAATCAGTTCATAGCCCTCCGAGCAGCTGAAGTGAACCTTGGAACGGATCCTGAAATCCGTTTGTTCCCTCGAACCATGAGAGGGAATGCCAGGATCACCACAGGAACCAGCTGTGTCGCCTGCAGAGAGAGAAAACAAGGGGAGGGTGGTTATGTCCCCGAACTTTAAATCTAGAATATTTGTATCCCAAAAAACCAGCTGCATCTCCTAAAGACAAAAAAACAGAATGTACCTCAAACTTTAAAATTACACAACTGATCAAATTAAAAATCCAAACTGAGAGGAGAAGTAGAAAGAGCAAAAATTGATCCATACAATAATTGTGATTTATCAGTAGAATAGATAAGTTATTAAGTACAAGTTAGACAACGAGCTGAGCTGTGAGGTGAATATTTTCTTCCATTTTCAATATCAATGACATGCTCGGGGTAACCAAGTATGAATTGACTGCTTACAAATATAGTGACCTACAAGCATATGTTCTTTACATGGGGCATATGTCTGCTTTAAGAGTGTGTGTGTGTTTGTGTCGGTGATTTTGTGTGTGTCTGGGTGGCAATGAGTGTGATCCTCGCTTTGCCCTTGTAGAGCTGCCTGGTCAGCAAATTCTGTCTGACAGACAGAGCACACTCTGGGAAAACACACACACACACACACACTAACACACACACACACTTTGTCACCCACATGTTCAGACCCAGATATGTAAACTTTTGTCTAAAAATTTCTGGTAAGTAA
>JAPZDY010000008.1:8877072-8894268 GCA_029783645.1 Ctenochaetus hawaiiensis | reverse complement strand
ACACACACACACACTTTGTCACCCACATGTTCAGACCCAGATATGTAAACTTTTGTCTAAAAATTTCTGGTAAGTAATTTCTCTTTTGTTAATGGAAAAATTTAATTTTGCATTGGTTTATATGTGGATATAATTAATGCCTGAACCAAATAATTTAAGTTAGCAACAAAATATTTCACCATTTTTACTGTAATAATGAATTAACTCACACATCCATTTTTAAGGTGTGCAATGAAATGCTTTGTGTGATAAACAAGCACCTAAAGAAATTCCCAGATGTGTCTGGAATGTTTTCGTGATACTTTTGACAAACAACCTAATTTCATACCACCTCTGTTTGTACTATATTGCAAATATCTAGAGGCTTGCCACTTACACATAACACAGAAACAACATACAATGACAAAACATCTTCTGCACTGCCTCAGGATTTGAGACAATGTTTCTCAGATACAAATACATTAGCCTTGACTGCATCATATCATTATTTGTCTTTAAAAGCTCAGAAATGTGAGCAAATGGTCCAAAACAAGATGAATAAATTTTTCTCTCTGAATATTGGAAACAAATTAAAAAACAGTCAGGACACAGACACAAACACATGCACCTCCAGAGAGACCACGATGCCATCTACACACCTCCTATGGGACACTCACACACACACACACACGCAGACACGCACACAGAACACAGAGCTCCAAAGCCACCATGTAGCCTCAGGTGTATCTGGTCTCAACAGGAAGAACAAACAATCTATCTGAAGCCACTGGTGCAAGTGTGTGTGTGTGTGTGCATGCATGTGCGTGTGAGTGTGTGTGTACATTTGTGAGACAGAGCATTGTAAAAACTAATCTCTGTCGTTTCCCTTAGGTGACTTTGAAACAACCACTAATCGGTCACACACACATTCATCTGCACACACACACAAACATCTATCCGATTTGGGGTTAGATTTAGATAAGATTCGGGCTGTACGCTGGTTTGGGTAAATTTGCAGGTTTCTGAGCTGAAGCTTCTTTGTGCAGATTTATAGAAGCTATAAAACTGGATAAGAAACACAACAAGGCTGTAACATTCTCGCTTGACTAATCGGGGCTTACTGTTGATGGACGACTGGGAAAGACTGGAACGACAAATTAAAGTGTTATACCATGATGTAGCTTCTTGTAAAATATGATTTTCAAATATTAGTCTGTCAGACTAGGTAACTAGGGTTTGAAAAGTAGTCTGACATTTTGGAAAATAACTTATAGCGTACTTTGCACCATAGCTTTCTCCTAACAGATTTCTACTCTCCTTTAAATATAAAACTACACACTTAATAGTTAAATGCCACATCAGTAGTTTATCTAGCAACCCACTTGCTCCATCCACAAATGGCAAAAGGAAATTAAAACACACAGTTTCAGTCAAAGCTGATGTTGGAAGAAGTCATGGATTCATAAATAAGTCGTAAACGAGCAAAAAAGAAAAACAAACCATTAACAATGAATCTTTGCTCACTATAACAGCAGAATTTGGACATTTTGCTGTCAAAGCTGACATGAAAAAAAAAACAGCTTAAACATAATTAAATTATATTAAACCTTTGTGGCTATGCTAAGTCTCTTTATGAACATGTTGTTTTTGTTTTCTATTTTTATTAAATTGTACAAATTTTAATTTATTAAATCTCTTTTTTAACTCCCATGTTTCATGCAGGTAAAAGTAAACAGCATTCGGGTACAATTCAAATGCAAAATTCAAATTTTTGTTAAACTGTTTCAAGTCTAAGTCTTTCTAATTCTTTTACAATTAGCTCAAACAAATGTGTCCGAATAAAATTTGATTTGAAGCAGCTGTTTCAGACACAGTAGCCACTATACCTGCTTTATCATATTGTATACATTATGCTTTCTTAAATGGTAATGCAGGTGACCAACATTACAACAGATACTTAATTTGCTGGATCACGGAGCAGAGCTGTGGTTGTAGCACATCTATCATGGGTTGAACTCAGGGCTCTGGTAGAGAGGTTTCAGGTAAAAACTATGAATCACTGCTTTATAAACTATTACCCTCTCTCACCCTGTCTGTCCCCTGGGCTTTTGTTGTAAATTACAATGTATTCTTAGTCAACTCGTCTGGAATGTGTTTTCAGTCAGTTTGTTATATAAGCGGCAGCTGGGAGTCTCTCAGACTGAAGAGCCATAATCATGTCCCCAGCCAGCCAACTGAGAACCATATAACTGAGACGGTTTGTTTATTCATGATGGAAGGTAAGGGGGCTTTCTATCTAGAGAGAAAATCTAGCTCAATAACTGTTGAGATATGCATATACACTAGGTCCAGCAGGGACAAATAGGCACTGGTAAAGCACTTCATAGACTATAGACAATAATAGCTGTGCACCTACAGTGCAAAATAAATGACTAAAATCTACTCACCACAGGAAAAAAAAACAGCTAATGCTTAAGACAATACACAGAAATTGTTAACATAAATCGAATACTTTAAGTATTTAGATGTGTAAATATTTAAAAACCTGCAGTTTTTGTTTCATATAATCTATTATATTCTTATTTTTCAATTCACAATGTCACTATAGAAACATAAAACGGTTGTTGCGAGAAGAAAGCCTAAAATATCCTGAAAAATTCCTTAAAAAGCTTTGAAATGAAACTGAGATGGGAAACTAGAGCAAAGATGCTTACAGAAATGGTGTCTGGTTAAGGGTCCTGTGCTGAGGTGAATCTGTATGTGTTTGTAGGGGGGAGGTTATGCTTCACAGCTCTTTTAACAGACAGATCTTTATATATTCTCTTTTCATGCTTCAAATCTACCCCCTGTCCATCCATCCATCCCTCACGTTTTCCCTTTCACTGAGCACAAAAGGGTTAAGAGAGTTAAGAAAGAGGACCTGCGGGATGTAAAGGCATGAAGTGCTCCACACTCGGTTGAGTTTACATGTTTTAGACGTCTCACCTTTCATTCTGCAACTTCAATATATCTATCTCTCCAATTGATAGGGTATACTTTAAAGTCTGTATATTCAGTAGAGGTTAAAATGGTTACCAGAGCAGAAGGGCATGGGGGTGCTCCACGTCCCATTGAGCTGACAAGTCCTGGATGATTCTCCTTTCAACTGTCTTCCACCCAGACAGGAGTATCGAACCGTTGAACCAAATGTAAACTTATCTCCGCTCAGCACACCGTTTGGGGGAGAGCCGGGACGACCACAGTCTATAACTAGGGATCCAGACAGAGAGAGGGAGAGAAGCAGAGAGATGAGGGAGGAATGGACAGCTCGTTTCATCCAACACAGATTTGCAGGAGCTGCAAAGACCACTCTAAAAAAACTAGAGGCACAGATTCAGAAAATAAAAAGTATGTGTAGGCATAAGGACAGTGAGACAGATACAGGAAGGAGACAGACATATTACTTTCTGAAATTTATAGCACTCTAGGAATGAATGAATCATCACTTCAATGTGGTTTGCCATCTTGAGCATACACAGAGTTTCTGAGTGTACACATCACTTACTGACTACATTAAGTTCATGGAGTCACAAATTACATCTACATCAAACAACCCACTACTAGCACATCAATTGTGTAGCAGGGCTCCTCTGTGAAGGAGATGGGGGGATGTTATTGGCATTTAACATTTGCCAAACACATCAGTTAGTCTTAATCTCAAAGATTTTCCTTTGTAACATATAAATCTGGATACAGCTGAGACACATTAAAAGTCAACTGGAGATACACATTTTAAGTTAGCTTACCTTAACTAGCTAGCTAACCACAGTTGAAAATCTACAATTAATCGTTAGTAATGCATAAAATTATTTAAAAAACGAATAAATAAATAAAAATAAAAAGTAAAAAATAAATAGTAGATAAATAAAACTGAGAGGTACACTTGCAATGTCGCAAGGGTAAACTGCAGATGTGCCTTTCAAGAATAGAAAACTTTACAAGCAAGGTAACAGCAACTATGGGGGTGGGGCTTAGCAAACATTCAGTTTCACTTTTGTCCTTCCCATTCACTGTTGGATTAAATGTAAGACAGACAGAACGAAAGAAAATGTTCAAACTAACCAATGCATTCAGGTAGGGGTTTGTCCCACTGTCCAGTGGGCTGGCAGGTCAGCACAGGTGATCCGAACAGGTAATACCCAGGGTTACAGTCGTAGAAAACTACGGTCCCAAAGGTAAAGTTCCCATGCTCTATTTTACTCTGTCGAATGGAGTTGGCCGGGATACCTGGATCGGAGCAGTTGACCACTATACACAGAGAGACACAGAGGGGGACACACACAAATATACACAGAGAGACATAAAGAAGAGTATGTGTTATTTGGCATGAACCAGAGAGGGTCATCTCTGTCCCCCCTCTTTATCTTCCCAGTGTTTTGCACTGAGATTACAGCTCTGCAAAATAATATAGGGCATAATTGGGAGGTTGTGGTCAAAAAGGATGAACTGTTTCAAGTAGATTTGGAAAATGTAATGATGCAATGACAAAGTCACGATTGTCTGTCGTGGATCCAGCACCCATGTGGTGTAATGCCTCGTTGTCTTTTTGTTGCATTTTTGATTTTATACTATTTACTAGCATTCCATTGTGTGAACTGGGCAGGACGCCGATAGCTTGTGTACAATCTCTTATGAGTGAGCTTCCCCTGTTTCTGTTATTGTTAGAGGATAATTTGGACTTGGGATTAATGTTTCACTGAAAGAAGTACATTTTTATTCATGAGGCTGGAGACATGAGAGGTTGAGAATATTAAATCTACCTCAAAACTTCATTGAACCAGGAAAAATAGTGACATTTAAAAGAGAAATGCATATTTTATGTTTAAGTTAGAATGATTTGAAAGGTTAAGATGGAAGGTATGTTTAAGTTGAATAAAGTTAGAGGTAGAACTAAGGTGAAATGAAAACAGTAGGGGTAAATAAGGATGGCTACTATAGAAAAGGGCAGTAAGGATGCATAAAGATGAGAACTGAGGTGGCATTAAAGGTTGGGGATAAATAAGGTTAGGGGTGAATACACTTAACTTTTCTCCCCACCTTTACACGTTGGGGGCGGGTGGCTCCACTGGCGGTTGGCCTGACACTGAGCGCGTGCAGGCCCCTCCATTTCATAACCCCGATTACAAACAAAGCTGACCACATCGTTGAGGTTGAAGCCGTTTCCCACCGTGCGACCATATATGGGACTTCCTGGGTGGCCACAGCTGATTGCTGTATGGAAAAACAGTGTGAATCATGGGTACATATACACATAGGTTCATGTAGCTGCATACAGATCTTTCCTTACATTAAATGTAAATGTGCTTAAGCGTATGGATAACAAATTAGGCAAATTTACTCACACTAAATTCCATGAAAAAAAGAGAAACCAGCAATGTGTTACTCTACCATTTCACACAGACACAAATGCTAGAGGTGCGACAGGCTGCCAGTCACAGCTGCTAACACCTGAGTTTTCGGACTCTTCAAGAACTTCAAGCAAATATGAGAAAATAAACAGCTGCCTTTTTGAACTCGACTAAACTTAAATGAGTTTTTCATTTGTAAAGAACATCTTTAATCCAGTGTGATTCTGTTGAAGGCAAACAGTCTCGATCTTGCCCGAGAAATTCAATTATGTTGTTTCAGCACATATGGCACAAAGCAGCTAAGGACTGTTAATATTGGTCACATGTCAGATCAAGATGACTGTCAACCTTTGCAAATCTAACTTTTGAATGGTGGAACTGGTGCACAATCCTACATAAAACAACAATGTGTCTCAGACAAATATAGACTGAAAAAATCTTATGCATATTAACTCAGTGCTAAATGTCATCCTGTGTCTAGTCTTTATAAGTTTTTCCCATAGCTGCTTCTTTTGAGTCTCTATGTGTGAGCAGGGCTGCAATCTGTCTCTTAATAATGTCTAACTTCAATTCCCTGTTTGCAGCATTCAGCTCATTTTGTACTGTAAATATAAAACTTTAAAAGTTTTTCTGGTGTATTGTTTCAGGTCTGAAACCAGCCAATTAAATTAAAAAAACAGCTGGTCAATGTGAGTTTTATTAAATGTTTAAATTCAAGGAGTAACTGGAGTAACTGGGGGGTTCCAGGTGCAGATTAATACATGCTCTAGTATTTATGGTGGCAGGATGGTGTGTTTGTGAGATGCGGGTAAAATAAATGAAAGTGGCCATGTTTACTGTTGAAAGATGTCACCCAGTGTAACTGTGTGGCTTATTGATGCATTTTTATTAGTTTTTGGACAATAATAAAGGTCCAAGGCACAACGGAAAAGTCAATAGCTGACTTGATACTGGCAGCAGGTTATTAGGATCAATTTGTTTTGTGTTTTTCATGTTGACAATAAGAAAAAAAAACCAAAATGTATCACTAGATTTATTTTTTACATTTCACAAAGAGAATTTATTGCATGATCACGGTCACAAACAGTTTCAGTGTCAACTCAGAAACAGCACAACAAGGCAGACATACTGAATACACTGAACTTGACTGGTCACTGCAATCCTTTTTATGTGGACATAAATTGAGTTATTTGCAACATGATTGTGTTGCTCTTGTGTCCTTGGTGACAGATTCTGTAGTCACATCCAGCAGTGCTGCAGTACTTAAGCAGTTGGTACCAAACAGACCACTGATATGATTTATAAAGTACATGTTTTGGCTTTTCATAACCCATCTCTCTCTTATTTCTCATAAAATTATAAAAATCCACTTCTCCTTGATATGAAAGCCAAAAGAAGATATGATCTAAATCAGACATGAAAATCCCAAACCATGTAGTTCTCAGTAGAAAACCACAGGAAGCATAGTTTCGGACTGAATATCTATGTCTATCCTACGGTCATTTATTAATATTCATCAGAATGTCTAATATCCCAGTTTAGGGTAATTATTTTGGAAATGTAAGGTCTCATTGGCTTCAGTGTTTGCAGTGAGTGTCCTCTGTTTGGCATTGTGCACCATAATTATTCATCCAGCTTACTTCATTCACTGGGGCTACTTAAAAGTTTGCCTGTGTCCCCTGTCCTAATTGTGCTGACGACAGTGTTTTGACGTTTGTGTAAACAGACAGGTTGCAGTTACTGCCAGCCTCTTTCTCATCAGCCTCTCAGGCTCTTCCCCCTTAAATATAATGCTTCACAGAATGCAGGAGGAGATAAGAAGAAGAGAGGAAAGAGGAGGAGAGGTGAGGAGTTAAAAAAAAAATGAGCAAGAAACAGAGTTGGTGGGTTGAAAAGTGAACTGGGAAGAGAATAAATATAAACAATGGAGCAGAAAAGAGGATGCTATCAGACGACAAGACCAGGGAGGTGCAGAACAACTGAGGTGAGGTGAGCAGAGGAGCGATGATCGAGACAAGAGAAGACAGAGAGAAAGGGAAGAAACCAAGGTCTTCTTTTCACTTGATCAGTGAGAATCAGAAGTTTGTTTGCTTGCCTGAGATACAAATTTATCTGACACCATCAGCATGCCCCAGAGCTACACGCACACACGCGTACATGCATACACGCACACACACACACACACACACACACCACAGTCTCATCATAATTCTGTGTTTGTGTCTTGAAACAAGAGCCTCTCATCTCCATAATTACAGTATAATTTAGCTGTAAAATGATTCCCTCAATAACTCCTGCATGAATAACCCCAATAAAAACACAATAACAAAGAAACACCAGAAACACAGATGGATGTACACACAGTGTCCTACCCAAACAGACACACTTGCATTCAGTACCCAAACACACATATATACACACAAAAACATACTATTTAACATACAGTCCCTATCTTGAGCCTTTTTTTGTTGTTCACGGTTTATAGTCAGAAACAATTTCATAGAGAAAATTAACTCCTTTTCATGCCGCTTCCACTCCAGAAATGGAGACACTAAATCACCACCTCCGTCTTTTAAACATGGTTCTAATTTGGCAACCAAACGGGCTGATTCATTCGGGAAAAGGCATCTGTGTAGTTGGCTTAAGACGGTACTCATCATCACCACTGTAACTGTGCCCAGTAGCTGCCTAAAAACATTCGGGACGCTCAAAGCTAGTGACCAATTTTAGAAGATTTTCACAGTAGCCTGGACATGTCAGGGGCTTCTATTTTAGCCTCAAGCTCATTTATTTATCTCATCCAGACCATACTGGCAGCTGGGCCCTCTGGCGCTTTGTATAGGACTGCTGGTGTGAATCTGCAGAACCTCAGAACTATTTAGGTGAATTCATCCAGAAATGGATATTTCTTAAAAAATCCAAACCTTGTGCTGTCCTAGTCTTTTACCCAAAATAGAACCACTTCTGAACAAGAAGTTGATTCTAAATTAAATTACTTCCATTTTTTAATTTGGTCTCTTTCACCCTTGCATGAAATTTGATGGGATTTCTAAGCTTTTCCAGACAAACTCCTTTAGCAGAGACCTTGGTTCTCTTTTCACACACAATGATAAAGGTGCCCACACTATTGTTGCTAATCATTTGCAAATCAATTCAGGGATGCAGTTCAATGATGTTATGAAGTAGCGTGAGATCAATGGATTTGTTTATTTCATTCTTAAACAGTAGCCAAAGCCAATAAAATGCTACCTGACTCAGGCAGAGATTTTACATCACATTAACTGCTCCTTGCATAACACATTTGAACCCCCCCTCTGATTATTTTAAGTCAATATGAATTGTGGGTAATGTAGGCACCAGGTTTTGTAAATAAATAAAGGACAACTTAAATGAAAAGTTGATATCGCTGGTTCTGATGCGTTAATTTTAATACTCCCTTTAATCGTTGAGAGGGAGCCTAATGATGTTATAAGAACGTACTGCTAAAGCACAAAGGTTACATAGCATTGCAATTTAAATAAAAAAAGACAAAGACAATAATTTCCTTTTTGAGTATATTCTGCAACGAAGTGTCGCATGCTGTATGTGTGCAGTCAACACCAACCCTGCCTTCAAATCTTATTTAATGTTAAAATTTTAATTTTTAGTGAATATTTTGTCCTCAGCTCCCATTTTCTGTTTACCAAGAGTTTGCACTGAGACAAAAAAATACAAATTGTAAAAGATGAAATTTTTTCAATTAATTAACCAAATCTTCTGCATGCACAAATGCACACATAGTCCCACAAACCCCAAAGGGGAGTTTCCTGTTTGTGTTCCCAGAATTCTTATTTTTGTTATCACTGAATCATGACAAAGATATGACTTCAGGTGGTTTTTATAATGAAGTGCTAGATCACATCACATCCAAGGCCACACTCTCAATTTAATTATTTCCCATCAACTGAGTCGACCTCGGCCAGCTGTAAAGGACATTTCTGTCAATGTCCATCAATGTACTGTTGGGTCCTTATCATGCTGTCTGTATCTGAGTCCTGGTTTAGATGCACAGGAACTCAGATAAATTACACTAAACTTAACTTCCCAGCATCCTCTGGGTTTCAAATCTTACCTCCTGCCTTGAGTTGTTTTAAGGGGGCACTTGAGTTTGTTATTTTTCTCCAGGAAAATTTACCTTTCTTGGCTGAAATCAGGACTCTTGCCTCAAATGCTGCTTCCACTGCAGTTGGTCACATGTATTGTATCAAACAGTGGATGCTAATTGTTTAAATATAAGTAATTTTCATTCGTATGCCATTAAAGAGTTTATAAGATGTATAATTATAATTCTTAAACTCCATAGGCCACAAAACTAACATGAACTTAAATGAAAGCGTTGAGAGCTTAAAACTTTAATTCCACATTTCCTCCATTTAAAAGGCTACTTTCTCTGTTTGGTATCCAGCAAATAGTGGCGGGTATTAAAACATGATGTCCAAGCTTCCTCGAAGCACATTCTGACTCCAGATATTAGAGTGAAATTCTGTTTATCCTCTTCATGCATTCACATACACGAGCACAGAACTGAAATTTTGATCTAAATTGTTGTTTAAGTCTTCCCTGCATGTTTTTATTATTTACAGGATGGAAGATAGAGACTTTTGTAAACTGTCACAAACACACTCTGTCCATTTAACTGTTTCTGCATAGTACAGTTTTCATTGTTCTGAAAAAAACAAAATAAAACAGATCGGCAGATGTAACATGTGAGGTGATATGTGTTTGCAGAGCTCGTGTGAACTAGTGTGCATAGCTGAGTGCGTATTAACACAGGGCTTGAGTCATCCTGCCTGTACAGTTTATTCAAAGTGTGTGTAAGGAGAAATGCAGCTTGTGTGTGGGTGTACAGTATGAAAGAGAAAATGCAGGAAGCTCTTCAGACAACAAGTTGTCTAGGAAACAGAAATGTGTAGCAGAGGGTTTGGGTTAATTCGTTAGTTAAGGTGAAACTCTAATTATAGGTAAATGTCTTTGTGTGTGTTTTCCTTACGTATACAGATGGGCAGCTGTCCAGACCACTGGTTGTCTTGGAGGCAGATTCGAACTGATGAGCCTATTAGTCGAAAGCCAGGCAGACACTGGTACACCACGGTGTCACGGTATCCAAAATTCTCCCCTATCACCTGGCCGTTCACAATGCCTTCTGGGATTCCACAGTGACCAGCTGGAAAACACAGGGACAGAGAAGACTCAGACACTGTTCTAGAAATAAGATGAGGTGCTTTAGGGATTAGATTTAATGTCTCCATTTAAAATTAGGTTTTTCTCTCTAACTACAGATTAAATGATACCACTGGCCAAAATCCTTTAAATATATCTTGCGTTGTCAAATTTACTGTAATATACATTTCTTATAAATTTCTGTTTTGCTTTTCTCTTTTTGTATTTTCTCTCTCTAACATAATTCTATCATGACCATGGGCTTGGAAGTGATCCTGCAGATATACCAGTATTCAAAATGATACTGTACCTTGCAGTCTTGTTGTACCCATGAGATGTGTTTTCTGGGTTATTTTCAGAGATTTCAAGACAATTTCAGCAGAACAGTTCCATTTTAATCAGGTCTGTGAGTTTGAAACAAACCCTGAGGGCTAAGGAGATAGTTTTATGCCTCCATGCTGGACATAAAAATTTTAAACATCTGCTGAAGAGGTTTGCAGGTGTGTAAACGTAGGGAATCGAAGCTCAAAACCTGGTATATTCCCTGTATGAGAAATTTGACTTTGGGCTAACACATCGTGAAATGTCAAAGTGAGGAGCGTAGCAGGTACTCTATCTTCACAAAATATCAGAAGCTCGGTCAGAAACTGGATTATCTGTTTATGGTTGGGGGCTCAGATGGTAAGTTTCCCTCTACAACATTTTCACAGGTGATTCAGTGTTCTTTGAAAAGCTTCAAAAGTATCTGCATTTAAAATAGAGATCTTTTGTGCTTTTTCAAGACTCAGACTTATCCTGGTAACAGCTTATCAGTGAGGAAACATGAGCCTCTACTCTGTGATGAGCTTAATTTAAAAATGATACATGTGAAAAATAAACCTGTTTTCTGTTCTCAGAGACTTTGTATTGAATATTGCTTTGCAGCACAGAAAACTTTTATTCTGTTCCTGATTTTAGCAAATGTTAACAATGCCACAGGCAGCAGTTGAGTTGGAGAGAAAGTGACGAGAAAAGGTCCCCTGCTATCACCTTTGTCATTTCACATCAAGATTGAGATGTTGATTACTGGAGTAAAAGGGCACAACTCAAACACATCACATTTGACGCTCTAGAATATGTTGCAGAAAGTTATGTGTTAAAGAAAGGATGTTAGTAAGAACCTACACAGAAGTTAAGCTATTTTTGACCATAAAACATTAAAATATTAAAAGAAATAACAAAATAAAGGGAAATATTTGTTTGATCTTGAAGTGCATGAAATACAAAAAGGTCTCATATAATCAAATGTAGTCAACTGTTTTAGTTTTGGTTTGAAATCCTGCGACACGAAGTCAAAAAGAAAGCTTTTAAAAGAGAAATTTCATGTCTTTTCTGCATGGTTTCAAATCTCTTCATTGATATGTTTAAGATTCTGGGAATGACTTTTAACGGGTTAATTTACAAAATCAGCTTTAATTACTGATATGACTAGAAACAGGAGAATAACTGTGCAGTCTTTCATTTTACAATAAGCAACATCAGTACGGTTCTGAACACTAAAGTATCTTTAAAGGATAACAAAAGTTTCTGAATGAAAATGCTGTGTGCTCTGTTTTTTGGAGCTTCACTGAACCTTCCTTTATAAAATGCAATCTAATATCCCTCTCACCCTGTTAAGTATTCTGGGAAGCAATGTTTTTTACCAAGGCAGCATGGAGAACTGACAGCACCATGTCACAAAATCTGTTACCTCTGATTGTCAGAAGAAAGCAGCTGCTGGCTTAAATAATAATAATAAGAATTAGAACAATAACAATCTGAGAGTATGCATTAATGATCAGTAGAAGTTTACTCATGATGGTCTTTCCTGTGAGGCAGATGAGGTCAGGGGGAAGCAGCTGTGCAGCCAGACAAAAGGTGTAGGGCACATACAGTACCTATATATGACACCTGTCCTAATTAGACGAACTTGAAAAATCACAACCTTAAAAAAGTCCTTTTTAATGGTCGATGTTGGCATGCAGTTTATGTCCTGGGCCTTAAATTTAAGTCAGAAAATGACACACAAGAATATGCAGAGTATATTTGAATACATAAGTATATTAAGTAGTTTTATACCTAAACATCGTGTTTCCGTTCCACTCCAAAGCCCAGATGACAGGCACTCTCTAACAGCTGACCCCACCAGCATGAAGCCTGCATCACAGGTAAAGATGGCTGTGGCACCAAATGTTGTCTGAGTACCAATCTTCTTCCCATTGGGTGGAGATGGAAGCTCCCCGCAGGATATAACTAAAAAGACACAGCCAGACACCAGCAATTTAAAAGCAGTTGTGCACCAATTTAGGGCCAAGTTAATTTGAGTAGCTGATAGAGCTTGTTAGTTAAAGTGAAGAATGTTACCAAAGCTGTTCATCACACAAATTTGCTACATGTATTGTTTTTTTCCTACACTCAGAAATGACTGGTGAAGAAAATAACAGTGAATTTCCAAATGTCACAGAAGTCTTAAAGAAAAAATAACATTGATTTCAAATGTTAAGTAATCCCCAGAAGAAAAAATAACGGAGGAGAATGTCAAGGTAACTCCTTCAGGTTAGAAAATGGATTACAAGAACAAAATGTTTTCTGCGTCGCCCCAGCCAACATCAGATGGATTAAAATTAGAAAAAAGAAATTTGAAAATAAAAATATACCATAATCATATGAATTATCAAACATTCAACAATCATGAAGTGAGAATAATGAGAAATGTCAAGCTTTTAGCATTTTTAAGTATTTTTGGGCAAACACTGTCATGTGTGTTTGCATGCATAAGTAGGCTCAGTTGTGGTTCTTACTGACGTAGCTGTCACAAAGTTAGCAGCTCTTTCATAATGTTGATGTCATGCCTTTGTTAAGCTGCTCATTGCCACAACTTTTATGTTAGCATGTTTGTGACAGTAGTTCGTTTTTACATAAATAACTTCATAATTCAATTATATTTTTTTACTTTATCCACAACTGTTATCCACACAGTTCAAAATAAATATAAATATTCATATAAATATAAATGTCAGCGGTGCTATTAAGCTCCTTGATGTCAATCATTTCTTGTTGTCATGGATCACAAACCTTCAGACTTAAAGTATCAACAGGTGCATGAAGAGTTCTGGGCACTTTTTCAAAAAAAAAATTCATATTTGCTTAGTTCAAAGACTCAGATGGGAAGATTCATACCACACTCATGTCTGTCGATTAAATCTGAAGCTACAGCCACCAGTCTGTTAGCTTAGCTTAGTACAAAGACTAGGAATTGGGGGAAACAGCTTGCTGGGCTCCTTCCAAAGGTAACAAATTCTCCCTACCAGTACCACTTAAGCTCACTGATTAACTTGATATAATTTATTTGTTTAATATGTGCAGAAATTACAGAGCAAAATCAGCTATTAGTTTTGTGACAGCAGGTTTATGTGCAAAGGCTATTTTTGCCAGTTATTGCTCTGGGGCAATATAACCCCTAATTTTTCCTTAATGTATGCTGGAGTAAATATTACTCAATAAAATAAAAAGTAAGTGGCAAGTAGGTGAAGATAAAGTAAATACACAAAATAATACTACATATTTTAAAATGATTTATGAATAAGTCATTTTTTATATTATCTTGGGTTGAGGTGTACATTAAATTATGATATATATGTTTGTAACTCACTCTGGCAGTGCGGTCTTTCATTTCTCCAGCTCCACATGCCATTTGGTAAACACTGAATGTGGGCGGGGCCTAATCTGTAGTATCCTGGATCACAGGTGAACACAATGCGAGTTCTGTATTCGTAGTGTGAGCCGTTGACGATCCTCCAGCGGCCATGCTCTAAAGAAAATGACCCAATGCTGGGACATACCACCACTACAGAGACAGACAGAAGGAGTATGAAGAGGAAATTAAGTCTCATGAAGTTTACAATTTACTTATACAAAGAACAAAGAAACAAACAAACTCAATTACAGTCTCAAATAGTAATTAGCCAGCTGAGATTGTGGCTGGAAAACCATCAAATATTGCACATATGTATCATAATGAATCAATCTTAATAATAATGTCCAGGTCATAAACAATTGCCATGGCAGTAATTATATGTTTCTTCCACCTAGTATATGCACTTTCTGTAAGAAAAAAAAAAGATCAGACTTAACAATTTAATTTTCTGTTTTTCATATGTGTTAGTTTTTTGTTACTGATGAAATGAAAGCCTCATTGGAGTCTTTCATTTACATTCATAGTTTTTACATTTGTGGTTTTACCATTAAATATGTCCATATTGGTTACACAATCAGATTTTTCTTTTTAAACTGTTAATATTCTGCTATTGTCTATGTTTTACTGACCAGAACATCTTGGTATCTTATTGTGGTTGCTCCATGTTCCATCAGGCTGACAGATGGCTGACGTCAGTTCTTTACTGGACAGTCTGTACCCATCATTACAAAAATAGGAAACTCTTGTTCCGACAGAGTAGTCAGCTGTTAAAACGCCGCCGTTTATAGGAGCCTTTGGAGCCCCGCATGAGACAGCTAGGGGAGGACAGATAGACACTGGTTAAGAAGACAACATGCAAACAGACGCATTCAGAAATCATAACGCACACTTACGTCTGTCAGGTGGGCAGGTTCGATGTGTGCTTTGTTTGAAATGTGGGATTCAAAGCAAATGCTGTGTTCTGTGTATTTGTACATAAACTCACATATGGTCTGCGTGACGCTTTCAACTAAAAATATACATTCAAGAGATGCTTGATTTCTGGTTCTTATCAGTTCTTACAAAATACATCCATATTGCTGAATATAGTTTCACAGTCCACAGTGGTTTTTAGTATACTGGTTTGAGGAGCACAACACTGTGTAATTAAACAGTGTTGACAATCTGCTATACATCCTTGAATTGACTTTCTATTAGTAGCAGCTGTGAGCTGAGCCTTCCTATGGTTGTTTGATGTTTGGGATTAGACAATAGCAGGTGCAATATAAACATTTAATCGCGTCTTTGTCTAACATATTGTAGTATGCTCTGAAAGTACACATACAGACAGATGAAAAGAGAAAGAAAAAATACTAAGTTAAAGTAATAGTTGCTTTTTCCTTTTCCAAATGGACATCAGTTTTACAGTATATGGTATTTACATCTTGCAAGCCATTTTGTATAAACAATGTATCCGGCATTTAACTCACTTGATGTTTGCCCTTGAGCATAAAGAATAACTTGTGCTTGAAGGAAAGGAAAAAGGGTTTTACTGTATGGCTGAACTTTGCTGTGTTTTCTACAATAACATACATAAAAATTAGGCAATTCTGTCAAAGTTAGCCGCATTAGCTACAGAGAAAGCTAGCAATTAACTTGGCATCTTGTCTAATGTAATTTAATAATGGAAGTTATAGTTATAGCTCAATTTGCATTCAACAGCCTTAAGAAAGTGAAGTCCAGTACTTTTTGAATTTAGTTTCTTATGTTTCAGCAATGGAATATGGAATATGCATACAACAAATATACCAAATATTTTTTTTCCAAACTAAAACTTTTAGAAATTTGGTTTATCCGTACACTGGTTTACACTTTTCCTAGCTTACATTTTAAAAAGAATCTGAGTATTTTCTTTTAAACTAATGAACTTCACCACATAGAACTCACTTGAGCACAATTTAGCTTTAATTATGCACACATTTCATCAACAAAAGAAGCACACCTTGACAAGCAGGGACAGGTGAGTTCCATGCGTGATAGCCAAGTGTTGTGCGGCGGCAGGTTGCTGTGGCGTTGCCTATGAGACGGTAGCCACGGTCGCAGGCCCAGCGCACCACACTGTTCACATGGCCGCCACTCTGAGAGGAGATGGAGCCATGGAGCGGAGAGTCCGGGGTCGAGCAGTACAAGGCTGCAGAGGGAAAAAACAAAATAAAAGAAATGAACTAAGAAGTGAAATGACTTCACACAGGGTGATTCACTGTGACTGAAACAGGAGCTAGAAAGTTAAAAGTAAAGTAAACAAAGGCAGATGGCAAGCAGCAGCAACAAGTGATATTATAGCTTTAGTGTTTTACCACACAGTACTTTTTCACACGTACAATTAGCTGTCACTACTTAATCCAGCAGACCAGGAAATATGGTGTTTTTGCCCTCACATTACAGCTCAGATTAACACACTGTATCTATGTCTGCTATCTAAGTTTTACTATCAGTGTTAAGCATTACTGTCATTAGAGTCCTGTGCCATGAATTAATGATTATTTCCTATAACTCTAATTGATATGAGTCATTTCTGAATATGATACAATAGAAGACCAAGACTTAAGGACTACTTCTGAATATATCATGTTTTAAAGTCAATTGTCATTTTTACTTTACACGATTATGGCTTTGTTTGTGTATTTTAAAAAGTGCTGCTAAAGATATATTGCATTGTGTAATATCTCAAAACAACAGTTGGGCTAAACTTAATATAAAAGTTCTGTGAGCAGAATTATCAATGACCAAAACAGTAATTATACTTCTCCAGTATGTCCTAAGAGCCAAGTGTTGCAGCTAGTTAGTATTTATCTGACAAGCTGTATTATTGTTACATAAAACAAATAATAAGCCTCTCTCTGCAGAGCTTTTGGATCAAACAATCAATGAGAATTT
>JAPZDY010000008.1:8849197-8876075 GCA_029783645.1 Ctenochaetus hawaiiensis | reverse complement strand
TTTAAGACAATATTGGCAGCCTCAGGTAAAGAAAGAGGGAATCCTACTGCTACCACCAACAACTTGGCAACATGGCAAGCATAGTCTAAGTTAATAAGTCTGTTGTTTATAGATTATTGGTATTCTGCAGTCTCTCTCTCTGTATCTATGGCAGCAGACGTGAATCCACATTCAATTATTTCAGTATCTCATATAATAAATTACCATTCGCAGTTTTACTCTGTCCTTTGATTACAGCATATTACCTTACCTTACTTTTGAATCCAAATGATCGAAGCACTGCTTTAGAATTAATAAATGAGTTTTGTTCCCTTTACTATATATTCATTACATTGAAACTGCAGAACCAGTACCAGAGATATTTTGAACAGTTTGTCAGTGACTTCTAATTAAAGCTCTCTGACACAGCTTGTTTCTAAAAGTACTAGAAGTTTAAAGTTGATGGGCTCTGTAAGGGCTGAACATGTAAGCAAAGCAGCAAGCTGACAATCTCTCATTAAATCCTACCGAAGCTCTTTCCTTTAAAGAGAAGGTTTTAATGAATTCAATCAAAAGGGCTTTTTTCAAAATTAATTCCCTTATATATAGTTATAGTGACAAAGTTTTGTTAAAATTTTTCATTATAACTTTGGGGTAAAACTTTCCTTTTGTTATAAAAAAATGTGCATATTTTGTGTTGTATGAGTATGTTTTCATATACAGGCCTGATTGTGCATCAAAAAAACATCAATGAAGTGAAACCATGATTTTTGAAGGCTTGCAGCATGTGTTTTATATTCTTAGAAAATTTTTTCATCTGAATATGGTAACTGAGTTAAGATCCTGGGGAGGCTCCTCTGTTATTATTAAATGAATTATTTATCATGCAGAACAGTGGTGTTTTGAAGGTTAATAAAGCAGCCCCCTGATTAGACTGTATCAAGTGAAAAAGTAAATGAAACAGGTTTTACTGTCTCCTCCCACTTAACTGTCAAAAAAAATGTCCTTGAATGAAGCACTCAAGCCTGATTACCGAAGTGCTTCATACTCAACAGTCTAAAGTTATCCTCAGCAGGTGCAAGGCGATCTAAATGTAAACTTTGCTATAAAACAGCGTCTGTGCTCATAAAGCTTTTCTTAAAGGATAAAAGCTAAGAACTAAGCTATAATGCAATATAGTAAACTGCACTGTGAGACAGACAGAAGTGAGGTAAGGAAGTAAGCTAAAGATAAAGGAATGGAGACAAAGGTTTTGATTCTATAAATCCTTTTCCATTTACTTTTTTCATTCAGTTTCTTACCAAGTCTCTGTTTTTCCAACAAAATCACACACTGAATCACTATCTCATTTTTTGCATGTATGCTGAACAAATCATGATCCATATTTTGATAAGACTTTGAGGCTAATTAACTCCAGGACTCTTTAACTCAGAATGTCCCTCTGTCTTTCTGTCTGTCTCTCTCAACCCCTGCCCTTGTTTTCATGCATAATGATATTAAAAAGTAGTAGTAAAATAAAGTTGGGATACATACTTTGGTACTCACCAACATAGCGAATTTTGAAGCCTTTCTTGTTTGTGCCGTGGTCTGAAGACCAGCGGACCAGGAACTGGTGACCAGAGGTTGTGAGGTTAAAGGGTGTTGGCAGGTCGCCGCTCAGTGTTGCCAGAGTGGGACTGTTGGCTGTTGGACCTGAGAGAGATCACAACAAAGTGAAAGAGAAGAGAGAAAGAGAGAAAAAGAACAAATGAGGGAGATTGTTAGAGATTGTGGCTAAAACTGGACGCCCAGTTTCTTAAGACCTTTATACCTTTGAGGAAGACAGTGTGTCAGGATGTGTTCTTAGCTGAATTCTCACTACATTGTACGTCAGAGTTTTGCTTTTGAAAGTGTTTTTTTTTTTGTACCATCAAAGATCTCCAAGACGTCAAACTCTCTCTCAGTGTGGAAACTTTCAAAGGTAATGGTGACGTTGTATCCTTTTTCTACTGTAACGCTCCAGGAACACATCTGGAGGTTTGGGTAGCTTTCTGGCCAGCCAGGACTCAGGATGACACCCGATGAGTCATATCTCACATCATGCGCAGGACATTGGACTATAGACAGACAGTGAAGGGAAGGAATTGATTAAGTTAAATTATTATGCACAGTTTTTGCTAAATTTGTTACACTGTGAGCATCAGTCAATTAAAATATCAATTAAAAAACACTTATAATTGCATTTACAGTGACATACACACACCTTGGCATGTTGGCGGTGGTGCATCCATCTGCAGTCTCTCTCCAAGGCGACAAGTCAGAATTTCACTTCCAACCAATGAGAATCCAGGATGACATCTATACCTGATGATGTCACCTGCGCAAACAAAATCAGTGCGTATGATGAAACAGTTAGAAAGCAAAAAGTATGCAGCGACCTCATAGTAAATGGTTATAGGTGAACTGTGGCAGGGTAGATTGTTGTTAAAGATAAAACCACTAACAGTACACAAAAAATTCAAATCAATTTCATTTAGTTTAACATTTTCAATGCAAGGCTTTTACCTGAGATTGAGTACTTCTGTTGTGTGGTGCTGCTTCTTTCTTAAATTAATAATCTGAATACTTCCTCCATTGCTATGTAAAGTGTATCATTAACTACTACATTATATTATAAATTATGAAATACAGTACACAAGAATCTGAATTAACTGTCCATGGAACGAGTATGATGTACGAAAGTATGACATCTGTTAAGGAGAAGCTGATACTTGTTCTCATGTAAGGAACTGGGATGTTATCAAGTTTGCTCCCTCCATCAAACTGACATGTCGAGAGGAAACGTAGGCAGACAGAAAACTCACCTATCTCTAACTCGCCATCCTCCATCAGCATGTCAGCATTGGGCACTTCTGGAGGAGGCTGGCAAACCCTTAATTGGTAGGCTGAGAGAACAGACACAGCAGAGGAGAGCAATGAGAACAGAGAGGGGGACATTATATAAGAATGTCTGAGAGGAAATGTGGTAGGTAAACCTAACCTGGGTTGATTAAGACCCAAAAAAAGGTTTTAATGCTTCCAGTCTTTTTTTCTACCTGCACTAATTTGACAGTGCAGGCAGAAAAGCTTTGATAGTTGCAGTGAAATCTTCTTCAGGCGATTCAGGTCACAACCTGTCTTCTGTAGATCTTATTTAATCTTGGTTGTTTTCAGTTTAGCTCCTTTTTTTAAGTTCATGGTGGTCAGATCAGCAAAAGATGGAACCGAAAGATCTGACCAGCTACACAAATACAGCACTGCCTTGACTCATACAAAGGAACTGACTTCACAGATACTGAGCTGAAGGCTGTAATCAATATTACTGCATGAGCATAGATCACTCACTAACAGAGAGTGAGGGAGAAAGAACACAGACAGACAGAGAGAGGGAGGGGAGGACTGTGGGTGAGAGAGGGAGAAAGGCCTGAGAGCTATAAGTCAGGATGAAATTGACTATGAAAATGAGACCTGCCAATAGTATCTGCTGCTCTCATGCATATCTAAGCCTTGTGGTCTTTGTGTGTGTGCGTGTGCGCGTGTTTGTGTGTTTGCAGCTGTGTCTGTGCCTCTGTGCGTGAGAGGAGAGGCTCACTCTGAGCAGTCATTGATCTCGCTAAGCTCCAAGACCGTTTTTTATAGCTGCTTCCACATTCGTGTCACATCGCCTTTCTCGGTCGCACATCCATGACAACATTATCCACCACTGTACGGTTTTCACGTCATGGAGGCAGCGCCATTCAGAACCCTGACCCAGAGATAAACAAATAGAAGGACGATGACACAGATAAACATCCCCAAACAGTGGATTGATGCTTCCTTTGGGGTTTATGTGGCATTTCAAACCAAAACTGCACTTTAGCAGCTGTTTCAGATGCAAACTGTGACATTCTGAATTTCAGTCGCCTCACTGAAGGACGCTGAAGAAATGTAGAAACTTTGTCCCTCATTGTGACGAGTTTCAGCTGACAAAATAGCACCTATTCTACTTTTACTTATTAACCAAGAAGTTTAGTCATCTTCACACTATTGGGTAGGGTGCCCTAATTGCTCACATTGTGATTACCTCCTTCTCACTCATGCCACTCTTTCCTGTTTACTGGTTTTATTGTTTCATGAAGCAGACGAGATAAAGTAATGCTAACAACCCCTGCCATACATGTCGTCCCTTCTCCCTCTTATCCATCTTTTCCTGTCACTCTTCACCGTACATCATTCAATGAAGTAGAGACTGAAAAATAAACTTGAATCCATCAGATGGTACTGTTCCTGTGTGAGTGTGACAGTTGACAGTTACAACCTGCCAACAGAGATTCATTAACAACGTGACATCTGTCTGGAAAAGGGAAGCCTGTACAAAACCTGACATGCTTTATTTAAAAGTACTGAATGGAAACTTAAGAGAGGAAGCAAATGTAGGCTTCATGAGGAAGAGTTGACAAATTTAGAGAGATACAGTAAGACTCATCACAAGCCATTCTGTCAAATTAAAACTTCATTTAAAGAGCAACTTTCTTGAAACTTTACAATTCTGATGAGGATGTGAAAAATGAGCAGCATTTCTGTACTGTCTCGTGAAAAATGCCTTTTTATTTGCCAGTATTAATTACTATCAACCCAAGATGGCAGAAATACTAATGAAAATGTATCTTTTGAATGGAAACCCCAGGTTATTTAAATGTTAGACAAGCTTATTATAAACACTAGAGATTACAAGGTTTTGTTAATAAGCGGTTTGTTGTGTGCATGCAAGTTACCGTACAATTAATGCGTATGTGTTTTTGCTTCTCCAAAGAAATGAAAGAATGAAAGAGAATACAATTTCAAGCTTTTTACAACAGAAGGCAGATCATTAACTCTTGGAAAATATGCACATTATAGCCTGTGTTCTAGTTTATGAGTTTATGCAGTCAGGACGCACTGAAACATGCAATTATCCAAATTTTCAAGTCAGAGACTGATGTAAAAACATGATAATTTGGGCTAAATGTGTTTTCATGACAATAGACGGACAAAAAAGGGCAGGGGGCGAAGTGTTTGAAGAGATTTTTGTGGACAGACAGCAGCAATACGAACAAAGATGATTGAAAGGTTTTTCATCCTAAATGGCTGTTTAAAACAGAGAGAAATCTGAGTGCACCGAACGACCACAGCAGAGAGATTGAAATGAAATGAAAAACTGAAAGGCATAGACATTTTTGACATGGAGAGAAAACTCATTGGGAAAGCAATATTACAGTCTCTACAGCACTGTGGAGGAAAGGTGGTTGCTGCATGTGTGTGTGTGTGTGTGTGTGTAAGACAACAACATTTCTTTGTCAGGCTGCAAATCAAAGGGAGACTTACTAATGAACTTGTCATTTTATTAAAGATATAGCTTTTCTTTATGAGTCTAATTGTTTTTATTGAACAAACAAAATGTTTTTTTCTGCTTTAAACTTATAAATAAAGTTGTATGAAGATGGCACCAAGAAAAGTAAAATGTTTAAAAGCAATCTCGAATTGGTTTTCTTTAGAATTTGTTGAGCTCCTCTCTTGTGGCTGAAAGTTTAAGTATTTTATTCTTCTGATTCCAAATTTTGAGAAAAAGGAAATTAGCCAAAGATAAACAGTGACAACAAGATAAAACTTATGCTCATACGGAGGTTAAACTGAAAGATTAATAAACTTTTCAATGCAAGTTCATGTTTATTCTTAACAAACAAACTTCATGCAACCCTGCTGCAATCTTGCTCAACAACAGCAGTACTACTGCATATTTGCACAAGTTAAGAAGGTGCTGAATACAAAAAAAGCATGAAGCTATACATTCATGAAACTGAAGATCTCCTCTAAAAGTGCAAATCTGGACAGGAATTTATCTGAAACACCAGCTACGTAAATGCACTGGTTATAAATTAACTTTGTGCTAAGCTACTTTCTCTTCCAACAGCAGCTACATTTATTTATGGTATAAGTAATTTGTGTAAATGCCATCATCTTAACCTTCACTGATCACTTGTCTTAATGGTTACTACAGTATTTCATTAATATATCTAAACAAGAAAACAGCTTGTCTACTTGTTCTTTAACTGAGCAGGTGGGATCTGAAAAAATTGACCTCCATGCACCTAAAAGTGAGTCACATATCACAGACTTAGCCCAAGTATCGTATGACTCATTTGTGAGTTCAACTGCTGTCATTTAAAGTTACTGGATATAAACTTAGCAGAGGTGGTGGCATTCAAAAATACCTCAGAACACCCTAAAGATGAAATCAGATTGACAAAAGCTACGAAATGTTAACCAAAGGTGGTCAATAACTTTAAAGAGCAGCCCTCTGCAGAGAATACCAGCTCAATTTATTATATAAAAACTATCAATAGCACCACTGTGACTAATATAACACTATGTATAACGATGACACCTGCCTCAGCCTGAGCGTAAAAAGTTCTGAAGGAAAACCAAACTTCATGAGTCACAATGAGTCAAACAAAGCAGGTTTGAGTGAAGCGTAATGAGGATGAAGTTGAAGGGGTCTAACACAACAAACAGATCAATGCCATCACTGCAGCTACAGCTAATGAGCACATTACAGTGTGACACTATACCCCGGGACAACTGAGCAGAGAACAAAGGTAATTAGAATGTCCTTTTTTAACTGGACAAACAAAATTAAAATGATGTTCCCTGTTACTGTACATCTAAATGATTACAGGCTCTGTGACAAATCAAACAATGCTGTTACTGTCTTACCATGGTAGCTTAAGACGAAGAAGCCGGCTCCAGAGAAGTCAGAGTGGAATTTGATGAGGATGATGTTGGAGGTTGAGTAGACAGACTCCAAAGCTGTGTTCCCACTAAACTGGCCAATTTGAGGAGATGACTGGTCTGGACCATCCCTGCAGAGAAACAAAGAGACAAACACACACACACGTACAAAAAGCTTGTATTACAAAGAGGGTACTTAGAAACTAAAGACCCGTAAACGAATGGACTTTCTTTATGGAAGAATGGGAGAGAGGAGTCAACCTAAAACACAGTTTGAATAAGTTATTGCAGTCATCTCTGACAGTTAAAAGGCTATTTGTGACCAGGAAATGGTTTCTCCGAGGCTAGAAACAAAGATATAAGAGTCTGGACGATATTTATGAGACAAAATGTGGAGCTGCTCCATTGACTGCGAATGAGTCGGACATTGAGAGACAAAGCGTTGGTGCTCAGAGTGATTGTGCATGGCTGTGGGCTCATCCTTCCTCTCAAAACAATCCAAAGTACTGTGACACAAAGCTCATTTTGATGTAAAAAATCTTCACAAACTCAGATTTCTGTTTGCTTTCAAAGGAGCAGCTCTCTTTTGTCTCTTGATAACAACACATCTCAAAGACTTGGCTCTCTTTATTTTTGCCTTGGGATGCTCAAGTTCATAAATATTGATTGAACTTTCGTCAGATCATAAGAATAACAAATGTGAATCCTGTTACGGACTTGGCTTTAGTTTGGCCACTAATATCCTGGCATTCATGAAAAGTTACACAATTACCACAGAAGGCAGACAGGAACTTATCCGTCAACCGGCAGGTCAGACGCTCTGTGTGCAATGTCGTGAGCATATTTCATCTTTAATGCCAAACCCACCAGCTGTCAGACTGGAACTAACCAATAGCACGGTCATTATCAGTGATTAAGAAGTATCATTGTGAAGTTAAATGAAATGATTATTTCCTGCTGTTAAGTGTTTTTGGATGAGGCCAATTATACCTGTCAGGTTGTGTAAGGAATCATCCTCTTGTCTGATTAACATTGAGTGGTTCAGAGTCATCAGAGTCCTTTTATTCATTGCTTTTCACCTGATTGATGCTGATACTAACATAAACCACCTGCATTAGTACATTAAGACAATATAAAGAACAAAGACGGCTTTGGTGTACGGGGTAGACAACACAAGGTCAAAATTGTGACGTAGATGACAGTTCTTGGGGTGAAATCCTGTAGTAAGCTTCCCAGCATGAGACCAATTAGCAGACTAACTGACTGTCAGGTTGGCTGGCTCTCGACTGTGGAGACAGCTGTGAAAATCACACCTTTGCCACTGACACTGTGCTCTCTACAGGAAACCAACTTTTGTGGCTGTGTGAGGAAGATTGCGAGTTTTTCGGTGTGTTGGTGTGTGCTGTTGCTGTCTCCGCTTTGTGTGAGTTCAGCAGTTTGTGCACTTTTCCATCCGACAGCAGGGTCAGGAACCTGCCGCGCGACCAATTCATGGTATTCAAAGAATCGGCTGTGGGTGGACGGCACATGGCTCAACGGTGGTGTGGTGTTTGCTGCAGGGAAAGCAGGCCGCGTGCAGTTATGAGCTACATCTTTACACCCAACAGGCCACGCTCCGACGGTTGAAGGAAACAAGCTGTTGCACTTCGTATTTGCAGTGACTAAAAAGCTTTAATGTGCAGCTAAAGAGAGGCACATATCCAATGTTGTGTGGGTTGACATTCAACAATCTCATTCTCATTAGTGCAACTGTGTTTTACACTATTTAACAGCATTTTGATAAGTGAAACAATTGAGAAATTGATTAGTTGGAGTAATGATGATAACTGAATAAATATATCAATCAATTATTAAGCGAAAATGCCACACACTCTCCTCTTGGAGCTATTTTCTTGTAGTATTAAAACTAAAATAAGCTCTTTTTTCCCTGTTTCTAGTTATATACATGTTCAGTTACTAATTTTAGATTGTTTATTTATAAGTCATAAAGGTTTTATTTTGTAAAACTTTTCTAAAGTTTTTTTTTTTGAATGACATCACCACTGTGCAAAACATGCTGTGCTGTGTCTTGGGACTGGTTCACATAGCCCTGGCTGTGCCATGATGGTATTAACACTACTGTGCTATTTAGAGGGCCACATATGCTAGAAGAAACTTTTTGGCAGGCAAGCAACTCTTATTGGACAGAACGAGCACCATCTTTGAGTCTGGTCTCCTTCTCTTACATTACATTCATTATTCTATCCATAATGTATCTGTTGTTTACCTGATAGTGGTTGTAGTCAGATACACTAAAACCTTGTCAGCAGTCAAAACCTCTGACTGTTGTTGGCCTTGTGAGGGCTTTAAAAAGTGAACCTCCTAAAATAAAGTTTCTCCCAGAGGTAAGCTAGACTTAACTGGAGACTGGGGCAAATAGAGGTACCTGCCATTGCAACTCACCTCAGGTCACTTAATGGGAACATTCATTCTTGTAGAGATAAGGGCTCGGTTTTTACTTTACAATGTCCAATTTCTAGGAGTGCTTGTCTTTTTTCTGGAGGAAAAGACTATCAAAGTAATTTTTTTTTATACAGTCCCTATTGGGCACCTGTGGGTTATCCAGGTACCTGTTGGGAAAAGGGTACAGTGTGCTGCCACTATTTCTCAACAGATAACAATGATTTAGTCATAATAGAGTTTCCTGAGGGCTGTGAAAATGGTAAGACCCTGAAATTTTAAGGGTTGATGCATCTATCATGACAGGCTGACAAAAGTAAAAGACAGACATTTATTTTTTTTGCATTGGTCTAAAAATACATAATTTGCAAAAGAATGAATCAGCAGCACATCATCATGTCTTCAACTGTTGTAGCTGTGTTTTCCCTGTCCTGCCTCTCCATGTCTGTATGCCAGGTGACGTTTCTAAACTGTTGATGCTGCACCCTGCCATCTATTTATAGGAGACATGCTTTAGCTATAGAGAAGGGACAGCAACATGGCGCCCACAGAAACAGACTGTGCTCTGCTGTCACCTTGAACCAGAGGAAACAATGAAATGTGGTGTCTAAGCATCATTCTAACACCTGCATTGACCAAACGTCTGCCGTTGCCAATGGCTGCTCACCTAAAAAAAAAAATGAATGTTGAAGAGAAAAATTCAAGGCTGAGCAGGTAAGGACAGACAGCTGGCTTGTAATATGATAGGGTTTCAAAGAACTCAGGTTTGGGAAACGAAATGTGTCGTTTTTTTATTGGGTTGCCACTTGGCGGAGTAAAAGGCGTAACAATGCTGATATATGCGAATTCATTTTGCTTATTAAAATAAGAAAAGAGTGCCCTTTTCCGCTACACTGGTCTTTTCAGCTCAGATGCTTTTTACAGCCCTCCTCCTTCCCCTTGTAACGTGGACCTAAGAAACATGAATGTCCTTCCTGGCTCATGCAACGTTTAGTGTGACTTCTGTAATTTCTTACAAAATGGGCTTCACCAGTCATTTAAAAAGCAGATCAGAGGCCTGAATGTGTTTTATTTTAAGAGGTACTCAGTAATGCTCGCTCAAAAATAAACAAACTGATCTTAAAATTTTTTAAATAAAGTATTCTCAGCACAGAGGCAAATCAAAGAAAGGATAATTGTGAAAAAATGAGACTTCAAAGAAAAAAATTGACAGAACAGTACATATAAAATATTTTAAAATCTTATATTAAGGAGAGAAATTTTGCATTGTACTCAGTAAATATGATGATGGCTACGATGTACTTTTTAAAAATAAATATTTCACACTCGTTTCAAACTCATGATTTGTTCTTCATCAGCAGTCAGTGAATGCAGAGATTATTGCAATGTATGATGTTGTTTTGAAAGTTTGGGTCCTGAGAAGACACCAAATTACTCTTTTTTGTTTTTCGATTTGAAAAAGTTTGGGACTGACCCCTGGTAAAAAACATATAAGAGAGAGACTTTGAGGATATGAGGAACAGAGGAAAGAGGAGAGAGGCTTATGGGTAAAGAGATGTAGATAGAACATGAAAAGAAGGAAAATATTTTAGAGAAACCTTAGACTCAATGAGAGATTTCTGTAGTCATAGCAACCCTCACAGGAATTTAGCCAATTAGTGGCCAGCTTTAAAGAGACGTTAAGGAGTATTACATCCTTTGTGAGGGAGAAAGTGTGTGTGGCAATAGTTCTTTGAATATTAGGTAGAGATTAAATAGCCATTAAGTCAATAAAAAAAAAAACCCACACTACAACTCAGTGTAACAGATCTTGATGAAGCAGAAAATGGTTGGTAAGAGCTGATATATAATGAGGATCGACAGTTTCAGTTAAGTAGTAGAATTAATCTGAAAAAAAAAACCAACAAGAAAAAAACAAGCTAAACTAAGCTGAATAATACCTACCAGACTGTAATGTAGTCATAAATGGGCTCGGTGCTCAGTACAGTGAAGTTGATGTAAATCCCGTGTCCAGGTGGAACTCGAACACTCCACACACAGTCCTGGAAGTTGGGATATTCCTCAGGGTGACCAGGAGAGTAAATGGTTCCATTTAAGGATGTGATGTTCCCGCCACAGAGAGCTGTAAAATTGAATATTATAACAGAATTATACTTAATAAATTACAAGCAGATTAGTGTAACCACTGTGAAGCTTAAGTAATTGTCTGGATGACTGAGAGGACACATCACTATCTGTCATGTAATGACCACTGGATAACACCTTAATACCTTTAATAAACTTTCCTTACAGTATTACTTTAGCTCTGTGGCACAGGTATTCCATGCTAGTGTCAGAGTTGAACATCACGGTAAAGGGTTTATATATTTACACTTTTTTAAACTACCTTTAATGAGTGTTAACGCATCACGGTCTAACTTTCAACAGAGAGGAAAAATATTTTGACACCTGTGGAGCTACCTGTCGTTAAGACAAAATAACATGATTTATTGATATAATATCACCACTCGGAATGAACAAAAAAAGTCAGACACCTTTTCATATTTCTTTTACTTTTTCCCCTTTCTCTATGAGCAACACTCAATTGATTAAATTCAACTGGTATCAACTGGTTGCACTGCAGTAGTAATATCAAGGAAAATATTGGGCTTTGGAAAAACAGCGCGAGCATGCATGAACAGATCTAAAGCATACATTACACAGTTAGAGATTAGAGTAAGCTCACTCTGTTTAATGACTAAATAAGAGTGCATCGGTATTGAAATGCTTTTCAAAGCCTTTATCAGTGAGGGTTCTTTTACGATGGTCAGAGGAAAGCATGGCCAGTAATGTCTGTAATGCAAGTTAAGTATTAAGTATTGTACTAAAATGCACAATGTGTAATATCTACCTGTAGAAGTCTCTCTATCAAAACAATGTAAACAAAAAAACATAGCATGGATTTTTAAAAAAAATCATTGTTTAACTGCCACCACTGTAGATAAAAGTCTATCTGACTGACTCAGGCAATAGTCACAAATGAGGTAATGTATATGAGAAAGTTTTATTCCTTTACTCCAAGTTCCTTCCTCACTCTCTTACTGTTGTTGCTCTGTAAGTTAGTGACAAATGCTGTTACCTTTAATAACATTATGGACTTCTCTTTCAATCTGGAAAATCATAGAAAAAATAATATATTTAAGGTACAGCCGATTGAGAAATGAGCTTCTGTATTACCTTCACATCGGGGTAGAGGGTGATTCCAGTTCCTGCTGATTCCATGTAAACATGTGAGAGAAGCCTCTCCGATCAGAGAATATCCAGGCAGACACTCAAACGACACAGTCATCCCAACACTGAAATCGGTGCCAATTACGATGCCGTTTCTGAATGGTCGAGGGTCTGGGCAGCTCTGGAGCTGGTAGGCTTGAGAGACATGAATCCAGATTAGTCAAAAAAAACAGTAACAACACAAGTTTTAAAAATAGCTATTTACAGAAGTGAAATGTCCTTTCCTGTAACTGTGAATTCCTGCTTTGTTGACAATCTGAAATCATTAACTGAAAGAAACAATAAATACTCCTACTGCCTAAGTAAACAGTCAGTCAGATTAAAGAAATAGACACTTAAGGTAAGAAAACATTGAAACTTTAGAAACGATTATTTAAAATCAGTCAAGAATACAATAGAGATGGTCAATGCAGCAAAATCAATTTAAGATTATGACCAACAACTGCAACTTCTCAATGGACTTCACTCTGCCCTAAACTACTCTGACTTCATTAAATGATTTTCTCTTCCTGTTTAAAAGTTGCTTGTCAAAACTAATTTTCAAGACAGATCTAACACAATCTGCAGACTAAAAATTAAATATCAGTGAACTATGAAATGCTGCAGAGAAACAAAAAAAACAACAGCTGCAGACCTCCATATATAAATTCAGATTATTAAGTTTTTGCAAGGGCATCATGCACCACTGAAGCTTGAACTTGTTCTTTTGATGTTGCCGAAAAATAAATCAAATCAAATCTGGCAGCCTTTTATTTAAATGTTTTAGTCACAGTGAATTTTCACAGCCAAAGTCACTGAGTCAAGGATCTTTATGACAGACATGAGGCTGACAAAGACCAACACAAGCAGCAATAACAGTTTGGTTTTAAAGCACTTTGGCTGCGCTCCTGTTATAAGATAAAAGGTATTATTCATCAGTCACATTAATGGAATTAGCTGTAACAAATGAGGCTATCTGCAAGATTTGTCATAATAAATGTAAGAAGGCTCAAAATCTTTTAAGTGTCAGAATAAATCCAAAACTTGTCTCACTGAAAATGATCCTAAAATGAGGACATGCATACACTCTAAACATTTGGCAAATGTTTTATAAGTCAGAGATTTTTTTTTTCATCTATGATATTGTCGTTAGTTACTCCTAAGAAATGAAGTCACAGAAACTTTCAAAAAAGAAATAAAAAACTACTAATTAAGATCCCACACTGGCAACCATGGCCGTTGTCAGAAAAAGCCTAATCAGACATCTGCTCTTGTTCATTTTCTTCTGTTTAATAGCAAATGAGCAGCGAGCACAAGATGTTAGAGAGCAACGTGCAGAAACAAGATGTACCTTGATATGTGATGTGGAACCCTGGTTTGTTCTGCGAATAGTCGCTGTGGAAGAAGAAGCTGGTCTGGTGGGTGGTGCTGAACAGCGGCTTGGGGATGACGGGACCGCTGAACCGGTCGATGACTGAGCCCGTCTCCAGGGTTCCACTGCGGATCTCTAAGTAATCGTGGATTGCTTCGGTGGAGAAGTTCAGGAACTGGAGATGGATACCTGGGGAAAAATACATACCTTTTGACATTTACAGCAATCAGCAAAGCTTGGCTGACAGTGAGACCCAACGATAAAAGCATTTGTAAATGCCTTATCTGCAGCAACGTGCAGACAAAGTGGATAAAAAAAAACCCAAACTGATTGAAGAAGTAAGTTACAGAATAAATCAATCAAAGAAAAATGGATTTATGAAGAGAAAGACTGAAACAGACAGACTGAGAACACAGAAATAGACAAATGGAAAGAAAACCACACACATTGTTTCAAAGTTGACAGTGTTTCTTACCGAAGCCGACAGGTAAGTTGACTGTCCATGTGCAGTCTAATCCACTCGGGTAGTTGCCGGGGTAACCAGGACTTAAAATTACTCCACTTACATCTGTCATAGACCCACCACACTGGGCTACAGACACAAACACACACACACACACACACACAGACGGAGAGGAAAAAAAAAGGAAAATGTGGTTCAGTGTTGAAAGCAACACATCAAAAGCAGGAGCTGACCTCACTGAGTACTGCAGACATACTTCTCCTTTTATAAATGAGACACTGCTTCTGGCTGGACACTTGAGTGTCTCAAACCTGACACTGTGCATCATGTTGAATCAAACATTAATATTCTTAGTCTTTAATGAATACCCTCTCTGAATAATTCACAAGTATGCAAGTAAATGTGTGTGTCCTGGTGTTTCCTCTAGCATGTCTCGGCGCATGCTGATGTACTGGTGCGCTCACCCTGTTTACGGCAGAGCCCGACTTAGCTTTGCATCGGTTTAAAGGCTTAATCATATGCTACACAGAATACTTAATGATTAGCTCATCACAGAACAGTAAATTGATCAAACGGCTTATTTTCTCAAGAGTCAGGGTTAAGCCATGTAGACTGCTTGCATCATTACTGCAGGACCGAAGATTTGCATGCATCATAACATGCCCAGGCATTGCACGCATATGTGCATGTGCATGTGTGAGTGCAAGTATGTACCTTAGTTGAACACCTACCAAGACATAGTGGTACAGGGTAGTTCCATCTCCTCACAGGTCCGGGCATGCAAGTGATGTGGGCATTACCCTAGTGATGTAAAAACAAACACAATCTATTCTCATTTAAGTCTTAGGAAATCATCATCAATAACCTTTAAAGAAATTGGCTTTAAAAGTGCCGTTTTATCCACTCAACCGTAATATCCATGCTTCACAATAACAACTAGAGCTGTACTGTTTATTTAGCATTCGAAAGGCAAATCTCTAATAGGGCTGTACATTGCATAGAAATTGGGCAGACCACACCAGAGACATACATTATTCAGGAGTTGTGCAAACCACACCAGAGTTGTATGTTTAGGAAGCGCTGTGAAAACCACTTGAGAGCAGGGTTTCCGTCTGATTCACAGTTTAAATAGTTCTTGGTTTGTGCAGCCAGGGGATCAAAAGAGGGAATTGCGGCACGCCAGAAAAGCTGAGCCTCCTTTAATGATTTCACATACATATCTGGCAGTCTGGTTGCATTAAACAGCTGCAACTTGTTGTGCATGAGTGTGTTCTGAGTTATTCCTCTCAGCATCTCAGTAGTTAGTCTGAATCGGTGCAGAAAAACAAAACAGCATATAGACACATAGGTTGAATTTTTACCTGAAGAGAGTATCCTTGTTCACATGAGAACTGCACAACATCTCCCACCATAAATCTGTCTCCTTGTCTTATTCCGTAGCTTGGAGTTTGCGGCTCTGGACATGACTCCAGGCCGATAGCTGATAAGAAATGTGAGAGTTTCAGTCATCATTACGTGCATATGGCATAAAGCTGTAGGTTGTAAATGAGACAAATGTGGTACCTGTATATTCCAGGTGAAAACCAGCGGCTGAGACACTGATATCAGAGCTGAAGCTGAGATAGAGGTTGTTAGATGTACTATTCAGGAGAGGAGGGATTGTGGTGCCTGAAAGCAGGGTAAGAGGAGGAGAGCAACAGAGGACCATGATCAATTTTTTTTCATTTTTCAACTAAGGCTTGATAGCAAATGATCTCAGTTATCTGTCAGCAAAGGAAACAACAAAGGCCTCCCAAACCTACATTTTCACTTTTTTTTTTTATTTGTGAAGTGATCTCCGAGGAGACAGAGCAGAATTACTTTTATATGAGACATCTGTTTTATTTGAAACCACTTTTTAAAATGTTGACTTGACCTACTTAGTGTGGCGAGGCGAAGTACAAAGTGAAAAACGGCACTGCTCTACTGAAGCAAAGCTGGTGCAACAGTGTAATTCTGTCAGGGTCCTTCAGGATAAAATAACCCATGAAACACTTCAATGTAAAGGAATATTAACCGTCTTTAATGTCTAATCTCCCTACCGGTGAGCTGTGAGCAAAGCCTTGTTGTGATAAACGTGATGTTTTTTGTTCCGTGGCAGGTGTCACTGTCAGCAAAACATATCAAAGTAACGGAGACAGTCCTCCAAATGAACGGTGAACCAGGCCAACGGATGTTATTGATTGCCTGTTGTGAGGGGAATTAATTAGCAGAATTTTCGAACAGTCCACCGCCCTCCTGCTGGTCGCGTTCTGAGAGAAAATCTCATTCATTATCATTAAGGAAAATAGGAAATGATTTTTTTCCTAAATAATAAATGATGAGTGATGATGAATAACGAACTGCATGGATTTAACCATAACCGTTGTTTTAGGATGTATGACAGTAATAACTTAAGGTTATAATTAACCAGTAAACAAGTTTTTTTATTGCCATGCATGTATTTACTCATTGATGACACTTTATATTGAACTATGTCATTGTTGTAGTTATTTAATTGCCCACAGTATAATCCCTCCTCCGGTTTGTCATAAATATGACCAGCCTTTCAACAGATTATTCAGCACAAGTAGCGCATAACTTTACTTTCCAAAAGAGGCATTATTATCCCTCAAAGCTTCTGTTTCCCCCCTTGGATAGTAGTGTAAGTATATGATTTCCATAAAAAATTAAATATTAATATTATAGTTTTATGGATCAGTTTTTAGACATTATCTGGACATAGGCAGCAACATTGTAAAACCTTGTGGACATTTGGCATTGCATGTGTGCTGCTTGGTACACAAAGTGAAAGTTTTTCACTGCATAAATTTCCATGTGGAACAATGAAGCGCAGTTGCAAAGTGGATTTTTTCATATCATTTGACTTGTTCATAGCGAAAAATCAACGTGAAACATCTAATTAGGCATCATACTTCTTATACCTCCTTTCTATTACAGCTAAGCTAGAGCTCATCACATTGTGCAGTAAACTGAAAAGCATCTGAAAATGTGAATAAATGCATTGTTTTTTAATTAATGTGTTTGACACATTATGTAATATGTTCCTTGGTAAACACCTACTCCTGATGGAGAATCAAAGTGAAAGAGGATCAATTAGTTATGTGGCAAAATAAATTCTCATGTCTTTCATATAATCACAGATAAACAAGCAGTTGTCAGTGGGCGTGTTCCTCAGCTTCTACTGGGAGACTCAGAAAAACCAGTTCAGCTCTAACTGCACTCTTAGCAGGAGGCCAGATGGGCAGCATCTTGTATGCTCCAAAACATTATGACAACATGCAATGTTTTTATCACTTCGATGCTTTTAACTGTCAAGTTAAATTTGCTGTGATCGAGGTACAAAACAGTTTCCCTCTTCTTTATTTTTGAATGCATGAAAAATGGCCCTGCCCTTTAAAATGAGATTCCTCCACATACACTTAAATCCATCCACAGCCACCACTGAGCTTGAGTTAAAAAAAAGTGAAGGCTGTTCAGCAGGATGGTAAGAAACAACACCAACAACAAAAAAAAAGAAACATTTCAAGAAGAAAATAACTATATGCTATGAAGCAAGATAACCGTATACCGATTGAACATAATATATACTTACTTTTTGCACTTCTCAACACTTAGTCATTGTCATTTGCTAGATTACTTTTGGACAAGATTTGCCATAATATGTGTAACATTTTGAGAAACAATATCAGTAATACAGAGAAAACTGTTTACCAGAGTAGCTGCCCAGTCTTGGTGCGTGGTTGTCTGCACCGTCGTAAAAATCCAAAGAGTCCCAGTTATGCTCGGTTGCAAAACTCACAACTTGTATCTGAAAAGAGACAGAAAGAGGAAGACAGAAATTGGTCGTTAGCTCTTGAGTCATCTAAAGATGGAAGGAGCCTCTGTCTGTAAGTATGTCTGCCCTTTATTTTTTTTGAAAACTGTTCATCTGAACATCTTCACACTTAACAGGCATATTGCTGAGGACGAAAGGAAGTTAAGTGTCAGACGAGCTCTTGAAATCCAGGAGACATATTAGCAGTGCATTACTGTTGCGAAAAGTACACGGTGTAGTCTACTAAGAGGAGACCCCTGTTAACTGTTACACTGTTGAATGGCATGCTGGGTACAGCTTCCTCTCTGTTGCACACTACAGTACATTTAAGAACAGATAAAAAAAAAAGACAAGCACCACTGGAGATAAAACATCAAATTTAAATCTGATAATCTGAAAATCTGATAAGTTTGCCATTTTGTTTTGCTGAATTCCAACATTTCATGCATCAGTGATATGACTTGATGTAAATGCTTTGGTTCCTGGAAATAGCCTGATCCCAAATTGCTAAATAGCCCGGTAGCTGTTAGTAATATCAGCAGCCAGTTGATTATCTCATGCTTACTATTAGATTAAACGCTGCTTGATGGCAGGTGCATTGTTCAGGAGGATACTCAGTGTCGAGTGTTGAGTTGTTTGGATGGATGGTTCTCCTGTAAGCTGCAAGCAGCAATACTAAGCTGAGCAATCAGATCCTTCCTAAGCGGCTCTAGCTGTCTTATAAAAGCAATAAAAGCATCCTATTTGTCATTTGATTGCATCTGGTACTGTGGTCTATATATTTGCTCATTCAATGCACAAAGTCAGAGAGAAAGTAAAACACATGATGTCCAAATTGCTGTACTTATTCAATGAAACTGTCATATAGAATTACGGGAGATGTGAGATGAGGCAAAACGAATAAGCCAAATGGTACAGAACTCACATGCTCTTAATGTGAACTGACTAAAATTTAAAGACAAGCTAAATGCTCTGAGGTATCTGTCAAATATTTGCAACAACCTCCATTTTGTGTCTAAGGCATCTTTGCCTTTGTATTGTCCGTGAGAGCAGTTTAGCTTACACGCAATCAGGCATTATCTGCCCTGATAAGATCCTATCTGGTTATCTTTGGATGGTCCCTCTCTCACAAACCATCCATCCATTCATCCCTCTAATAATATCTTATCTTCTTTGACATCCTGCCTGCTCAGCTTTTAGGCCAATGATACATAGGTCAGCCAGGAAGCAGCGTGTGACGGTTACTACCTGTATTCCAGCCCCTTCTGGAACAGAGACCTTCCACACACAGTTCTGGTTGTTGTCGTAGGGCTCTGGGTATCCAGGCGACAGGATGGTCCCACGACGAGAGGTCAACACACCCCCACAGGGAACTGAGAAGAGTAGAGAGGAAAGAGAAGCAGAGGTTAAAATAACACTTTGTCTGAAAGTAGCTGGGCAAGAGAAAGTCGGTTGTACCATCTTTTCCCCTGCAGAGGAGGAAACCAAAGAGCCTGAAGCCTAGGAGACAGCTTGGACCAAGTCATGCATCAGGTCCAGCTGCACTGAAATGCTATTTATGACCTTTTTCAAAGTGGAGAGTCCTTTGCATGGCTGATAATGCATCTTATGTTAAAGCATTCTTAAAATGTCTTATTTGTTGATTTATATTTACCTATGCATGTTGGCAGGGTGTCATTCCATTGTGCCAGGTTGTCTGGTACACTCTCACACCGTATGGCAGTCGAGCCATGCAGGACATAACCCGGGTTGCATTCAAATTGCACCAAGGAGCCGACTGCAAAGTCATTACCGAGACGCTTCCCAAAGCGTGGCTCAGGCACTGAACTGCACTGGGTGGAGCTGGTCCTTGGTACAGCTGCAGAAATAGAAAAGGCCACATTCATTATAAGGTTTTTTTTTTTGTTGTTGTTTTTTTAATATATGGAAAAAATATATCCTTTTTTAATTGCTGAGCTTTGTATCTTAGTTGGGGTTTTCAAACTAAATAAAGAGCAAATAGATAAAAAACTATTGCATTGTGTGCAAAAGGGCCACTGCTAAATGAAAAATTTCTGTAAAACTTCCAACAAAACAAATCAGCTCTGCCAACCACTCAACCTATAACATCAAATATTTGTTTGAAAATGGCTAATCACAAATATAAGCAAAAATATACCACCACTACTACTGCTACTACAAAAACACTTATTTTAAATATGGCTACTTGTTATTGGCTGACCTTGGTAGACAAAGTGAAATCCTTTTGCAGTCTCTGGTCCCACTGTGGTAAACTTTATCGTAATCTGGTTTCCCGAACTCAGAGGGAGAGACTCACCTAAAGAGAACGAGACGGAGTCAGTGAGAGAAGAGATCAGAGAGAAAAATATACTGTAATTGATCAAATTGGTTATCTGTTCGTCTGTCCATGTACCAAACGGTCCATCCTCACCAGAGTGAGACCCAGAGAGAGAAGACAGTAGTGTGTTTTGTTGAGTGGGTCCATCGTAGATTTCTACCACATCATTTAAAGATGTCTGGAACAACACGAACTGACCAAAGAGGACTGGGACAGAAAAAAAAGGGAAAAATGACACATACAGAGATGAGTTAACCACACTTGAATGGTGGCAAATTATTATTCCTCACTGCTGTCTGTGCCTGACCTTCCAATGATAGAATTAACCTGTAACACCTAATTTAAATTTTATTAAGCTGCAGTGTCAACTTTTATTTGAAGCCAACTGCTGGCACGAAATTACATATAAGGACACTTAACAGTCAAAACACCACCTCATCTTCATCGTGCACTAGTCAAACCAACCAGCATCCATTTTTTCAATTGGTCAGGGTGCATCAGTGTTATCAGCTAGCGTGAAATGCTAGGGTAAGGCAAAAAATGACTTATTTTTGTCAACAAATGTCAGTGGGGCAAGACATTTTTCTGACTGTCTTCTCTACAGTATTACAAGCAGGCACAAGTGTTAATCTGTCAAACCTATGTCCCACAGACGATGTTTTACTGTGTTTTAGTATGATGGAAGTTGAAAAGGCTGCCGTTATGGCCGGGATTTAATCCCAGGTCTCCCATATAATAACTGGAGATACCTCAGCTAAATCATGAATTTTACAGTGCAGCTGTAGTGGCAGGTAGCATTAAAAGGCCCCCCGGAGGCCTGAGACCTTGTATTTGCTCAAACTATTACAATTCTCTCTGTCTCTTTTGATCACCGTGTCTTCAAATCAATCGTAAGTCACCTCAAGAAGTAAATCTGTAGGTGCTGTTGCATAAATGAACATTTGTTTGTCTGCAGCACAGAGGAAAAAAAAATGCCCTTTAGAATAAATTACATTTATTTTAGCCTCAATGAAGCCAGCTCCCTGACTACACACACACACACAAACGCACACACACACACACATACACATATCATCTCTCTATCTCTCTCTCTTTTTGGCCCCAAAGGCTGAGGTGTACAGGATTAAATCTGAACACTGCCAAGGATATTCGGCTATAAGAAGGTCAGTGGTCACTTTGTACAAGGCTGTTCCTCTCTGTGGAATTCTATGAAAGCAAGATACACATTTTGCTAAAACACTGCAAAGATATCCTGTCTGCTTTCATGTAAATCCCTGTTTATGTTTAATAATTACGGGGCAAACAGAAACAAAACGGTGGATTTAGAGCTGCTCATTAGTCAGAATCTAACAACAAAATGAAATCATCTAGAAGGAGTTTAGCTTTGTCAAGCAGATGAATTTAACCTCTTACGCTTTGTCACTGTGGTTTATGAGGAGGTGTGAGGGGAATCCTGTTGTGCAGTTATAAAAAATGACAAGATTCTGCCTCTCAGCAGAAATACTTAAAAGCTCCCACCGCGTATAGATTTTAAGGAAATCAGAGTGATTAAGGTTTCCATCATTCCTTGCTGTGATATCGACATACTTCAGAGCAGGTGGAGGAGTTCAGAGCAGAAACTGTTTCAAAACAGCACAGGTTTTAGACAGCAGGATATGCATCAGCATTCACACAGATTCATAAAGCATTGAGGCACACAGGGAACAGCTTACATGGTTTCAGGACTTTACTCACAGTGAGACAACAAAGAAAAACTAACATACATTCAAACACAAGGAGACGCATGCAAACATAGCCACACACGCACACACATGCATAGAGATATGGCACCAGCAGTGCTGTCCAACAGCCTGTAAACCACACAACTTATTAAATATGAAATCTCTCTGCACTGCAGTCACGTACAGAAGTTAAATCTGTTCAGTCATTCAGGTTGTAACATGCCAGAAGCAAAGTTTGAATCAATCCACTGGACGTGTCATCAAATGATTGAAATGTTTCACTTTTTATTTGAAAGGCTTCTTCAGCTCTTTACATCAAATGGAGAAAACCTGGGCATCGATCCCCATGGAGCTGCCATGCCTGCCGATGAGCTGCCTGAGTGGGAAACCTCAGCCGTGTCCTCATTCAACAGGAGGCATGGCATCTCCACAGGGATGACTGCCAAGGGTTCTCCCCACCTGGTGTTAAAACTGAAGGAGCCATTTGTATGAACGGTGAAACATCCTGAAACATTTAATAACAAGTCCAGTGTTGTGATTTCAACTTCTCTGATCATCAAAAAGTTTTAAAACTGCAATCTTGAGCCTGTAATTTCAACTTTTTACCTTTAACTGTGGAAACTATAAATTATAAATTTTATTTTTCAGTGCCAAATGTTTATCAGATTTGGGCCTGGTGTAAAGCTCAAGAACTGCAACTTAACAAAAAAATTTTGTCCGTTGCTCTGTGTGGGAGGTTTAGTGAGGGTGTCTGTGTGTTTCCTGCATTATGTAGGCCAACCAAGTGTTAGCTCCTCTCAGTCAAAATGTCTTCATGGAGCTGACACTCGAGACACTGCCATGCAAATATAATGAGACAGCAACCATCAACAGCCTCAGGGGAAACTGCTATTTATTCGTAACACCTAAGGGCTTAATTGGATATTATATCCACCAATTACAGATTGTTTGTAAAAGCTGTCGTTTTGATTATCAGTCAACCAACTATTTAGACATCAATATGTGATGTTCTACTAGAGACACAAATAAACATAAATTTGCAGATCTTGAAAATTGATGATGTTCATAGTTGGCTTTTACTTCTGCACCTGAAATAGAAAACCTTCAACAGCCAGGGTGCACTATGCAGCACGGGACCAGCAAAGGCTTCTGCTGGTTGGTGACGTTCTGCAAGTTGGATGTTTGGCTTTTCCTCGTACAATTTGAAATAGCAAACAACCCTAAACTGTAGCGAAAGAGAATGCATATGAAGATATTGAGGGCAAGTCACAGGAAACGCAATAACAGAGTCTTTGTTTATATTTGATCAGCAATGCTTCGTTTGATCTGAATTTGGTAAGACATCCCTGAGTAAGAGAAAGAGGGAGGGGGTTTACTGTTCTAATCTAACGTATGTGCTCTTTGTGTTCATAAAGGGGACCATACACAAATATAGTTGAAACCTACAGAAAAAGTAAGCAAACCTTGAGTTGGGAATTTCTAAAACTATCAAGTCTAGGTCAAGAATGAGCTTGATAATAATGATACATTTCTTGACAGAGACATGGCCTGTACCGATAACACTGTTCATTTAGATTTAATTAAGCTGTAAAATTAGCCATTTACTTTCCAGATTTCGCTGACAATATTACTGACTGACTGACTATCAGTAATTTTGAACACATTACTTCTTAATCAAACTTCATTTTATGAGAAAAAAGGAAGAAACTAAATGCATGTGAAGAAAGTGTGAGACAGAAGCTCACATTTGCTCTAATGTGCCCAGATTTCCATCAGTCTCATTTAATGTCCCTACAATATTCATATTTTTATGATGTGTCATTAATGTCAGACTTGAGGGCCACCTATCAAACGTGGCACGATATAAACAGCCTCATTCTTTCATGTCATTTCAATGATTAAACACTGAACTGGAATCAAATAAATGGTCAGCAAGCTTCTCATCATCCAGTGAAATCTCTCTACTAAGTTTTTTAGTGGTTAAGACACAGAAAAAATGTTTTCCTCAGGGGACTACCCATAAAAAAATCCAACAAGTTTTAAGTGAAAGAACAGTAGAAAATTATGTAAAGGAAAACTGTGATCAGAGGTTTCATTTGCGACTTTTGTGTCTTCACTTACACTTGAAAACATTAAACATTTGCACATTTGAAATCTTTTCAAGATTAAAAGAATAAATTCTTTAACACTGACCACTTTGATCTTGGAGTTTTTCACTGAAGCAAACAGACTCATACATTTTCTGCATGTAATTCTGTGTAATGTTCTTGTACTGATGGCATTTATTTCTAGTGCTCTATTCTGTGTGTGTGTACTTGTGTGTGTGGGTGTGTGTTTGTGTATGTGTAAGAACTTACCAAATTCTCTAGGTACAGATATAGAGTAGACACAGGTCTGTCCAGAGGTGTAGTTTCTGGGGAAGTTTGGAGATAAAACCGTTCCTTCCGATCCTGTGGAACGACTTCCACAGGGAGCTGAAAAGAGTACACACACACGTATTCACACATACAGATATGCAGGGAGGCAGATCATCACACATACAGGCAGAATAATATATACTGTCGAACTGCAACAAGTTTAGGCTGCGGGTGCTGGGATGCTTTACTCAAGTCTATGTTGTGGTCTGTGTTACCTTGACAACTAGGCAAAGCCCTATTCCACCCAGGCCTGCCATCATCTCCCATACTGCAGGTTAGAGTGGAATAGCCCTAAAAACAAACAAACAAACAAAAAACAATACATATATAATTTAATGTAAGGACCAACCTACCTGACAAAACAGCAAACCAACTAACCAATCAACCAGCAAACCAATTTACTAATCCATGATCTGAACACTCATCTTATTTATCAACCACCCATCTGACCAAGAAATCACCACATTAACCACTTATTCATCCATCTGTTCCTTTGTTTGTACCTGTAAAACGTATCCAGCCTCACAATAAAAGGTGACAGTGGAGCCAAGCTTATAATCGGACCCCAGTCTTGTCCCATTCAGGACCACACCTGGATCAAAGCATGATTCCCTCAGTTTGGCTGGACGGAGAGAAAGAGAACCAGACAGAAAGTGTGAGAGTGGATGAGGCAAAGAAAAAGTGACAGGCACACATAAATACAAGTCAAATTAATAATAACTAAGTCCCTGGCCATAATCAAATGAGGCAGGCATTTCGTTGCCCTTTATAACAGTCTGTTTGACTCAGTTGACTTTGCCAAAGACAGAGCAAGAACCATAACTTCTTCCCCCGACTTCTGAAGGCTACATGAACCTTGTAAGTTATGGCTTTGCTCCCCCTACTTAAATATTAGAGACTACCTACATCAACTTGGGACCTAATTCCTCAGTCCACAAGAAGCCAGTGTTGATTCTTTTGTGCAAGTAAATCAAACTCACCTTTTTGACAGACTCTTGAGCCCTGATTCAACAGGGACTTGAAAGCAATCATTCTTTTACATCTTTAAATCAACATGCTGCACACTGTCATCTTTGTGGGAGACTTAATTGCAAATCCATTTGAGTGTTTACAGCTAAAGCAGTAGTCTTGTTTGTTCACTCTGAAAATTTATTATTTCTGGCCATATTCTTGAGATAAACTGTCACTGCAGGAGACAACATTGTCAAGTTTAGTGTGAAAACCTGAAGTAGTCTCCCAAGTCACCTTTCCTACGCAAAACACAACGGACAGAAAACATCCCCTGGTGCTGTTACACCAAGCAAAGTATATCATTATTATTTTTTAAATTATGACAGATACAAGGTGGCAATTAAAACACTCCCATAAGGAATCCGTGTCTACTTCCTGTGTTTAATCTCTTTTTTAGTCAGAAGAAGACATAGACATGTTGAGTGTATTTCCAGGTGACATCTTTTTCTATATATGACCCATTAAATACTCAATGCAGGATAAATGATGAGATGCTACTTTTTCTTGGACAACTATTTTACATGTGTTCACTTATCATATCAAAGTTGCATTTTTTTTGTGCTGTTGAAAAAATCCTTATGACCTAAACATTTGCAAACCTTAATTTTAAGAGTACAAAATGTATAAAAAGAGTTTTTTTAATCTTTGCTTTGTTTAGTATTACATTAAGTTATTTGAGGTTATTCTTGTACCAAACATTAAGCAGTAAATTTTGCATGGAGGGTGAAACGACTAGCAGAACATTTTACCTTTGTATTCAAGGTGAAAGCCAGTGTAAGAAACAGACCCATCACTGCGGAATGCTAAATGCATGGTATTCGAACTGCTCTCTATCCGCTCTGGGAGTTTGCTGTCCTGAAAGCTTCCGATCAGAGGACTGTTGCTATCTGGACCATCATAGATGTACAGGAAGTCGTAGTTTGGTTCAATATTGAAACTAGAGATGAATAAAGAAAAGCACAGGTGAGGGGGAGACAGGGGCAGAAAAAAAAGTCAGATTGAGTCCCAACCAGGAAGAATATTGTCAGTTTTGCAGATTTGTTCCCAAATGGTTTTTAATCGTTGAGAGAAAATTAAAAAATATCAAAGCAAAACAAAGTTTTTGAAAATAGCATACTGTATGTTATAAAAAATAAATCAAAAGGTGTCTGGCATCTACTAGCAATTAAACATCACATATTAAGTTATAATTTCCTTTCATCAGCCCAAAATGCAATAAAGCAGATTACCTGATGAAGGCTAGTGACAGCACGTAGTCAGAGTTGACA
>JAPZDY010000008.1:8823876-8849150 GCA_029783645.1 Ctenochaetus hawaiiensis | reverse complement strand
CAGGAGAAATATTGTCAGTTTTGCAGATTTGTTCCCAAATGGTTTTTGATCGTTGAGAGAAAATTAAAAAATATTAAAGCAAAACAAAGTTTTTGAAAATAGCATACTGCATGTTATAAAAATAAATCAAAAGGTGCCTGGCATCTACTAGCAATTAAACATCACATATTGAGTTATAATTTCCTTTCATCAGCCCAAAATGCAACAAAGCAGATTACCTGATGAAGGCTAGTGACAGCACGTAGTCAGAGTTGACAGCGATGAGCCAATCACAGTCCTTGGAGTGAGGGTACGGATGTGGATAGTTAGGTGACAGTATAAACCCACTGGAGCCAGTTAGGTTTCCTCCACAAGGAGCTATAATGAGAACAGAAGCAGACGTGTACAATGGTTTTCAAAAATGTCTTATAATGTCATTTCAGTATTCATCTTAAGCTCAACAGGGTAAACAATACTTTTAATAGCGCAGTGTGGAGAGAAGTGGAAAATAAAAACTGTAATATTAGGTAGAAGTTCTGAATCTAAACAGGAACTTTTCTGAAACATCCCTATTATAAGTTACTCATGGATGTGTCCTTGAGCAAAGTACTGAGCCCTGAAGAACTGTAGTTGTGTATACATTGAATTTATTCTATGTCCCTATAAATATATGGAGCTGGACTTCTCACCTATGCAGACAGGAGGGCTGGGCTGCCAGTAGTATCTGTTATCCACTTGTATACAGGTGATTTTGTCGTCCCCCTGGAGCTCGTATCCTGGGTCACACTGAAAGGACACTGAATCCCCCGGCTCACGGCCATCTCCACTACGACTGCCGTTCATCGGTACACCTGGGTCCCTGCAGGCTGTAGCTACAGAGCCTGGACAGGCAGAGACAGAGAGGGAGAGAGAACAGTGAGCGGAGGTGAAAGAGGGTACAGCAATTAGAGGAATTGATTTGCACTGGTTATCTATAGCTATTAAGCCAAGGCATTACCTCAGTGCATAAAAACAGTACTTAATCAAGTAACTGTATGATAAAGTAACTACTGAGGTCAGTTCTTGTTTGTTTGCATCTCATGTAGAATGCTAATGCAGATTTGGTTTCTTAGTCATGCATTTTTTGATATTGAGATTTTTAGTCAAATGAAGGTCCAAAATAATATGTTATGGTGTTTGGTTAAGGATGTTACTTACTAGAGAACTGAATAGCGAATCCTGACTTGCTGATGTAAAAGTCAGTTTCAAACTGAACGGTGACAGTGTTCAGTGTGGAGTGGATTCCCTCGGGTAGCAGAGACCCGCTGAGCTCTGCCAAAGACATTTCATTCTCAGGTGGTCCGTCCCAAACCTTTAGCATGTCGTGACTGGCCTCCGTGTCAAAGGACAAGAACTGAAGACTGTAAGTTGCAAAGAACAAAAAATCATCAGTTTGCCACCTTAAATCAGAAAAGCTTTGCATCGCATTGTTTTGTATAAGTTCAGTATACCAATTCAACAAAGCTACTTTGTCAGATTAGGCCTTAAATATGCACACTCAGCATTTGAATCATCATTTTCACACAATCAAACATAAACACAAATCCATATTTGCAATTAAGACTCAGAGGAAATTGTTCTCACTAAAATATGCTGAAGTAGGCACTAAAATTAATGACACTGTTATTCTAATATTAGTACTTTTGGGGCCACATTACCTCACAATGTTTCCTGAGTCCACCTCGATGGTCCAAGTGCAGCGTAGATTATTATCATAAGGAAACGGGTATCCAGGGGAGAGGATCCTCCCTGAAGATTCACCTTTGAAACGACCACCGCACTCGGCTACGAGAATCACACACACACACACATAGGTAAGACACATTAACGTCTGTTGGTATGTACCACCATTCAAATCCGAGCAAATGTGCCTGTTCCACATCTCTATCTGACCGATTAGCACAGATAAGACGTTACACATCAAATACCACCAACTCAGGCAAGCAAATGGGCAACAGATGAGTGTGTATGTGTGTATTTAAGCTTGTGCTTGATGTATGACCAGTTATCTACCCGTGGCAATTGTTTATCAAGGCAATCGGATCCACTAGGTGCACCTCAGTAGCCACTGAGCAGTGATTAAATGATCACCACAGAGACAAATGGATTGGAAAAGAAGCTCACTCTCCTCCTATGTGTCTTACTCTTTTTCACACAGAGGAAGAGAAGAGGAGGAAGAGGAGACAAAGTGCTGATCCTGCATCCATCCTTGAAGAAACCATCGCCCCATTATATAACAGAAAAAATTCCCTCTTTTTTCTTTGTCTCTCTCAGTTATATATTTTCACAATCTTCATTCCCAACCTTCTCATGTTCCTCCTCCCTCAGGCTCCCCACCCCTCGTCATTGGAATATATTATCCCGAGTAAGAGGAGCAATATCAAGATTTGGGGCGAAGAAGAGAGAAAAAGAAGAGAACTAAGGGGGGTAAAGACGAAAACAGTAATAATAAGAAGCAATATAATATTAAGACTGGAGGTTAGCTGAGGTCATGACGTGTCACTGCTAAAATATAAAGTCAGAGAATATCAGCCCGTGGTTTTATGAGTCTTTCATTATTGATAGTGAGGAGGAGAGAGACTTATTAAGCTGAATCCAAAATCAGAAAGTTCACAGGCGGCAACGAAGGAAAGAAATCCTTAAAACATCAGGCTCGCTGTTTTGCTTATGGCTCCCATCTGGGACACAGCTGCATTTGTTTGGGTTTAATTAGAGAATGTAATCATTGAACCAAGTACCTACTGGGAATAATTGGAAATATGTCTGAAGCATTTTGGACATTATACACCAACATGCTGACAAAACTGTGAGTGTGCGTTGATGTCTGTTTGTGTGTATGCTGGAGCGCTGATGTTGCACAGCCACTAAAAGACCATTAACTTGTTGACATCAATATTTAGAGCTGGGGCTTGTATTTTCCATTCAGTTTAGAGGCCTAAAAAATGAATGGAGCAGGGCAATTTTTGCTATAATGGAACATTTAGAAATATGTCAAGCTGCTTTCTAGAGGGTTTTGCATTGATTTCATACAGTGGACTGCTGAAAAAAACAAATTGATTATAAGGTGTTTATGAAAAAACTCTAACAGGTGTGTCGTTTAGTCCTTCAAAGATGAAGAATGACAGCAAAAGGGGTTGAAAAAACAAGAAGAGAAAGACATGATGAAAAGATGCAGGATCTGTGTGTATTTTCACATGTGTGTGGGCATGTTTGAGTAGAAGGTAGAGCATTGGCGGATCAGGAGGGCCGTTTCCAGGAACAGAGAGCAAATCACCCGCTGCAGGAAATGAAATGGGTCAATTGGGCAGAGTGAGTCCAGGTGGTAAACTGTCCTGAATAAATAGGCTTTTCATTGAGACTTTAAAACTACCGCAGTGTGCGATCTCATGAGAAAATCAAAAAGGAAATTGGCCTCCACCTGCTTTCTTTTCAGATTATCGAGAGAACGTCCTGTGAGCAGAGACTCTGCATAAAGCAGTTACTGCCTCTGTACTAGACTTTAGAGCAAGACATTGCTTCATTCTCCTCTAAATGTGAATGTGCAACAGCTAAACTCTGAGTAAATTATTTATTTCAGCTTGATGTCATGATAAAGAAGGAAAAAAACATCCCAAAGAGACAAAGGGTCTAATTATGTTGATATTTCTTAAATTAATACATCTTACTCTTAATTTTACTCCTGCAAATGTGAATAAAAGCTTTGTTTTAAAACAATACTAATTAATCTGGCAGATCTTAAAGAACTGTACAGCAATTAAAATGTTTACTAATGTCTGAAAAAGTGTTACGGACAATGTATTTGCACAAAATGCAGCTATACCATTGAAAGCCAAAGTGACTATGACCCCTCCTCACCATCACCTTTCATTCATGAGCCCTATGTAAAATCTAGCCCATACCTGTTTGCATGCATGCCTTTAGTTTATGCGTAACCTCTTTTCAGAGTGTTAACAGCTTCTCGTAGCGAGTGACATACCGATACAAGAAGGCAGAGGGTTATCCCAGGCTCTCCTCTCGCCTGTCATACACTTCAGAGTGGAAGCCCCGTGCAGAGTGTATCCAGGCTCGCATCTGTACGTGATGCTGCTTCCAGAGAAATGGCCTTGGTCATTGACCTTGAAGCCAAACTGAGGCACCCCTGGATCCTCACAATGAGACAACTCAAAACCTGGAGAGAGGAAATAAATAGAGGAAGATCTTTAGAGTGCGTACTTTATGTATATATAAAAATATCTCACTAAAGAAAATCTAACACCCACTGGAAAAACAGAATTAATGTTTTTAGATGCACAGCAATACTCCCTTAATATCTGGCACACTCAAGTATTCTGTTTATGAGATCACACAACCTGTTAAGCTCTCATCCCATTTATGAAAAAAAAAGAAAAGGAAAAGAAAGAATGAGAGGTGGCAATATGAGGCCTGGCATTTGAGAATATATACACCTTATCCAATTTAATGTTGTTTTTCAGTCTGTCTAAGCTTAGTTTCCATGGTAATATACAGCATATTCTGTTTATTCATGTGCACAAATTCAGAGAGGGGGATATGAGGGGTATATAAATAGCTTATCCTTATAAGACCTTAACAGGGATTTGATCTACGGTATTACCTGGAAGACGAGTTGCGCCAGGATTTGAGTTATCTCCTGGAGGACTGCAGAGGGTGCATGTCTAAATCTATAAAAATGTCTTTTTATACATTTGGTAATCTGAACACATCGTCCTGATGTCTAATGTGAGTGTTTGCCCATCTGAAACTGTCATCTGCAGGTTAGTTAGACATTTATAAGAGAAGGAGCTATCATCATGCATTATTTATCATACCAGTCTTATTGATTTCCAGCTTTTCTATCAAATGTTTTTATTACTACAAGCAGAAAATGCTCCTGTAAAGTGCTCTGAACCACTGTTTTTTGTTTGTATGGCAAACTAACTTCTAATTGCATCAGTCTGGGGAAGTTGAGGTGCAGAGGAGTAAGTAAGTAGTGCTCCGCTTTTCTCACACAGCAGAGACAATAGAGCTCCAAAGTGATATGCAAATCATCCCGCATGACTCCATTTAAACAATTAGACTTTCTAATTTCAACTATGCATCTTAGAGGGCACAGGCAAATGTGGGCGTGCTTTGGTGAACACCTTTCACATGCTGAAATCAGAGCTCTCTGAAAGCTTTTTAATTAAACGTGACAAGTTGTTGTGATCATCTCAGTGGGAGAATTTACAATCAGGTCTGTAATGGTTTTACAAATGAGAACAAATTAGAGTTCAGTTGATTCAGCAAGTGTAAGTTACATTTTTTAGGAATTAGTACAACTGTCAAATGACAAGTAATTGCTGACTAATGTGACTCTCATGATGACTAGTTTAATTCTCTTGTGACTGTCAACTTGAGTTTAACCAGTTTAATGGCATGTGGCTGAAAGTAATGTACCGTGCAGCTGTAGTAGGCCCTGTTTTTTTTGCAAAATATTTGAGAATATATTATTTTTATTTTATCTAAAGCATTATCAATATTAAATTTTACCCAATAATTTATTTTCATTCAAGAATATTCAAATAAATAGGGTGGGGAGGTGGAGGTTTTGGGTTCGGGGTATCTGAGTAAAGTTGTTTCTCTTAAGCTATGCAGTTCATTCAAGTTCAGAGCAAAACTCAACCACACACATTCAGGCATTTAATTAGGATGCCTCCATGTATCAGTTCATACTTGTTAGCTGGGTGCACCTACTTGAGTAGACAAGTTTGAATCCTTCCCCTGTACTTTCTGCATCACTGTAAAATTCCAGCCAGAGGTGGTTTGAAGTGGAAATCAGCGTCAGACCCAACATGGACGATCCTGTGAATGCTCCGAGAACATGGGCTGTGTTGTCTTTCCCATCATAAATCTGTAACGACAGAGCAATGCACTCAAGATGCAGGTACAACAGATTCCTGACCTGAGATGGTCAAGTTAGGACTTCAGAGGCATGAAAAGAGTCTTTACCGATCATTCTGAGTCAGAGGATGTCAGCGTGAGTTGGGGAGAATGACCGAGGAATCACCCAGTGTGTGCTCATGTGTGTTTACCTTGAGTATATCCCCCTGGGCAAGATGAAAGGTTCTGGCAGAAATGTTGATGCCTTTCCCAGCTTGCACCTAGAATAAACATGAAATTCATATTAAATTTATTGACCGACAGAGTAAACAACGTGTACTCACAAATGTTTCAGGACACTTTTTCATTTCCACTCATTTTTTGAGATTTTTACATCTGGGCCAGCATGAAAGATGCAGAGTCTTTGACTCTTAGTAAGGATGTGCTGTTTTGTTACCTGGATGCTGTAGATGCACTCGTGGTTGTTGTCATAATTCATTGGGTAATTTGGAGACAGAAGGATCCCTTCGTTGTTTATAACCGAAGAACCGCACTCCGCTGAAATGAAACACAGGAAGAGGAGAATTAAAAATAGCTTGATTCTTAAGAGTTTTATTATGATTTTGTCAGAGCATGAAAGAAAACAAACATTTGTTATGCCGCAGCAAAAGGCCCCCATTTAAATCTTTCATTGAAAAAGTCACTTTTGGCAAAAGTTGTTTTTCCCTTCTTAAAAACTGTCTGATCTAGGAATATAAAAGTTTTAGTTCGCAGCAGAGAACACATAAGGAGCACAAAATGTCCTTAAAGTGGAAAGATTTTTCCATTTTCATAGAATGATGATACCCCTCTTTCCTATAAATGGACGAATATTTCTAAGGTATGCTTGTGTGCATGTGTGCGTGTAATTTAATAACCCTTTTAAACAGCTGTATGGTCAGCCATCTACTCCCATTGAGAAGAGCAGGTGGGTAGTAAAATCCAGAAACTAATTTACCTAAAGATACCCCTCTCTCTGCACTTCTCACATGTGCCCTCTATCCACAATATCCATGTCCCTTTCCTCCGTTATTCCCTCCCCCTCACCCCCTTCTGTGTCTCTACTGGTGTAATAGTCATATTACAGCTGTCATATCGTCAATAAATCACAGTGCTACAGTTTCCATTTAGAAAATTACCTCTCCACCCGCTCCTTCTTTCCTCTTTAACTCCCTCACTCTTGCTCTCTCTCTGTCTCCCTCTCTATGAATAGTGCCTCTTTACCCTCCTCTACTTCAATCAACCTTGTTCTTCTGCTTCTCCTGAGTTCCTCTTCTCCTCCTCTCACACCTCTTCTTTATTCCTGGTCCTCTTTTCTGATTTTTTTCCCCAGCTGTTCCTCTCTTCTTTCCCTTAGCAAAAGTGCTAAGATAAGATAATGTTCAAAAATAATAGCAGAGTGGAAGAAACAAGCCAAAGGCACATTTGATTTTCTGAAAAAGCAAAGATAACTCTTTGGTACATCTCCAACTCCCTTTTGGACAGTAGTTTATGAACACAATATGTGTGACCTGATAGGAGGGTAAAAGAAAGCCTTGAGTAAAACCACAAACACAGGCCACCAAAGCAATACTTTAAACCTGCAAAGAATATCTCTGACTTAATCACCAAACAAAACAAAAACTTGGCCTCAACTTGTGTCTTCATGTGATTAGTGTATTCGACTACAGCAACAAAAGGAACCACAGATGAAAAAGTTTGTAAATTAGTATATTCGAAAACAGCACAATGTAGGTGTTTACATGTTTCTTTCCTCTCCTCTTTACTGAAACTTCGTGATGTTCACCACATATACAGCAACCCAGCAGTACAGAAAGAAACTATATATAGCAAACGACACTACAGCAGAGAACACAAGCAAGCAACACCACTCCTGCCTCTTTGTATTATCAGTCTGTGCACATTAATGACAAACACAAGCTCTGTGAACATCGTGCAAAGCTGGAATCAAAAATCACTGAGTAAAACTGCTTCACCAGTGAGCTAAAATTAAAAAATTACACACTGTATTTGCTCTGTTACTAGAACTGAATATCTGTCTGTTTCCCCCTGCATACTCCCACACTTCTCATAGTGTTCCTGGAAACAATCCTATGAAGGAGTGCAGAAACATTCAGTCCCGTCTTTTTTGCTTTTATTATTGCCCTCTATTGATTCTACATCTGCACCAAAATCAAATCTCATTTTACACATTTCTTGCTTACAAAGAAGCTGAAGTTATGGGCACAGGGTATTGATTCTTGTGTGAAAATTCATGTTCTGCATTAGACTTTTTCTAAACTATTCAATGATAGCAGGCAAGCGACTATTTAGTGCCAGGGGAAAAACTGTAAAAGTGATGTCTTGAGCCATTTTCAAACAAAAATTTGCGCATATGGGGATGGGTTTTTCTTACAACGGCTAAACCCTTTTAAAATAGGCCATTGACTCCTTCGCCAGCAGACACGAACACAGTTCAGTGCACAGATTCACACTCATTACTCTCAGAAATCATCCTTATTTTTTTTTTGATTGTCATTATTGTTATCTACATGACTATATCTGTATGAGACAGTCTATCTCAATAAGCACTGTTGTTACATGTGTTCCAAACTTATTATTATTAGAATTAAGTTATGTATTTTGCTTTTGGCTCTTTTAAATATGCTGCTGCCTCTACACATTTATTAATTAGTGAGACAGCTCAGGATGTAGGTTCATTTTTTCTCCCAAGGTGAAACCATTATTACTGCAATGGACACATCTTAACTGCATTTCTTTCCTTGAGTGTTTGCTTCATAAAGTAGCTCTCTGTTCTCTGGTCTCTCTGGTCTATTTGCCACTGCATGGCGTCTGGGTGTCATTTCATGTCCTCTCTTCATGCACGTTTGTGTAAGCTGTTTGTAAGCGTCCACTGTGGATGACAGACTGCCTGTGTTCCATCATAACAGGTAAGAGTTTAATGTAACTCATAAACCTTTTAAAGTTTCTTGTCCTAATGGACTTTATTTAAACATCTCATATATCATAAGTTTTCACTTCAGTGTATTAAACAAGGTCTGAAAGCATTAAAAAACATGGAGAATACTAAAATGAAACAGATTGAATTTACAAATTCAGATTTCTATTACTAAAAGCCTCCTTGGTGGGAATTGCAGAATCCTAAGGGTTTATTCAGGATGGTGGAAAGGCCAAAGCTCTCTGCCTGCTGGTGACTCACCTCAGAGAAATACCACTGTCATTTACTATTTATCCAGTAAGTAAAATTAGCCTTGAATAAATGTGACTTTCGACCACTGTCTGTGGAACCCCTATTGAGTTCAGGGTCCGTTTCATTTCCCAAATTCAACATAAGATTTGGTACGCTTCAAAAAAGGTTTAGAATTATGAAGGATAAAGGTACCTTGAATTAAAAATAAAAAGTTTTTCACCCTGAGTTATTTCCTTTGTGTTGTGTCATCTCCTTTTCCACAAACAAATAAAAATGGCCCTGAGTGACTGCTGGATTTCAAATGAAGCTGCCAAGGGTTATAATAGATTAAGCATTCAGCATCTTCTTTCTTTTTGCTTGTCACAATGTGGGCAAATGTTTCTGTGATAGCAAAGATCTTCATGACAAGCAAAGGAGCTCAAGACATTTCTGGTCGCTGCAGGCCAGCGTTCTGTTACATAATTCAAATCATTCAAATCATTGTCTTTGTATAACAGGAGATAATTTAGAAAGAAAATCTATAATTGTTTTACTGTAATGATAGCAATGAAAGACAAATGAGTCACTAGTATTAGCTGTTTCTGTGATTGCTAGTGAGATATTTGTAAGATTACTTGCAAACATGGCTTGAAATTGCTTTGAACAAGTGCATTTTATGTAAAGTGAATGCTGCAAATGAACCCAATTGCAAATTTCAATGTTGGCTGTTTAAAAACATGTAATGTCTTAATTTCTTTAGACACTTTTTGTCAGCTAAACAACCACAAACCTCGTCAATGTACCTTTTTTTTTTTACCACCAAAACAGTAACTGGGCAGGTTAAACAACAGAAACAAAAACAAAAACAAAATAGGCTGTAATATTATAACATACCAACACATCTTGGTAAAAGAGCGCTCCACATCCTCCTTCCTCCTCCCAGACAGATTAGTTCAGGTGCTCCCTCTAGGCGATATCCCAAATTGCAGGAAAAAGACAATGTGTCCCCAACACCAAAACTGTAGCCGTTTCTCCTACCGAACCGAGGCGTCCCAGGGTCCTCACATGGCTCCAAAGTATATTCTGCAGAAATAAATTGAACCTAATTTAACATTATTTGTAAATGTGTACTTTATCTTGTGATTTCTTAGCAACACTCGAATTTGCTGAGTGTTGTATGAGTGCAATAAGAGTGAGTGAAAGGTGATGAGATTAAAGTGTAAATTAGAGTGACTCCACTAATGGTGTTAAATCAACAAATCAATACTCATCACTCTAAAAGTCCAGGAAAACCCACCCTTTAATCTAAAATAAAACCTGCAGAATAACTATGAAACGCTGACTGACGCATGCAAACACTTCATATCATGTCATGAAATGCACTTCCTGATGTGGTGCTGAGCAGAGTACAGCAGGAGATTTATTTTTTAGCTGAGAGCTCTAATGATGCAATGCTGATGTGAGTGTGTGCTGCGTGCAGAACAAGGCCTGTTGAAGGTGGTGGAAAAGAATGGTCAAATCTCTGGTGACACCACCCACGTGATATATTCTGTGGGTGTCATCTGGGACGTGGTTTAACATCCTTAGGTGTAGACTCGGATTCAAGTGCTCTCTTATATGGCATCAATAAGAGATCACTGAAAGGGCAGCTGAGCAAAGGATCTTGATTTTTAAGAGATAGATGTAGCATTGGACTTCGGCCTCTTAACCTTTTCCTGAATTGAAGATGAGGGTGGTGATAATTTAAAATAAGCTTACATTGGGATCGAGCAGTAACCTTCAAGGCTGAAGGTGGCAAACTGCAGTTCACAGAACAACTACTTAAGGCTGGCTTTCAATGCAAGTCACTCCCCATGGATTAACATATCAAAATGCCAATCTTTACAGCAGAAATATGTATGGTTACAGCCTGATATGAACAATGGATTTGGTCTCTATAGCTGAAGAAACAATTAAGATTTGAGACACAAAAGATACATAAATTATTGCTGTCAGCGGGTTATAGTTAAACGATGCTTTTGACAGTTACTACTGACGGATAGTTGGCTTGAGTGGGAGGCTGCATCAGTAAACATGACTGTCATCTCCAACAAATCTCAGCCTAGTCTATCCAGCTCTTGTCATTTTTTTAACTGTGGAATATTTTTTTTTTAAACTGTTCTGTTAGCCTAAATTGAGAATTGCATGTGAAATAATGCCAGAGCATTTAATCCTTACAAAACTGTCCTAATTGTGCCCCAGTCAGCCTTGTCCCCGAGATGAAGGTAAAATTAGTGTCTCTTTCATTATCTGATGGATCATCCATTTCAAGATCCCTTTGATCACTTTAAAGTTCTGCAAGGTCAGACATTCGCGGACATTAATGAGCTACTTCAAGCTTTATATCACCGGAAGGTCACTGAGATTCTGTGATCAGGCCTTCCTGGTTGAACCTTGTTTCATGTTTTAAACTACAAAAAAACAAAGACTGTGCTTCTGTGTTTGTGGCCTGTCAGACCTGTGGATGCTGTGGCTGTCTTTCAAAAATAACTAAAGACTAAACTCTTCATTAACATTCCCACACTTGCAATTTATGTCTGTTAATTTTTATCTACTTTTATTACCTTTAGTGTGTGAAAGGTGCTCTATAATTTAACTTAACATTTCTTCATCAACTTTACAAGTTGAAGAAAAACTTAGACTGGTGATTAATTCCAATAAATTTTAGGCGACTGTTATTGTCTTACTATTACAAATTCCTACTGTTTCTCCAGTCACCATGCCCCGACTGATTTGACAACTGTTCCTCTCCTCTTAGTGAGGGGTGTGTGTGTGTGTGTGTGTGTGTGTGTTCCTTTCACTATGTACCAGGTTGCATACTGCCATTTTTAAAGCCCTTTAGCTTTTTTCATAGTGTCTTTGGAGTTGTTCTGTTTTTTGAGGTTTGCCTGATAGTTGGAACTCCTCTCTGCCTTTCCCCAACTGGATTTGTTTGTCCGAACTACTTATTGACTGGATGTTTCAACATGAAGGACTGTTTTGTTTGGTCAGGATTCCGTCTCTAAGTTTTAAAAGTTAGAGCAGGTAGAAATATTTCTCTACTCTTTATATTTTCTAGCTATTAGCTATTGCTTTACTCTGGATTCTTGGACTCAGTGTTGATGAGCTGCTGAGCTGATTCTTTTTTGTTCCAGTATAACAGAAAAAAATCCACTTCTTGAACCAACCAAACACATCTTGTTGAATTATTATAGTATAATTTGACTATAGCAGAGTAAATTACCGGAGAAAGTTATGTTGAAGCCCTCATAGGAAATGGAAAAGTCCGAGATGAATCGTAGCTGGGCTTTAAAGTTGCCATAGAGACCAGCATTAATGTTGCTAGGCAACTCATTGCCGGTCAGACGAGCAAGCGGTTGCAGGAAACTCCCATTCTCAGTAACCAAGAGGTAGTCATGTTGGTCCTCCAGATGAAAAGAATTGAACTGAAACTGGACTCCTGTAAGACACGCATGCATGCACCCATGCACACACACACGCAGACACACAGAAAGCAGACAAAAACATAGAATCTTTAGAAGTTTGTTTCATTCTCAGCTCATCATTTAACACAATTACATGAAAACTTTTGATTCATTATGAGAATAATTTTTCCTCCTAATATTTTTTTCTCCTCAGGCATTTCAAAAATGTAACATAATGTCTTTTTAAAACAGATTTTTCAAGGAGTTCTTTACATGCATTTTTTTGAATAGCTGCCCACTGTAGTAACTAGTATGTGCAAAAGGGATGAATCATTCTAAAGTATGAATACATCAAACAGAAATTTACCACTGACAACATCATGAAAGGTTAAAAGTGACATAAAATATGCTAACATTTTTAAAAACTACACCCTACACATACACTAACTATAGTCATAAATTACCAAATTTAAATACACATGAATGTGAATATTTTTCCCTCTGAAATGATCTAAACCACTAAAAACATAAAGAATCCAATGTAGTTCAAGTCTGTAGCTGCAGTATAAGAGTAGCTACACAACACTAGTGTGTGCTTCCCTGTACTGTCTCTCACTCTGTCTCTGTTTATTAGGAACTCTGAATCTGTGTGAGTCTCTTGCCTTTGCCGTGGCTGACTTCAACAGTCCAGGTACAGTTGAGAGATGAAGGGTAGCTGTCTGGATAGCCGGGACTAAGGATGGTTCCCCAGGGACCTCTAACATCTCCGCCACATAGAGCTGGATGGATTGAGAGAGACAGAGTGGAAGAGAGAGAGAGGCAGAGAGAGACAGATGAGCCGAGACCAGAGATGGAGGCAGAGAAAAGGTTAGCATCAAACCGGCGATTGCTAAAACAGATAATGTATCCCCATGGACTCTTAATACCACTCCTTAAGTACATACACAAACGATACGAGAGAGATGTAGACAGAGACTAATACACAGAGAGAAGAGAGATGGTCTAAAATTTGTTATGTCTGCATGCACTGACAACTGCAAAGTTTGTGTTTTTTGTAATTTATTCCTCCCACTGTTGCACAGACATAAAATAATGACATAAATAATGTAAAATCCACTACACACTGGAATTATAAATAATAGATTATTCGCTGTTGATATAGTTTATTGTCTCTGAAACTAACCAACACCCGACAAAGATTAAATGCATAGGTGATTCTAGTCATTCCTCATATATGTCAACACTGCATATTAATGCTTGGATATGAACCGTAAGTGTTTATTTTTCTGTTTAAAATCAGGTCATTGCTGTAAAAAAAACACTTCATTTAATAAATCAAGCTTATTTTTTTGATTGTTTCTCTTTGCTAGAGTGTTATATGTAGGAGGCAGGTCATCTACACATCTGTTGCAGGTGAGAATATGTGACATACAGTATATGTAGAATATGTGGCAACAGCGATGACAGTGACCGCAGTTCCTTCCCTACATGTTGAAAGTGTGAAATGCTTGCACAATTAGGGTAGCACCAGTCAGGGTTCAGAGGAGCTTTTTATAGACCTCTACAAACACTTTCACTTCTGGGTACACTCTGAAAATACTAACACAACGTGCATAAAGAGTTCTATTTCCTCTCTCATACGGAACAAAAGGTACAGCTTCGGTTGAGCCATAATGAGCTCAACCTTTAAGATCCATGCTGGTAATTAGGCACCTTCCATACTGTAGTGATGTATCATGACTTCTCGCGTGTCGTTACAACTCAATTTCTATCACTGTCTTCATAAAACATCTTTTAGTGCCTCTTTGTAAATACATATAGAGAGTTTTAATTGACTGGAGTTAAATGTATGAAATTAAAGGAGTCTTTTTAGCGTATATAGCAGTGGTAGGTTCTGCAAAAAAAAAACGATGCATCTATGCATCCTATGTAAAAGATGTGAGAAAAGAAGCTGGGGAAGTGAAGCTACTGGAATAATTGGTGTTACTGTCTAATATGCAAACTTGCTTAGCTTGTTATATAACAAAAGTGACCATCTGGACAGTAACCGTACGCTCTGTTATGAGAAGTGTGGGAGAATTCGAACCTATTTGCAAGATTTTGTTGCTATGGGATGTACGGTCTCTGAGCTCTAAATAATCATAAGGCAGGAAATGAAAACATTAAATGAAAAAAAAACAATGCTGAAGAATTACTTAATCTGGTTTCTCTATGACATTAATGCTGTGCAACAGCTGCACTATGTGTAAGAATCATAGGATGTGTTTTGTTTCTGGAGTTTTATTTTGTTAATAAAGTTTGGTAAAGTGTTTAGAAGAAGTGATATTCAGGCAGTGTAAATGTTCTTAGAGACTGCTTCAAACATTTTGAACCTCTCATTATGGCCTCAGGTTGACCCTGCAAGTTCTGCTCATGGTTCAGCTGTGCACATTGTTATGCAGAAAGAGGCCTCTGCTCATGCAGAGATGCTCAGAGTTGGAAGCAGATTCAGAGAATAGCTTAGAAAAATCTGTTGATCATTCTACGCATACCAATGCATGAGTGTGTTGAGAGGGGCTTCATTCCTGCTTGCTACAGTTGGTTTATCTTGTAGTTAGCCTGTTTGGCAGTCACTTTCTCTTATAAAAATGACTATAAAATACCATATTATTTCCAAAAAAGTGCAAGCAAGGTCGAACTCAATGGTTCTGCTGAAGTTTCCATGAGCAGGACAATAAACCAGTTTAATGGTAGCTGAGAACTGCAAAGTCTGAAAAAAGCAGCTAAGACTACAATCTGTGCAGGACCTCTGCAGTGGGAACTCCCACTAAAACCACATGAAACAAGCCAGCAGGATCCTGATAATGTGTTAAATTGTAACAGAACATCAGTATCTCCACTCTTAACCACCACCAATTTAAAAACATCAGCATCTCCCAAAACAAGGGTTAGGAGTGAGAGTGTTTCCAAGTGGGCACGCACACATACAGACACATACAGTAAACATATAATCTGACACTCACAGTTGTGCATAAAAGCTTGTATGCACACAAACATAACACTATTAATTATTGATGTTTCTCTGCCAAGAAACTCTTAATGTCGAATGCTGAGCTATGTGAGAAGTTTGGAACACTGCATTACAACTTCATCACTGCCAGTTTCTCTCTTTTCATCTCATCTTTCTCTCTGTCTTTCTTTCTTTCAAATCCCCTTCCATCTGACCTTTTCCCCACTTCTATATGTCAGCGGGTCTTCTCATTTGAATAAAGCTGGGTTGAGTAATTACACTTGAACATGAATCACTGTAATTCAAAAAGTGTTGACTAAGTAATTGGAATCAAACTTCGATTAATTTTAAATTCATGTAATTGCTAATGGAATCATCTATCTTGGAGTAAATCTGGTTTATTGTGGTCCATTTTTTAAAATAAAAATAAAAAACTTTATCAGTTCAAATTCTAGAAATGCTGTCAGGAGGTGAAACATTTGATTTTTGCAACATTTGCAACAGGGCTGAGTCGGCTGGCTTTACTGCTGTATTGCTTGAATTTCTCATGTACAAGTTGTCAATCATCAGGGCAGGCCATTTCTTAGTAACCACGGCAGCAGATAGTTACAATATTTTTATGGTTCCATAGTGTGCAAACACAGTCTAATGGCATTCAGCCCACAGATTCCAGGCAGTGTGCTTGATGTTTATATGCTCAAACGGACTCCTTAGAGGAAACCACTGCCAGTCCCAGGAACTGTACAATTCAAATGTGGTTGACAAGCAAATGAGCCAAAGCCGAACCAAGCAAGCAGCCACAAAACTGATGCAGCAGTACAGCATCTCTTCTACCCCCCTGCTTTCCTGCTCCCCCATGATTGGAATGAAAAAGGAGGCGGGGGGCAGAAAAAGAGAGGACGACAGAGAGAGAGGGAGACGGAGAGAGACAGAGTGAGAGAGAGTGAGAGAGAGAGAGAAATATCCCCTCCTCCCCTCGGCTACTCCTGTGCCCCCAACTCCTTGATTTGAGAAAGAAGAGAGAGAAGGTGACAGGCAACACAGGCTCTCGTCAACTTTACCTCAAACCGTCCTGTGTTCACGGTTCACACAGGAGAGGAGGTGACAGCAGGCACCTACACACACCACAAGCACATTTTCACACATATATGCAGGCACCAACACACACATACAGAGGCACCATACACCACCACCACCACACACACACACAAAGGTGCAAGCACATACATGTGCAGACAGGTGGTACACATCTCACACACACACTGTACATGCCCACAGATCTTTAATCTTCTCCTCAAATCATCCCCTATCAGCCACAGCAGACTTCACTGCAAATTGCCCCAGCGTACACCCAGGTGTGTGCGTGCATGCGTGCATGCGTGCGTGCGTGTGAGTGCAGAGTGTGTACTTCCACCAGTGGGTCTGTCGCAGAACAACATGTTCCATGTAACTCGGTTCAGCATGCAGGGATGGCAGGTTCCACTGCTGATCTTTTAACGAGCAGATAATCTATTTTTGTCTAAAATGTTTTGCATTGAGTCTCTAAAAATGGTAATAGTATTTCATCCTAAAACCTGTTATTAAATTAATTATATGGTACAATTGGAAATCATTTTCGAGAAGAAAACATTTCATTTTTGGAACAAAACTCTGTACTTTACAACAGATTTGAACATGCAGTTATTGGCAACATTTTGGTTGACCTTGTGCCATGTCATGTTAGCTTGTGCACCCACACAGCTTACTGTTCACACTGTCACCAACACCTAGGTGAAATGTTGTGCTGCATTAAAGATACTGCTGGTCAAGAAAGTAATCCTATAGTAAAGTTTTAAAAATTTAAACTTGGTCAAAGACTTTAAAGTTATTATAGTAAAAGTGATGGAAATGTGTCCTTCTTTGTTTTGCAGATGATGATGATATATTTAATCTACTCTACAACAAAATCAGGTGTAATGTAGAGCATAAAATCCTATAAAGAACCATGCATTATCTATAGCTATTATTTCTAGTCATAACTACAATAGCTTATTAATGAGATTATTTTAAAAGGTGTCTACCATCACATGTGGGTAGGGGATGGCTCCACCAGTGGTTCTTCTCACATACTAGCGGCTCCTCATGACTTAGTCTGTAGCCAGAATCACAACCAAATGATACTGTGGATCCTATGGAAAAGTCCTGTCCGTAACGAATACCATTGACAGGGATACCAGGGTCCAGGCACGAGTAGCTGTCCACTGTAACACCTATAAAAGAAAAAAAGGTTCTGAATATTATCATACTAAAGGGTATGTGTGTAGATAAAGAATTTCACTTTTGCTGAGCTGCATAACCCAAAAATTACAGATGGTTTAAATCTTCACATTAAGCATCATGCTGTGTGACCACAGTTGTTTGTGTTTAGCAGGACTTCTAGTGTTATGTTGCTTCTTTGCATCCTGCTCACCTACTGTTTTTGCTATTATGTTATGTGCCTATAGAGGCTGTGCGTGATTCTGCTTTGATCTGCAGACAGCATAGCATGGAGCACAATATTCTGAAGTCAGCTTTGTATCTATGAATGCTTGTCTGCAAGTGTATATACGTGTATAAACACACTGTTTTTGTTTCAAACTCACTTTCATATAATATTTTGAAGCCGGCATTTGATCGGCTGTTATCTGTGGTAAACAGCAGGTAAAGAAAGTTGCTGCTGCTGAACAGGAACTGGGGCACCTGGGTGCCATTAAAGGAGCCAATCAGAGGTGACAGGAGGTTTGGCCCATCATGGATCTCCAGAAAGTCATAACCGAGCTCCGTCTGGAACCTGTAAGATGACAATTTCACAACATCACAAAGGCAGTAATCCTCTCTTAAATTTACATTAAAGGGTTTACATGTCATCCAAAACAAATAGGACATCATTAAACTGGGAGAAGGTTCAAGAGTATGCTCTTAAAATGTTAGCTTGTCAAGACAACATACATCAATTAAGCTTAGATAATGACAGCCATGAAAATTCTGCTCTCTCTACATGTGTGTTTTTATGTTTGTTTCATATCGAAAGAGACAAAAAAGGTTTAACAGGTAGTCTGTCAAGTTCTCTACAAATTTCACAGCAAATATTGCTAAAAGCACCAAATAATTAGAAAAAGCTGAAATAGAAACTCAACCAATCAATTTTTTTGACAGGAATTTCCTTAGTTTTACTTCTTTACTCAAAAAACACATAACATGAACTAAAATACTGCCAAGGCTTCCTGTTAAATATTCAACTTCCAGTATTATTAAACTGTCTAGAAAGTTTAAGAGATGATTAGTATAATATTAGTGAATCACCATGAACTTTAAGTCTTACAAATCTCTGTTTGTAAGAGGTACTGATAGTGATTTTGAAGAGTCTGCACCATTCTGTTTGTGCAGAGCTGTGAGGGTGTTTGGAATATGCAGAATCAAAGAATAAATGTCACCAACCTGTCAAACGTGACTTTGATGGAGCGTCCAGGCTCAGATTCAATCACCCACTCACAGCTGAGGGAATCTTTGTAGTAACCAGGCCACCCAGGAGACAAAATCACTCCACTTGGAGCTGAATAATGGCCTCCACATGGGGCTGGAGAAGGAGAGGGGAAAGAAAGAGAGAAGTGAGGTAGGATGCCTCAGGGTGTGTTATAACTCCTGCACTTTTTTCTGTGTTAATAAATTAAGTGTAGGTGGGGTCTTCTGAAGTGCGCAGATGATATGACAATGATAGGTTTAATGTCAATGGTAATGATGATAAATGTGTGATGCATAACATATACGTTGACTGAAACAACAACAGTCAAGTATAGAGCATTTATATAATTTATAACCATAAATTTAAGTTTTTCATCAGGATGTTAACTGTTATCACAAGATGACATCAGCTGGGAGTCATTCTGTTTTAATCTTATTTCAGATTTGATCCTATTTAAAGTTTACTGTAATGTCTGAAGTCAACTGATCCTGATTTGTACCAGCTTAATACAGGTTAGAGGATTTTCCATCAAAGTAGTTACAGATATACATTGGCCTCGAAGGATCTTGGGGCAACAGTTGAGCATAATTAACACATCTTTTCTTCCAACCTTTCATCAACAGTTAATTGGTAGCTGTGTAAGAAATATCTTGAGTTAATTATATCTGCTGTTGGAGTTACAGCACTTTAAATGTTAGTTCTTTGGGTTCATCTGAGTTTAACAGGTAATTTACATTCTATGTTCTTCACCTTCTGTTAGAGCTGTTGATTAAACTCTTTGCTATAATGTTACTATGTGTAACATTATAGCCCATCTTTGTGTACATGGGCGTCTTGGTCTTTAAATGGGTTGCAGTCAGGGGCTTATTGTTGGAACATTACAATCTTGAGGCAGCAGAAAGAAATAGCACCATTGATCAACAAAAATTTGGTTCAAAGTCAAGGAAACGTTTATTTCTTATATTAAAAAAAATGCGATTTGTGTCTTATCATCTTGGAGAAGGGGGATCACTTTCCCCTAATACACACAAAATTGAAATTTATCCACCTCAGTATTTGTAATTGACACAATATCAGATTACCCCAAAAGCTGAAAGGAAGCTGATTTGTTCCCTTCAATACTCAGATTTGAATTGGCTCCAAAACACACCGGAGTGTATGATTCACAGAAATCCTCCTGTGTCTAGTTTGAGTTCAAGTCAACAGCAACAGTGAACACAGCAGTTGTAAGTGAGGTGCCAAAGCTTTGAGTCTTTCCTGTCGGGACCTGCAGGCCACCACTGCTTCAGCCCTGAATGTTGTGAGCCTAGCTCTGCATACCTCTGGATTTCCGTACTGGTGTTTTTATTGTGACAGAGTGGAAAGAGTGGAAATTAATTAAGATTGTTAGAGAAAAGGTGAAAATATAGGGTTGCATATAGTAAGATGTGCAGTAGTTTTTCCTACTTTTTTTACAGCATCATATCTACAGCATAATCTACTGAAATATTAATTAAAATACAGCTAGTAATGTGCATTGGCAGGTCTGAAACATGTTAGATTGTTATCCAAATCTATGTTTTCTTAGAAATATTAGTGCTGTTATTCTGATATTTCTGTCAGATTCTTCCCTTTGAGTTTATTAAACACCTACAGCATCATTCAGCAGCTGAAACGATAAGTCCATCTTTAAATCTGGCAAGTGATAAGTGCATGAAGCCCAGCAGCCTTTGTCTGACGGTAATTAATGTTCTGTGTTCTGCTACACGTCTACACAGGTCAGCTGTTACTGAGTCCACAACGTCCCTGTGACTTTCATAACACACCATGATGATAATTATATCTAACACATTCATATATGTGTCATTAACTTTGAATCTGTCTTGAAGGTCATCTGCTCAAATTTCTTCCCACGTAGAGCTTATAAGAAAAGGTTTTATATACTTAAGTGCTGATACAGTACATCCAGAGTGTATTTGCGGGCTAATAGCTGTTAATTATTCATGGATATTTAGGTTAAGTTGCCACCTCCATATCTTTTTCTCTCAGATGAGCTGACAGCTTATATTTTCCATTGCCTTGGTTTTAAGCTTTGATAATGATGATAATTTAGATGACATATTGTTCCCAAGTTAATAACTATATCAGCAATCTAGTCAATATTTACCTTCACATTTAGGGATGGGTCCACTCCACATGACTTTTCCTCTTTCTAACTGACAGGAGATGGTCTCCGCTCCTTGGGTTTTGATGAAACCGTCCTCGCAGACCACAGAGATAGAGCTGCCAAGCTGAAAACTGTCTCCAAAGCGCCGAGCATTGATGGGAATGCCGGGGTCTGGGCACTCATTATGGCCAAATGCTGGGTTAGAAAGTTACAAGGACACAAAGATATGATGAGGAACATACTGGAGACAAGACACTCAGAGAGATAGACACACTTTCCCGAGAAACTTTAATAAGGAGTCTAAGACCTGTACTTAACGGGCACTCACAGGCTACATTTTCGCTCATCACTTTGATTACATTTCCGAAATCCAATCCTATAGATATGTGGCCTTAATGTGATGTCTCTGAGTGTTCAGTCCTGGCCAGGAAAATGTCATAAATTTCTCCTATAATCTTTCTATCATAAATTTGTGCTCTGCCTGGCTATATCTTTGCCTATACACTCATTTCTCATGCTAAAGTATATCTCTACTCCATATGGCTTGGATCTGAGCAATGTAGCTCACATGAGCATATCTGCTCGGGGATATGGTCTGCCTCATGAGATTTAAAGGTGACAGAGTCCAACCTTAAAATTCCCATGTTTGGCAGGCTGGAGCAATCCGATGAGATCGGGGGATGTACAGATTTTAAAATGGCAAATGCAGTGACCCAAAACATTTTTAAGAAAGATATACACAGAAAGGTGTGAGCTGAAATTTCACTGAGGGCAAACCTGTAGACAGAACACTTCAACATTTTTGGAAATGTGTCTGTTTGCCATCAAACTCGCAGTCAGATGGAAAGATCAATATCCATTTCCATTTCTGTTTATCTGGTATGGAGACGTGTTTAGCTTAAATTAGCTCAAAGACTGCAAGCAGGGCCAAGCAGTTCTCCTCCATCGAGATTGAACAAATGTTCCTACAAATACCTACAAATCCAAAACTATCTTCTTTACTGTCCACGATGCATCCTGTTGTGTCACCTGAATCACCTGGATTATGATCAATTACAAATGTTTGCACAGCTGACAACTTTACAATGAAGACAGGACTTTGGAGATGTTAACTGCTCTTCAAACACTCTTGGTTTCTATTTTGACACAGGCTAAAGACACAAGGTATGATTTTCAAAAAAAAAAAAGAAAAAGAAAAAGGATGTTTGGGAGTTTTTGGAAGGCATTTGTTTCACTTTTGACAGAACTAGGTTTCCGGTCGCTTCTAGTCTTTATGCTAAGCAGGGCTAAACACATCCTGGAGCCCTTTCTGTGCTGGACGTACAGAGATGAAAATGATATCAATCTAAACTGACTCTGTGTTCAGCAACAAACAGGTTCCTAAAAAATGTTCCTTTAATACCTGCCATTCCTTTGTTCCCTCTTTGTTCTTCAACCTACACCTCTATTATTAGCTGCTGCACTGGCCACATGACCCCTCTTGATCAATGAGGTTTGTCTTGTCTGGAGCTTCTCTTTGAGGTGTTAAAGCCTCCAGTCTGATCTAACTTTAAGTGAATTAAAAGAGCTGCTATCTAAAAAAAAAACTTTCAATACTCGAGGGAGTAAGAAGACACCTGCTCTTTCCAAGGATTAATGTGAGAAAAAATAAAGAGAACACATTTGAAAATTTTGTCCGCGGAGTGATTTCGAGAATGTATACACTGTTTGAAAATCAAACCAGCTCACGTCTGATAAAATCACTGCAGGTGTACAGTGAAAGTCATGCATAAAATATATATACAGTCATATTAAATGATTTTTTGTAACTCCAAATGAAGACAAAGCCTCAACCTCAGACTCACCTATAGTATTCCGCTGCAAAAATCATTAAAATGAACTGAATTTTTTTTTTTCTCTGCTGTTACATGCCATAAACTCAGATTTTGGTCTTCTGCAGTATATTAACGATACACTATTGCCTTTTTTTCCCGAATAGCAAAAAAAAAGCCATTTTTCTGTATTTAAATAGGAAAGTGGAATGAAATGAGATAGAAAAAAAGGACATACTGCTGTATGTGATATTAAATCCTCGTCCTGACATGGAGTGATCCGCCTGAAACTCCAGCCTCAGTGTGTTGGTATTGGACGTCAGATGGGAAGGACTCTCAGCTCCAGAGAACCGCCCAATGATGAGGGCATCATTTGTCTCACCATCTTTCACTGTTAGTGAATCATAAGGGGCCTCGAGGTCAAAGTCATTAAAGGCCAAGTGGATTCTGGAGCCTGGCTCCGATTGGATGAGCCAGACACAGTTCATGTTGTTCCCGTAGCCTTCTGGGTAATCTGGCGAGAGGACAGTTCCCGAGGGAGCTGTGAAGTTGGACATGCAAGGGACTGTGGGAGGAAGAGAAGAATAGGAACGCAGACAAGGAAAGACAGAAAGACAGACAATAAATAAGAAAGAGACAGACAGACAGAGGCAGAGTGTGGAGGGAGAAAAAATTAGGAAAGAAAAGGGAGGGAAGGGAAAGAGATGCAGAGGAAGAAATTTTCTGTTAAATATTCATCATCGCAGCATCATCGGTCATCAGGAGCTCCAGGCCATAATAAACTCTGCACTGTCACCATGGTGACAGGTCAGACTGAAAGTTATCAACATCACAGCAGAGCACATGCCATGTTTTTTTCCCTCCCCGCTGCCATATGCATAATTCCTAGAAATGATTTTTATACTTACATATGCATATGGGGATGTTTGCTGACCACTGATTGTTGTCTTGGCACGAGATGGTTTTCTCCCCAATCAGCTCGAAGCCAAACTGGCACTCAAACCTCAGAATTCCTCCGTTGGAGAAGCTGTCCCCTTCTCTTATTCCATAGAGAGGAGTCCCAGGGTCACCACAACTCTCTTTGTCTATTTCTGTGAAGACACAGTTTCAAAAAGAGACATTAATATCTGGGTCACAGACCTCCGTTTGCTGTCCAAAGACAATTAAAAGAAAGTTCAGTGGTTGGACTGAGTGAAACATTTCTTCATTAACCTGTGCAATGTTTATTTTGAGACATTCTGACAATCCATAAATACTCACTGGAAGGCCAAATCTGTATTACTATGCAGCAAGAAATAGTAAAACCATTTTTTCTGCTTGTAAAATCTGCAGCGCCCAGCAGAAACATTTGAAACTCTTTTTTTTTTTTTTCAAACAGTTGGGTTTGAGTCTTTTCTTACAAAAAAAAAAAAATTGCTGGCTTTATCCTTCAACCTCCTTCCTTACTTGGATCAAACTAACTCAATTAGCTTGCTTTGTCCATTTCATAGGAAATCTAGCCACTGTACATAAATTACATCTGACAGAGAGCAGGTCTAATGATGTAAACTGCATAGAATAAAAGCAATTAGGTGGCTTTTTCATGACTAAAAAATAAATAAATAACACCAGCATCACGTTAGATTTACCTCAAGAAGACTACTCAGCTTATAAGTCAGAGTAATTGTCAGAGATCAAAGATTAAAAAAAAAAAATTATGTTATACTGTTAAATGGCATGCAACTTGATGATGCCAACCTAAGAAGATGTGTTTGCAACAGTTATTAACAAGTCCTTTTTGTTCAAAGTTTAGCATTATCAAGTTTTTACATTTGTGTTTTTCTACATATGATAACTGTGAAATGTGGAGGTGAGGGAACGCAGCCGGAGGAACTTAGATGGTATTATTACACTAGTTTAGTTGGAGTGTTTCCTCTGCCAAAAGACACACTTTGAACAAAAGACAATGATGTCTTCAGCGTTGTCACCTAATGTATTTAGCAGCTTGATAATTCAGTGTCTGGAGTGTAGCTTTAACAGAATCTGTGGTCACCATGAAGTGTTATCAGCCTCAAACACCCAGTGGTCATCTTTCCCTGCTGTGAACCACTATGTCATGCTTCAAGAGCGCATCATCCATTATGAACAGAAATATACCGCCAACTGGAATAGGGTCTTGCTTGAAAATGATTGGCTTTTGGTTTGCTGCATCAGGAGAATTTCTTCAATGCTTCTATTTCTTTGTTTACGTAGCCCTGAGCAAGTTTGTATCCATCTCTTTCTGCGAGCCTCTTTCCCCAGAGTTTGCAAGTATTCATGACACCACTTTTTTCACACTCAGTC
>JAPZDY010000008.1:8784176-8814001 GCA_029783645.1 Ctenochaetus hawaiiensis | reverse complement strand
GGGCGGGAGGGGGGGGGTTGATTTTTTTATTCCTTCACACCAAAAAGCCCAGTCAATTCTTGATTTTGCTTGTGGCAGCAGAAGAAGACTATGTGCATTGTGCACCATTACAAAAGTCAATACAACTGATGCAGCCTTACCAAAATAAAGTCAAACAAGCTGGAAACCATGACCTGATGTGAGCAGCGAGTTAGTTTAACAGTGTGTGTGTGTGTTGTGGTGGTGGTGGTGGGGGGTGGGTAAAGATGAAGCAGTGATCTGCCCATCGCCTTCAAAGCTGACTCAGTCTTATCAGCATGTAAGACAGAAGATTGGATTAAAGCATCACCTAACTGCTAAACTCTCCCTGGCAAGCACACACACGCACAAAGACACACCAGCACTCAAGCACACATCATCACAAACGCACAAACAGAAACACACTCACTTATACAGACATACACAGCTTTGTGGAGATTAATGTGGCTCTTTCTGTGATTACATAGTCACCATTTTCACACTTAACACTATATTCCTATAAGCCCAAAGCAGGCTTTCAATACAAAATCAGGTCTGACAATAAATAGCGTGTATCAGTATATGTAAAGAATGTTTTTACATGTTTTATCCCCATACAAGACCAGAATCTGCTAGTGAACTTAAAAAAATGATGAACTTAAAAATTATGAGCTTAAAAATGAAACCTTTACATCTGCATATTTTACATACTTTACGTAAGCGTAGTTTTTATATGAGCTCTAAATTTTTTTGAGGAACAGATTGCACTTTAATACCGCAAACTATTGCTTTAAGGGTGTATATAAGTCACAGTGTTGCTAATATAGTTGCCAGTCATATGCATGTCTAAAAAGGGAAACTTTATCTGACCTTTTTTAAACCTTTTTTGATGCTGATTGTTTTTTATTAGCTTTTATTTAGACAGGAATTGCAGAGTATTTCCTCATCACGGCTTTTGACTCTGACCCATAAAATGAAAAAGATGAGCTTTGACAAAACCAGTGTGAGGGCAACGAAAGCATCAACAAATTCAAACAAATCTGCTGAATTAATAAATTGTAAAGGGAGCTTTTACTGAGTGAGTGGCACATGATGTAAACTGCGAGAAATAATGTCGGTTTGTGGTTTACTTATTTTGCTCTGTGCTTGAGACAATTCAGCCGTGGTGCTGTGGTGAAAACAGATCAAACTGGACTTTATTCATATACATGTCCTTTACAGAACACCCTAATGCAACATCAGCACTGTTCTCAGCATAAAACCTCACTAGAATACAACTACACTCCACTGTGCCTTTGTGTATCTGTGAAAGTAATCACTGCAGCGGAGTCAACTTAGCCTGGAACCTTATTACTGACAGTGTGTGTTTATGAATGTGTTCTATATCTCTTTCAGTATAGAGTGTGTGTGCGATAGATGAAACTGAACACTCTACATATTTCTCCCCTCCTCTAATAGGTTGGTGTTCATGAAAACATCCATCTCTCTCTCTCTCCCTCTCCTCTGTTGCTGTCACCCTGTCTCTCTCTCTCTTTCTAATTGGTTGCTGCATTCCTTTTTTCCATCCATCTATGGCTTCTGGCCAATGAGGCGACAGAATTGGATTTCTGCTTGATAAAGCACTTCCTTTGGTTGTCATGGTGACAATGAGGTGGGGGCAGCTCCTCCCTACCCATACTATAATATAATCTTGGAATACCTTGAAGATACAGTTACTGGAGGGATATCTGAAGCACCTGGCGAGCTGCACAGTCAGTGATGTAAGGGGGGCGTAGACAGGGCCAGGGAATAATAGATTGCCTGTGACAGTATTACAGTAAACCCTTTGCCATCCGCTCCCCTTGAATGTGCTTCCGCCTAGACTGTATAAATTGTGCCATTGTGAAAAGAGCCAGGCTTCAGCTGATCAAGACTGATGGCCAGAGCTCTTTGCAACTTACTGTTTTTCCCCTTACTTCTGTTTCATTGAGTTGAATCCGCCAAGTGCCTCCTTTTCAGTTACCAACTCTGAACAGGAACCTGTGGGAAAGGCTATGCATGGCTTTTAAGGTTGCTATGCAACTACCGTACTAAAAAGTACATTTAAATAACAGTGCTCTCTTGCTTAATGTTAACATTTTCAAACCTGAGTGCTAAAAAAAGAGCCTGTCAAGGAGACAGCCTGAGTATCTCTCTGCCTCATAGCTCAGTGTGTATGTCTTATTTCTGTAGGCCTGCAGGGTGTTGTAAATCAGCACAAAGGAAGCCTACCCAGCAGTGTAACTTTCCCTTCTCACTCAGTGTCCTTGTATAACTTTTCCTTTGTGTTTGTCATAGAGGTATTAACCGCATTTTCTTTTTGTTTCCATCACACTGCGCACACAAATGCACATGAAGTGAGGCAAAGCCAGCTAAAACTCAGTGCTGTCATTTCACGTAACAGAGCGTGATTTATCACTTTCATGTGCATCCTGCTTTATTAGTGAACTAAGAAAGAGCAGCCATGAATTTCACACAACTTTCATCTTGCTTCCTGCATTAAAGAAGACTTGAAGTAAGTGCTGTGACTCACCAATATCACAAAATATGGGAACATGAGAAGAGCAAAAGAAGGAACTCAATGATGGGGAAAATAAGAAGAAAACAATAGTCAAGACAATAGTAGCCTACAGTGAGATCAGTTTTTGAGAAGATAAGAGAAAGAGGAGAAGAGAAAAGAAGAGTCTAGTAATGGCCATCCCTGCATGCCACCCCCAAGGTTAAATGAGAACAGGAGAGAATAAATTTGGCTCTAAAGGCTCATTCTGACAAAACTAAATGAAGCAATAACATCAGAGAGCTATAGAACCCATTAACACTGGGAGGGGTAGTGGAGGTGTGGGCAGACAGAGAGGGAGAGAGGGAGAGAGGGAATGATGAAGTCAGAAAAAAAAGAGACAGTGAGCTATAGAAACCATGTGTCTCTCTACCTTTACTATGAGACAGAGACAGTGAGAAGATGTAGAATGTGTGTGGGAAGGGTGTAATGGAGGGAGCGAAACAAGTCAAACATTAAAAAACAGATTTTTTTACCCTCAAGTGCCCATCCATTCCCCATCTGTAGTCTCTCTTTCTCCATAGTAATTTGATAGTTTCAGGCTAAGCTCTTTAATGAAGAATCTGGGTAATTCTGAGGACAGAGCCTCTGGGAACGAGGGAGGAGAAGGGATGGGCAGTGTAAAAAAGACTGAAAAAGACAAATGCAACAGGGAGAATGAGAGACAGGGAGTTAAGGATGAGACATGTAAAAGCAATAAAAGAAAGAGTTGCGCTCCTATTGGGAGAGGCAGGCTCAGGTGGGACTATTTCCAGACTCTGAACATGCTGTGATGTTTGCTCTTTCGCCCACTTCTCTCTCTTCAGTCTAAGACTCTCTTTCTTTTTGGGGTCCCGGTCTGTGTTTATGTGTCTTGCCGCAGCTCAACTGCACACTGAGCTGCCCCTCATTCCCTCATTGGGACACGGCAGGTTTTGACTGCAGTTTGCCAGGTCATTAATGCTCTCGTTCTGTACTTGACTGTTACCTGTTGTTTACCTGCCAATTCCTCACTGTTTGTTTGCTTCCACCACCTGCCCAACACAAGCCTGTTTCGGAACTTGCAAATTACCATGGACTTCACTAGATTTCTCCTGTTGCCAACTAATTAATTGAACTGCAACAGAATGAGAATTTTTTTTACACCAACTGTGAGCAAAACTTCCATTGGAGGTGAATATGCTAACAATTTATGCTTGCAAATTTAGACCTGATCAGTTACAGAGTCAATATTCCAAGATATAGTAAAGCCATTTATCTACAATGTCTGATCCTCCTTTTTCATTTTCTTCATTAAATGGCGATTTACTGCAATATGCAATATTGGCTTTTAAAACATACGTCACTTATTTCAAAAGTTCAAAAACTTCTTTTGGAAAAAGTACATTTGCAGATTGACTGCTTAATGTATTTGGCTTCACCAACTTTAAAACATCTTTCTTAAAGTTCTGCCAAAAAATGGAAAGAAAGGACACTTATCTGATGGCAGCAAGACAAGTCTGACAGAATCAAAGAAACTAATCCATGATTAAGATCTAGATTTACATACTGACGTGTTCTCCCTATTTGCTGCTGCACAGGTGTTTCAAATGAATGCAACAACTTGTCAAGACAGATGAAAAATGAATGAAGAAGAGAGATTATTTGGAGTTCTACTACATGATTTTTCACTCTTTCTTAGTAATTTCATCTAGCTCTTTAAATTGGCTTAGTATATTAATAACCCTCCGTTCCTCTGTCTTGCACAATTTCTGAAACTGTCCAACTGATGATTGTGACCACAGTACAGGATTTAAATCATAAATTTCCATGGATGGGCGGGTTAGATACATGATCAAAAGTCTTAATGTAGAGGTTTTTCAGAGGACGTGATCCATGAAACTTGAGCATTAACCCTGTCCAACTTTGTTCCAGGTCAGATAAACTTTTATTGCTCTGAATCCCAGAAATCTGAATAAACCATATGAACCCTAACAGGAGTTATTTTAGAAGATTGAAGAGACAAAACAACCTAATCACTGGGATTTGGCTTAATAATGTTCGAGAATGTAATTTTTTTTTAATGTTTTCAGAGAGCTTCATTTTGGACAGAGGCAATCCATGATTATTTGGTTCCTCCTTGGCTTAAGCTGCACATCAAATAGCACTCTAAACATTTTGTACCATCTCCTTGCGTATTTCTGTGACTAATAAAATAATGACCACAGTTTTTAGAGTGAAATATAAAACTCTTAATTCTGAAGAGAATTGTTGAATTTGACATTTAAGAGTTATTTTGTTGTGCAGTGGACTGTCTTAAACTTCTTCAACTTCAGACTATTACTTGGAGGAAAAGAAAGGAAATGTGGTAAGGGAGAAAGCAGGATGTCTGGCTGGACTTAAAACAGGATTGTAATGGTTTATGTTGCATAAGTCTTAGCCCCCTGGGCATCATACATATGTGCTTGTTCTAAATGGATGTCCAATCCTCCCAGGTCAGGTGCCATACAAATTTACAGACACCTGGAGGCCTTTTGTTTGATGTAGTGATGTACAAGACATGTATACTGAATGGTGCAATGTATTACATGACATGCGTATAATTCCATATAGTTCATGTCATTTATATAAATGATGTAGTGTGATAAAAAACATGCATATGATTCAGTATGGTGCAGGACAGTAACATGAAATAGTATGAAACGCTACATTACATGATAAGGTACCATTGGTAAAGCCTTTAAAGATAATGGGCTATAAAATTGACTTGATGTAGCTTTGCCGATGTGGTCTTCGTTAAGGCAGTATCTATCATCATATATAATCCATACAATTTCCCTCTAAATTTCTTACACACACACACATACACCTACACACACACATACATGCACTGTCCAGGGTTGCAGACAAAAGGGCATTAGCACTATATCCTTCAACAGTCACATGCACATTGTAGCCTTCAAAAGAGAATGTATTGCTCTAGGCCATAAACCACAGGCCTTGGGCGGTGACAGACAGAGCTGTGCATGGCAATAACAGGAGAGAGAGGTGAGAGTAGAGTGTATGAGAGAGTGTATTTGTGCTTGTGTTTTAAAAAAAGCTTCCGCTTGTATTCAAGCACACACATATGTCTGAGAGTGCATGTGACTGCACGTATACATAGGTGTACGTGCATCCCTATGGTGCTGACGCAGGTGTTGCCATTGACGACAAAGCGGTCACCACAGTGACCCTGAGTGGAATAAGGATGCGTCTCCTGAATACCAATCAGATTTCTCCTGGGACATAGAGCCACCAATCGCAGGTACCCATCTAACCTCCAGCCTATCGTCTGCCCCTTTACAGGATTAACTAATCACGCAGAATTAAACACTGATATGCTCTGACTATCACATCATTTAGAGTACCTCCTACATAAATTAATATCAAGGCATTTCAATTACGCAAAAATGCTGCTGAACTTACTGTGTGAATAATTCTAATAACTGATGTTTTGTATCAATTTTAATTACACTGAATACATAAAATTCAAATCGCAGACAGCACTCAAACCTGAAAGACTATCTAACTGCAGCATACCATATTTCCAGCACTATTTTCACAATTAGGCACATTAAGTTCATTTGGCACATTTGATGTTGAAATGCAAAACAAAACATTTTATTAGTGCCACTTCTATCTTATCATTCAACTGTGGGATTTAAGCACCCTTTTTTTTATCAGTTTTTATCATCAGCACCAAAACTTGTCTCTGTTAGCTCAGGTACAGTTGTGGGGATATATGGGATTACAGCTTGCATGCAAAATATACTCAAAATATGCGTTCTCATAACATTAAATGCACACAAGTTGTGGATCATAAGAGAGCCTCGCCAAGGTGCAGATATAACCACTAATGAGTATATCTCTAATCTGACTATTTGTCTTATAATTAAAGTACTGACTGTACAGCTAATGAAAGGTCTATCATGACACTGTCTGTGATTTAAAGCAATAAACACATCAATTATTCATTTCTATTTTGATTCATAGCGACTAATGGTGCTGTGTGTTAATTAACAACAGCAATTGAAACTGGAAAGTTTGTTTGACAGACAGAAACAAAGTGACAAAGAGGGAGAGAGATAGAAAAGGAAATTTACCTTATTGGGATTTGAAGCAGTAATTATCCACACACACTGTGCGTTGCTCTCATATTGAATTGGGAAGTTGGGAGATGTAAAAGTTCCTGATGGCCCTTGAAGATTACTGCCACATGTCTTGACTGTGAAAAAAAAAAAAAAAACATAATGCCATCATAATGAGCATTAACGGTAGAGACAACAGTGTTATTAGCAACAGTAATTGTTAAGTCAGTGCACTATAACAGAGAGACACAAAAACCTTTACAATTAAACAATTTTGGTGATGCTTAAGCAGAGATTCTCAAACAAACCCAGAGCAAAAATACAACACATAGTGGCAGTATAATAAATAATATATTTACTCATATGGTAAAGTAATATAATAGTGTAGTTTAAAAAAAGAGCATAAGACAATGTTAAAAGTGGGGTGACAGAAAGAAAAGACTCAAGTTCACGCAAGAACAGAAAGAGGAACAGAAGGTCAGAAAGATGTTATTGATACTGTCAGTGACACCTCCCTCGATAGCAGTACCTAATTGGAAGCTATTGGCTGTGGAATACCACAGGATTAGCCAGTATTGACTGAAAGAGACACCTACCAGCAATTTACTCTCAAAATCTATTGAAAGTCAACAACTTCCAACTACTAGCTGGGTTATAATTACATTCCATCTTGAAAAAGAACTAAAACATTGAGGAGCCACCACTCATCTTGGGGTAGATTTCACAGAGTGGTGTTCATTTGGTGACCTGTGGTGTAAAAGTGTACACTTAGGGGGTTTGAGAGGATATTCTCAATGTGAATCCATAGAGGCGAACAACTGCATGTCAACACTTGTGCTGTGAAGTCACACAAGCCCAAAGACACTAACTTGGAAGCTACACTCAGTGGGGTGTTAAAAATGACACATGCTAGTTGTTCGATAAACCAACCAAGCCTTCATTAGGCTGTGTGCTCTGACTGGATGTGATAGAGAACCTGCTTGTCTGTCCTTGGGTCGTCCTGTTGGAGTTGGGAGGTAATTTTCTGGTTGGTTTGAAGCAGTGTTTGTTCCTTAATTAGTTTGTTCAGCGGCAGGCCGCAGGAACACTTACAGTTAACAGCCGCACACACACACACACACACACACACAGACAAAATATAAGCACATAAACATGAACACATGCAATGCAAGCACACACAAGTCATGGTGTGACAGCAGACTTTGGATGTGAAAATACATGAAGAGCACTCACAAGGACATGCATTCAAAGATAACCCACCATGTATACAGACAGTTTATAACAATTCCTACGTTTTAGCCCTCACACTCACACAAACACACTCCTGGTTGCTATTGTGACTTCAGGCAAGGGACAAGTAAAATAATCATACCACAGTGTGTTTTTGTGTGTGTTTCTTTGTGTGTGTAATGGGGTGTGTCCGTGAGGTGCTGTAAGAGTGTCAGAGCAAGTACAAGACCCCTTAGAGACAACCTTATATCTCTCCTGTCTGTCTCTCTGTGCTTTCCTGTCTCACTGTCTCCTGAATTGCTGCTCGAGTTCCCCCTAACTGAACCTCGCTGATGCTTGTTTCTCTAATTCTCAATGCATCTTCCGTTGACCTTCTCTTGTACACAGCTCACTGCAATTTATAGACTGATAGATACGTAGAGATGAAGTGTGTGGGTGTGTGTGAGAGTTGCATGTGAGAACTGATTTATCTGCATGTCTTTTGTAACAGTGTGTGCATGCGTGTGGGTTGACAGCTCAATCAGCGTGGCCTGAACGAATGGCCGGCCCATCACTGTGCCAACAGCAGATTGGGCATGGTGTTGCTATAGTGATAGCTCAGAGAGAGTTATCACCAGAATTACCAGAGGAGCTAACATCTCATAATTTATAGTAAACTCCATCCATCTCTTGGCCTGTATCTGTCTGTCTGTCCTTCTGTCTCTCTCTCTCTGCACCTTTTATTCATGCTTTCTTGGTCCCTCTTTCAGCCATTGTCTGTAGTTCATTACACTCATTTGCTTTTACCATTCTGTCCTTCTTTCTTCTACTCTCTTTGTCTATTAACAATTAACAATATTAACATTTTTTCTGCAGGTGTACTGTTAATATTGATTCTTATCCTTAAATTCAATAATATTGTATGTATATTGTATGTATATTTAACCTATAGCTTTGGTTACAGTGAAGCAAACTGCACATCATCTACTGATATGTTGTTATCTTATTAATTTGCTTACCTAACATAAAATGATCAGGTTGACATATACACTTATTTGGAGTTTTTTTTTCTGACAACTTAATGCATGTACATTCAAACTCAATATTGACTCTTTTTTTAGCTTTGTTTCTAACATGGGTCAAGACACATGTTTACTGTTTGTTAATATAATTTTTCTGTCCGCAGTTTGGGCTCAGCAGGTGTCCTCCATGGGTTTATAAGAGCTTTGTCACTGGAAAAATATGCTTGCTGCTGCTAAAAATGAGGCTGATAAGAGCTGAGTTTGCAGGTGAGAAAGGTGCACAGTTGGGTGCCAGTTCTCTGTGGGTTCATTACTAAGAATGTAACCTCTACATTACATATAGCCATTTGACCATTTGATCCAGTGTTTGTAATATAAATATAGTGTGCTGATAGATTTTGAATAAGGGATTTTTTTTTGTTATTAATAGCTGTCTCACTCTCACTGACTGTCACCCTCCCTGTCAGTCAGTCTGTGGCTTTGTCTCTCTCTGTATCTCTGTCTCTCCTTTTCATTATTATGGATTAGGCTCATTTTATGTAGAGGCTCGAAGCCAAAAAGACCACACTATCATTGAAGTGATAATGAATTCCAGATCAAATTAAAAATTTTGATGAGGTCTATTTGGTACTAAAAGCATATTGCTGTAATCACAAGCGAGATTACCGTAATGCTTCCGACATGAACTGCAGCTTGTGTGAATGTATTATAACACATCCTCTTACAAGTTCATGTTCAGATCAACTGGATTCCCCCAGGAGTCTCGCTTTCTCCCTCTCATTCTAACACACGAACATACATACTTGCATATCAACCTTTGGGATGCAGACCAAAATTAAATGATGCTTCAGGCAAGGATCAGTGTCAAAGGCTATACAGTAGCTGCATGCCTTTGCTCTCAGGGCTCTGGAGTTTTGTTTTTTGACTTCAGAGCATTGCTGCCCCCGATAAGAACCTGAAAGGTTGCTTGGAGAAAATGTTCTTTGAGTCTACATTTTATCACTGTTCAGCTTCTAGTGTTTTGACTTGATTCTCTGCTCTAGCATGGCAGAAACTCAGAAGTGTTTCCTTTGGTTTGACTCAAGGTCTATAACTGCTGCTTTCTTAGCAGGATGGCCTTTGCAGTTAGTGGGTTGTCCCCCCAGTGGAGGACTTACGTTCAATCATCCATACAGCAATACCTGCTGAGGCATACCAAGGACACTTAACCCCTACCAGCTCCAGATTACATGCCTGACCCTGCACCCCAACCAGAGAGCAAAAGAAGAATTGGGAAAGAGGTAAATCAAAAACAAAATCGAATCATACGGATGAGTTTTCAAAAGTACACAGTTCGTGGACAGATTTGGAAATGCCATGCTACTGGACAAGCAACGTCCTCTTGGTGCAAATATAACCTTGTCTCAGATTTTTTTTATTTTTTAAATAGGAGGAGACTCTCCTGCTAGCCTCTGTTTTTTTGGTCAAAATCTGAGAAAAAAAAATAAAACACCCTACCATTTAGTGATACATAAAGAAGAGAGAGGTAAAATGTTTCAAACATTTACAACCAAGTCCATTTACACAGTATCAACTCTGCTTGTTTAATTATTGAATATTAAAACCAACATATTACATTTGGTACGGCTAATGTCCTACCAAATAAATTTTATCTTGCAAGGCATTTAAGCTATTAAAGAATATATTATGATGCCTATTGAGTTGTTTTGCTTTGATGACATTATATATAACCTACATTTCATAACAAAATACCTATAAGCTAGGTGTGAGGTGATTTCTATAAATGGTTAACTTCAATTTGATGTAGGGGTCAGAGTTTAGGGTAAAGATTTCATTATTAATGTACATTAATTATTGAGGAAGCCTCACTATAAAAAAGAAACTTTTATCAAAGTAAGTTTGACTAGGATGATGTTAGTCACCTTGACAGGTAAGATAAAATGAAATTCTCAAATGATCATTTTGACAGAAAAGGTTGGAAGGTTTCTTCTGTTTTGATGTGTTTTAAGACAGAAACAGATATTACTTGTCAGGTAATCATGTTCATTATTAACTATTGGCACAACTTGTGTGGAGTATGTTTGACAGTTTTTTACTGTTTCCATTCAGACTCACAAATTTTAGGGTGAATGATTATTACAATGTCCAAAAACCTACGCATGATTCAGACACACTCTCACCAATGTTTTAGAAAGTTCATGCATTCACACTGAGGGTTAGATAACAGGGTTGAGTCAGTATAGTGATTAGAGGCTTCCGCAGGAAAAGCCGAACTGGTCGTTTTACCAGGCTGCCTACAGGAGCAGATAGATTGACCAATGGACACAGAGGATGATTGATGACATCATTAAGCTGGCACACATCGTTCCAAAGGCCCTCACTCTGGTTAGAGCTTTAATGGGTACACAAACACACACACACACACACACACACACACACACAAATACACGTACAGAGAGAGTCATTTAAAGTATCTGTTTTGTCGAGAGGCCATATTCTAAAGTTTCTTTCCGATTCTCTGCTTTTAATCCTTCCTGTTTCACATCAACATACGTGCATCTATTACGTGCGTCTATGTGTCTGTATGAGGTTGCCATGCAGCAACCTTGTGTTAACTCGGTATATTCGGGCAGATCAACTGTACTTCCCTGGAGTTCACTCACACTCACACACACACACACACACACAGTTGGCTCAGTGGCCTTGCCATCTGTCCATTAATCAAGGTGCCACATGGACGCTCTCTCTCTCTCTCTGTCTCTCTGACTCTCTCTCATTAAGTGTTGTAGGAGTGGGCAGAAGGACATTTTGATTTGATGGTTGTTTTTTAGCCTAATTTTATTGAATTTTGTAATTGTTTTACTGTATCTAAATAAAGTGATTAACATTTTGTCTCGTCTCATCCTTTGTAATAGGTATAATGGGCATTTTTTTTTTAAATATATGTTTCCTTTATTTTTTCTCTTATTTTCTTAAAGGCACATTAAGCTGTTTTTAAGTGTTTTGATGGAAGTGACCCGTCAGTAAGTCAGCTGGCTTGATGCTCCCTGACAGATTGTCTCTCTCTCAATGTTATTCATGAATTTCCACTTTAGTTGTTGGCTGGTCTGGATATAAAGGTCAGATTTGAGCTGTGTTCAGCTAGACACAGCCTTTGTCTCCTGATTCCAGATTTGTTCAGCTGGCTGTAACAAAGTATGCTAAATAAGGACACTGTACTTTAGAGAACACAATGTTTTCTCACTGAAGATAAACTGTACATGTATTAAAACCCAACTGTGACTGTTTTACTCTCTCCCACAAGCTTACCTGTTGAACTCCTTCCAAAATGATACTTATTTTATTTGCTCTTACAAAAGCAGTGGATGTGCACACAGAGGCACAGGAACCTGTTTGGTAATTTGGTGGATTAAAATGAAACGCTGGGTCCAGGGTAGTTGAAGTGGTGCAGATCAGGTTGTGTTTATGCAGATGCAACACAGTTTTTTTGTTGGCTTACATATTTTTTTGAACAAAAATGCACTGGCATTTCCACCAGCTCAGATCACCTCTTCAAACATTGTGGGTACCTTAATTAAATTTTCAATCAAAACAGGTACTCAACCTCCTGTGTTATTCCACACACTGGAGCAGTAAGCCACACAGGTTCCATGTTTACACAGTACAAATCATTTGGAGTATGGCCTTTAGTAAACAGAAATATAGCATCCTGACAATAATACCAGAAACATTTTATTAGAACAGTACAGCTTGTTTACCGTTGTGTATTGTAACTACAAATGCAGTTGTAGCCTATGCGTGATCAGAAATAGATTTAATGATGTTATGGAGAAATTTTTCAATGCAGTTCAGTTACTAGTAGCTGCATATACAGAATATGAGATGTGCTGATGTGACTTGCCATCACCAAAGCCCACCATAATCCATCCCGCTGATTTCATAGAATTATACTAACAATGTGATTTGACTGTAGTTCACCTTTCAGATAGTGCTGTGTTTGCCAATTTTGAGCTTACTCTCCTTTACATGTATATTGCAAAAAGGAATGATCATCCATGCACATGCATTATGGGTTATAGAACAAGAGGTTTCAGATGCCTAGAATCCCAAATTCTAGATATTCTAGAAAACCAAATTTCTACACTTGCTTGAATATATCTACACAAGGGTAACATTATATCCTGTTTTCTAAGACCACTTTTAGACATAAGATGATTCTACTCACAGTCAAATAGCTTTAAACTAGCCAATATCTTAGAATTTCAATATTGTATTTTGTCTCTGGGGAAAAACAGATTTCTGTGAATACCTTAAAAATAGCGGAGTAGTCTCTTTACTCTTCTCGTTGCTCTCCAGCTGAGCCACTGTCACCAAAACACTCTATTTTGAAATATGCAATGTTTACAGTTGAATACTACTGTGGGTTTTCTCTTTTGAGTGATCCTGGCATAGAACTCAGATAAAACCATAGCATTTGTTGTCAAAAAGGTACGATTCGAGCGTTACATGTATCTTGTCCTTCAAGCAACCTCTGTGTGTTTATCCAGGGATTTATAGAATTTTAAAGATGGATGTCTTTCTCTTTTACCAAAGTAGGGCAAAGATGTACTGCATTGCAATAATAAAGTAGTAAGCAGAAAAGATTGAATATTTTATCCCAGCAATAATATTGTCAAACAAAGCTTGACCTGTGTATAATTTAATGGCATTTATGGTTTTAGGTAGACGAGTAAGAGATCATGATATGTGAACAATGATTATCATGAGTAGTTTTTGACACTGTAGGGTAGCATAAATTGAGTTTAGGCAGCTTGCATTAGGGGACCATGCAGTGCCTTCCTTTGTGAGATGCTTAAAATAACAAAGATCAACTGGCACAGAATCACTAGTTACTTAGCAACAACTATGCAGTGGGATGGTGCACTTTGTCATGGCTTTGTCAAAAAGTTGCTCACTGAACAGTTGTTCGTGCTGGGAATACCAGCGACTGAGTTTTAAAAATCAACAGAGCTTTAACATTGCACACCTGCTACCTGAGCTGGGTGAAAGTGTCTCAATCGGTTAATATTCTTTTCCTTCAGAGATCCCTGCTGACTGCGGTCTGATAGCTCTGTTTCCCACTGAAAGAGGTCATTATTCCTCACCATACACTGCTTCAGGGGACAACATCAGTGACTTTTAATGTCATTGACAGTCTCCCTTTGGGGAAGCTTAGACCATCATCACATGCAGGTAAATGCAGGACTTGATTGGCTTAATGTCAGTAGCTATATTTAATTTCTCATTATAAAGTATTTAGTGATGATGACTCCCTAACAGCCATTAACAATCTTAAAGAGCCAATCAAAGGGTATCAGCACTATAATATCTCTGATAATGAGTTAGATAATAAGGTTGATTGGCAGGGAACAGTAAGACCCCAAGTGGCACAGCCATATCCTAACCGCACTGGCCCAGTTACATCCTGCCTGCTTACAAGGATGTGTGCTGTCATGCTAACAAAAAGTTTAATGAAGGTCAGTTCCCCTTCGTGCCCGGTCCACAGGAGACATGGGGTAGCATTTGAGGTCCTTTATCAAGAGGGCTAGAGTGCAAGACCCAGGGCTGACTAGCATCTGCCCTGCTCAGTTGTCCCTGGGCAAGATATGGAATCCCCATGGACTCCCAGGGTGCTACTCTGCAGCTGACATTGCACTTTGACCTCCAAGTGGAAAAGAGCCAATAAAAGAGGCCACAGCATTAGATCATCATCCACGTCCAGCTGGACCCAGTGTTTTATTAAGACGAGACTCATAGTGAGATTAAAAATGAGGGAAATAATTCAGTTTAAGTTTTTCCATGAGACCATTTTTGAATCTGTTTTTCACAAATGTTACATCAGGCCTGCTGGGTTGCTTTATTAAGCCAGCGTTCCAATGCTAATGTCTTATGATTGATCTACTGAGTTTTATTTTCACAGAGACTATCATTTAGGTAGAAAGAGTAGGTGTTATATTTTTCAGCTTGTCTTGCCTCCTTCCTCGCCTTCTATTACCCTGATCTCACTCTCTCCCTACTTTTTCTCCCTTTTCTTTCCATGACTCAGTGATTATTAGTTACTGTGGGTGTTAAAGTACCATCTCTCTTTCTTTCTCTTACTTGTGCACATAGACCTTCATGCAGTGAATATCGGCTTTTATGTTAAAGTATGTGTCTCCAGCCACCGTCTGAAGCCTAGTGAAGGGAAACATGACAAATGACTTTGGCATTTAACATGACAGACGCCCCCTTTCTTTCTCTCTCTTTTTGTCTCTCTCTCTCTCTCTCTGCACATATTCTTGTGTTCATGTGTTTGTGTGTGTAGTATGTCTGAGATGGAAACAGGAGCAGATGTGAAACTGGAACCAGTAAGAAAGTTTTAGAGCGAATGTCTGAAAAGTGCAAATTATAAAAACATATAGAGAAATAATAGAAAACACACCCCTGTCTCAAAAATAAAAATATTTTATTAGTTGCCTTTGTCATTTTGCTGTATGCATGAGCAGCTTACATCTTGTTGTCATTTAAAAATTAAATTGCAAATTGCCATTTGTATGCAATTTTATGAAAATGGGTGTAATTCTGGTGCCTGAACAATCACTATCATAACTCCCCTGATAAAAGCATACAACCACAGCATGTTGGTGAGGCGCAAACACTGGATTATGGAGTGTTTTGTTTCATAATTTCATAGCCAAGGGCTTGAAACTGAATTGGGATTTTTTTCCACTATAAACTCAGCCTTGATCAACACAAACTCACGCTGAGGAGAGGCCAAGGCAACACGCTGGCAACATTCTGAGGCAGTGCACATGGGGAGTTGTGCTTGAGTGTTTTCTTACCTTCATTACATCTGTGATTACTGCATCTTTCTCCATCTGTGTCTCTGTCTGTGTCTGCTGCTGCAGTGTCAGTAATTTGTATGCTTGTTCAGATGGATGTTAAAAGCTGTTTCCTACCTTTACAGACTGGTCTGTGGTCACTCCAGGCTGCGAAGACTTCAGCCACTCTCTGGCAGCTGATGGTTTTACTGCCCTGAAGAACATAGTCCTCTCCACAACTGAACTGCACCACACTGCCAATGCTACACAAAAGCACAAATAATGACACACAGAGACAAGACAAGGAGTCAGACATACAGAACAGATTAAAAGATTTTTTTAAATGCATAGAAACCTTATGCTGTATGTGCAGACATGAATGTGTTCCGTGTCACGTCTGTCTTATACGTCTGCATACAAAAGTGTCCTTTAAAGTCTGTGTGTGCATGTTTGTGCATATAAATTGTACCTGAAATCATTGCCATGGCGTTTTCCATTCTCTGGCTCTCCAGGGTCAGGGCAGGAGTTAGACGCCTGTCTCACACCACCCTCATTTACTACACAGAGAGACAAACAGGTGGAGATCCAGGGTCAAACTGAGGCAATGTGTGGCACGTACAAGACTTGAAAAATACACTTGGTCCTGCAAATTGACCCACGTTTAAAAGATAGCAATTTAGCTAGAGGTTGATTAATGTTTTTGTGTTTCTTGTGTACAGAGTTATTTCTAATGAGAAGATAATGTAGTTTTGATGTAACACCTCGAGCCAAAAAAGCTGCCAAACCAACATCTCAAAAAGTGCTGCACTGCACTCTGGCATGACTCTAAAACTGTGGCTGTCATTCTATTGATAGCACTCAGCACAAGACTTCCTCGGGTAATTTTCAGCTCTTCACTTCTGGTTTTGGTTTCGGAAGCCTGTCTGCTTTGTCACTTAAAGGCAGTGGGAAATAGGTTGCAGGAGACGCCAGAAGGCTGAGAGAAGGACAGGTTAGACGGTTTGGGAGGCAGACAGGGATGACATGGCACTCCAGATAAAATCTTAATTCTCACAAAAAAGAAATAGCTAATTCTGACAGTAACACTCCAAACATCAAATTGGCAGAGCAAAGACAACGGACAGAAACATCCCAACACACACACATCTGACTAATGCATCTAATTGTGTACAATACTTCTGTTGACAAATAGAGTGTAAATAAATATTGCTTTTCTTGCCTCTTTATTCACTGCTGTTTTTCCTTTTCTCTGACTTTATTTATGTCTTGCTTCTTTGGTTTATTTAGCTTTCCTTGTTAGTCTTCCCTACTTCCCTTTTCCAGATAAATAACCCCACAGCTATATTTTACTGGATTCCCTCAAAAGACACTCAAGTATAGAATTTTTATTTCCATAAACCTAGACCATTTCAGAGTCTGTTCTCTCTCTTTTGAGTGTTAAAAGTTTTAAAACTTTTAAGAGACATAGCTGCTGGGTTAACTTAAACAACGGGCAGCGTTCACAAATTTGTGTGTTGATGAGCAAAGAAGGAAAGGCAAAAAGCCTCTGTCTTCCTAGGGAAAGCCAAAGAAACATAGCTGTCAGGTATGTGTAAGAATGCAAAACACAGACAACTCTATTCCATTTTAAAACTTTAGTAACTTCAATAATTTTGTTCAAAAAAGCCCTTGTCTGTGGTAGTTTTTCCTGAAACTGAGACGGATTTATCATGTGAAGCTGTGACACAACAAGAGTTGCAGTTGTGATGCTGTTTCTTAATGAGCCACATTCCATTTACGACCTATTTTTACGCAATTAAGTGCCCCATGTGAAGGGCTCCTTTGTATTCCTTAATGATATCAGGATGAGATTAAAATTATTTAAATAATCCTTGAGTTCCCCTCATCTTTCATTCACTACAATAAATGAAAAACTAGGGCACTCTGTTTCTTCAGTAGTCCATCTGTTTCTAATATCTGGTGTGAGTAGAATGTTATTAAAGGAAGAAAACTGTTTTGGTATGCGTATTTACTCCAGCTGTAGAGCAAACAAAACACCCCATGATGTACTTTGAAATTCAAATGCATGGATTGATATTCAAATGACTGACAAATACAACTAATCATGAACTTTGCTTTTGTATAATATTCAGCTTATATAGTTGTAACTATAACATGTAGCTTTATAATTCAGTTACGATATGAATTGAAAGCAGCAAACAGCAAACAATGTGGCGGTACTCTATAAATCACTTATTCAATTAGTATAATGCAGTTATGTTTGATTATAGAAGAACATTATTCTGTGTATGTTATTTGAATGAAGAGTACATTAACTTCTTTATGTCTCATTATTTTTGCTTTTTTTTTGCATATTTTTCTTTAATAACTTTAAACTCATCAACGCCTTGACTTCTATGTAAAATTTGCCACTGTAATAAGTCACTGTTTTACTCATCTAAACAAGGTCTTTTTGTACAGAACACTGCTCACAAAAAGAGTGCACTAGTAAAGGAAAGAGGATAACTGGAAGAAAATGGTATGTACAGCTGTTTTTGCGAAAAAATGCAAAGTCTGTGAAAAAAATTAACAAATGTTTAAACTACTGAATGTGTTTGACTTCAAATGGCACTGAAAGCTGATTAAGCCCAAGCTTCTTATTGCTTTGAAATTAAGGGTAAAAAAAAATATTCTGAGTATGCTGTTTAAGTATTAAGTTTCAATGTATTATTTCTGCATCATAGGTGCAAAGTAAATATTAAAAAAAGTGGAAAAGGTACAATTTTATCTTATCCTTAACAATGCCAAAGAACTCAAGGACATTTTAATTTTCAAACACACACACAGACACACTCCCACCCAGGCTGTCTGGGCTGTCCGACTAACATGCATGTACATGTTGAGTTCGTATCAACAAACCCAGCAGGTGGTTGGTGTGTGTATGTGTGTTTATTTGTTAGAGTAGATAGTTTGTTGCTTTGTTGGAGCGGCTAATTTGACCATCTGGACTATTAACACCATAGCAGAGGGACTGGTTACAGTATTAGTACTGTGCGCACACACAAACATACACACACACACCCACACAAAAATAAATAAATAAATAAATATGTAAATAAATATAAACAAAAAAAAGGAAAGTAGCAAACTTACACACATACAAATGTACATGCTTAGGTGCAATAACACATATACTGGAATATAATCATAGACAGAAGCACACACACAAAGATACACACACATACACGGATACACACATAGCTTTTGTGCTTCATTGAAAAGACAAACCATTCAGAGCAGTGCAAATTAACATCTGAACCAATCAGAGCCAGACTAATTAACATAAGAATTCACATCTGTACACATAAAACCTCGAGCATGACTCTCCAACCTGTCAGGAACCCTGATGAATCTTAGATGGACTGTGTCTCTGTGCTTAGCTCAGCTCATATAGTATTTAAGAGATTCGTTTATGAACGCACACACACAAAAACACACAGCGTGGGTAAGCAAATAAGAATAACAGGATGATAAATTAGAAATGTTAAAAAATGCATAATTTGTCAACATGCAGACCAAACAACAACAGTGACAAGTTAGGCTACCTACCTGTATTTGTGTGAACCCTTGCATTAATGCGCCTGTGCCTACATTTTTCTGTGTAGGGGTGTAAATATGTGCATATGCATATTTAATATCTAAACATGAGAATGAATCTCTGAGTGAATCTCTCTCTAATTGTTGAAATTAAACTAGGTGGTAGTCGCCTAAAGTACATTCATGTCATTAGAACATGAGTATAATGTGTGACGTTAGTGCTTCTTTGTGTTTGTAATAGAGTCTGAGAGAGCAGAAGAGGCAAAATGAAGAGAGAGTAAAGCGAAAGAGAAATAAAGGGGGAACTCTATGTAAAATGACTGTAGAATATGTTCAGTTTGAGTGGGTACTGACAGTTCTAATCAGTGAAATTTCAGTTAATACTTTGCTCTTTCTTGGAGATTTTTCAAGCTCTTTGTAAATGTTCTCATAAAGTCAGGATGTTCAAAAGGCTTTCAATGGAATGAAATGATATTCTTGTGGCCATTTTTATGTGTACATATGCATAGTGATACTTGATGATTTTACTTCAGGGTATTAAGTAACTTATTTTTGATATTTGTGATTTCTACAACATTAAAAGGAAACTGTTGTTGCTCCAAAGAGGAGCGGTGGATTAAAAGGGACTTTTCTGGTGCTTGTGAAAGGTGAAGCCCATGATTTTTAATGTTCTGTGTAAATATTAAAATTACAGCAATTGTAGAATTTTAATTTGCTGGTAACTGTGAGAGGTTATAGATCATCAACTTATATAGAAACGTGAATACCGGGAGAGATCCACTAGTTCCTCTTTTATCATTTTATTAGCCTTATAAACTCAGTAATTACTTAGATGCCTAATACGACCTCTGCACTAAGGACTAAAAAAATTTAGTTAAGTTGTGTGATCAGAAGAGAGGACAGGGGAAGAGGAGAGGATAGGAGAGGAGAGGAGAGGAAAGAAAAAAAGGAGGAGAGAGGAGAGGGATGAGGAAATAAAGTAGAAAAGGCAGAAGGGGGTGGTAAACAATATTACAACAGCTGATTCACATTCCCTGAACAAGCCCTGAGCAAGCCAAAACAAACCATGATTAAGCTTATCAGAACAAGCCATGATTAAATATATCAAAGCAAGCCATGAAGAAGCATGCATAAATGGAGACACCATGACCAAAATACATCTACAAAACATCAAACAACAAAAACACAGCAGTCAAGCAAAAAGCAAAAAGCAAAAAGCATGCTCTCATAAAGGCTGTTGCATTTTCAGCAGATTTGTGTCGTAAAAAAATGTCACGTCAGTCACAAAATTCAGCTCTATGTCTCTGTGAACTGACGTTGCCATGTGTTGTTCAAAAGGTGAAATAAGGTGTTTGTGTTTTCAGTAAATAGAGACACAAAGTGTTGAAATTAAACAGCCTTTCTAGGAGATTTAGAAAAAAAAATCTAGAAGCAAAACTAATCAAAACCAAAACAAGTCATCACATGTTAGTTCATTAGCCAAAAGTGACATTAAGACGTCAACTCACATATTGAAAACTTGTTGCTGGAGTCTTTGCCAGGGAATAATTTAACGCCCCGCGATTTAAAATCTACTGATCGCTTCACTGTAGAGGAGAACAAAATACAGAAAAGAGAAGAAAAAATCAGAGAACAGATTGGATAAAACTGGGAAAAAATGAGATCTAGCATAGAAAATTTCTTAAAAGGGCACATTCTTCTCCCTCACAATGCTGAGAGAGAGAAGAGTACAGTAGAAAACAAAAATACACAAGGCCAAAATAAATTTTAAAATGGTGGACATAGATAGCAAGAGAGCTAGAGAGAGACAAAAAAAGGAAGGTCATAAGCAAACAGAGAAAAGAAGAAGGAAAAATTATATCGACAGCACCACTCAGCACCATTTGTTCATAAGAAGCAAGATATCTCTCTTTCTCTTTCTCTCTCTCTCTGTCTCTGTCACTCAGAAACAGACATCAGATGTTGAGGTGTTTTGCTGGAAGCCCCATCACATTCTGACCAAAAGCTGCTAAAGGAAAATTGCAGCTTTAATCAAAATGACAATGATGCAGCTCTGTAATCAAAGCATTCACATAATGGCATGTTAGAAAATAAATGGTTCCTTTAATCAGAGTAAATCAAAGACGAGAACAGACAAACTGATGGAGGGATCCCTTTGAGCGTGAGCTCTGTTTTCCAACATGGTTACATCAGTTCATTACAAGGTTAGCAATGTTGTGCCTGTATGCTCCTGTATCTCAGCATGTAGCCTATGTTTGGAAAAGACAGTATGGAAAAAAACATGAGTGGGCGAGAGCTGTATTTGAATCCAGGCAATCAGAAAAAAAAACCCAACCCCCCCTGGGGCAGTCTCAGTAAAACTCCCTCCAGATTTGATTTTTTTGACCTAATTTGTCAAAATTAAATGAGTGCACTACCAATGTAAAGGATGGAAACATAAACAAATATATCTTGTCCTGAATGACAAAGTACAGTGACAAATCACTTTAATGAATGTGTGATAAAGTGGCTGACAGACGTCGTTTTCATAATGACCTGACTAATCCATTGAATGGTGACAAATGGCAGATGAGTTAATGTGCTATAATTATCCTAATGTTATACAGTGGCTAAATGCACACACATTAGTTACATTATATTTGACACGGTTAAATTACATCATGTGTATTCTGTGCAAACAATTATCCTAATGTTGCAACATACATGCACATGTGTTTTTGGTCATTTACACAAAATGTTGATGTTGCTTCATGGATTAATGGGCTAACAATTAATCTATTGCAAAGAAGCTGAACATCAGCTCCATTCATGCATTATTGTGGTAACTTACGAGCGTGATTATTCAGTGTGGTTCCAACTGGATTTGTGTAAGTGTGTTGAGTGTCTGTGTGACAAGGGTGACAGGACCCGACCCCCACCCTATGATACTCAGTTTGAATGAAAAATGTGATGCTAGGTACCTAATTAATCTTGTGAAATAGCTGTTAATACAAAGTCTGAGACGAACACATTTACCAAGCAGGGCCATTTCTTCTGGTTCAATCACACTCTATAGCCACAATATTTGTGACCATAGTACTGTTTATCATTATGTGAGACTGGCACATTAACACCGCCTTTTTAACATGTACATATGTCACCAACATTGTTGGGAAACAATAAATTAAATCAAATAGTGTACATTGTACTCACATTTTTCTGCCATAGTAGGGCTTTTATGTTATCACAGTTTTACTACACAACAATTGTAGCTTCTTTACATTTTTTTTCACAATAACAAGATTGTCTTAATATCCACAAAATATTTTTAAAAAAAAAACTCAGTCAAATTTTGTGTTTATAATATGTGTGATATGATTTTAAGGCTAGCAATCAAAAAAAGAAATTACACTTACTGGTTTATTCTATCTAATAGTTTTATGGTGGGTGACAACTAACTCTTGGATGCATTACCGCCACCTACTGTGACAAAGTGAGAATGAATAGATGAAGATGTGATTAAAGAGCAGCAGAATTATTTACAGGATATTATCACATGTATTATTAACGCAATATAAATATTTCATTTTTAAATACCAAGGTTATTATAAATATCAGCTAAACTCAACGCTCCTATTACGAAGTGATAACACATCTTCATTAATAATTCAACTGCAAGAGAATCCATAATAAAACATCTAGACATAATTGCTTTTTCTCATATGACAAAAATACCACAGCTAACACCCTTGACAGTGATCAAGGTATAACACACAATGCTTTTATCTATGCAAAGGCATTGTTGTACTTAATTTATTTTGTTTTTTAATACGAGCAAATGGGAAATTATGTCTATTTACTGCTGTATGAAAAAAACCCACAGGATTTTGTGTATTTAAGTCCACTTTGATTCCTCCTGATAACAAGATTTTTAAAGACTGATTGGTTGCTGTTTTCTTAAGTTGAGAAAACATTTTTTCACAGTAGGTCAAACTAATCAGGAATAAATCTGAATTTTCCTTTCATCTTGAAGTAATTGATTTTAAGATTCTTCATTAATGAGTTTGCACTGAGCAACTTGTGTATCATGTTTCCTTTAAGCAGAGTACTCATATGAACTGAAAGCAAAGACACACTAATTTCACAGAAAACCACCTACACAGAAAATCTCATTTATATTCTTGACACTTATGTCATAGCTATTCAAAATGAGAGGATGTCTAACACAGTATCTGGGCTTTTTTCAATAAAAATCATATATTTCTGCATTTCATTTAACACCTTTTTTGTAATGGCACAAAGTTTTTTTGCCGTTTGCTTCAGGTTGCTATTTTGGTGACTCAATATGAATCAGCTGCACTGAGATGGGTGCAACAGGGCAAAAAGGATATGTTAGTTAAGACAATATTGTATAAACAATTGTGTAGATAAATAAATATATATGTATGAAATTTGGACATTAAAAGCACTGTCGATCAACAGACACTTATTTTCTGTTATTTTAAACAGTAGGGGGAAACTCTGATCTAGATTAAAGTCTTACAATCAGGTTTTAAATGTATTCCCCCCTTGTTATGCAGCCAAATCAGGGAATCTGGGCCAAAAATAGTTTAAAGTCAAATTTGTTTTTGCCTGTGCAAATTCATTCACAGTACAAAGCCCCTGTTAATATGCATCATAAAACCCGTCCTGTGTGAATATGCATCAAAGTTAAATATGCCCATGTTAATATTCTAGCCTACAAGCAGCGGCTCTACTGCAAACAACAGATGGAAAGGCATCATCATTTAAGTAAACCATATTTATGAACTAAAATATTGTGTATTTAACAAAACTATATTGAACTGGCAGCATAATAAATAAACTGAAAGAAAGTTAAATATTTTAAGTAAGAGAATAGACACTAAGACATAATCTGGCTCAGTAACACACAAGTTGATCTATATTCTAAACAGAAGCATTTCCTTGAGCTTGATGTTGGCTTGATGCTGGCTTGATGCTCTACTTTCAAACACAAATCCATTCTTTTTTAAAATTTATGAACAAAAGCTAGAGCTACTTTTTTACCCAGGGAAGGATCCAGCTCACTGGCTCATTTATTTTAGTCATACTTGCTTGTTCACCTAAGTTGCATCTGGGTTTCACATTTCTCTCTGGCAATGGTGGCACATGCAGATGCAGCAGCCAGTAGCACTTCTAAATTTTCTATATAGCTAGTGGATTTTATGAGACTATCACAGCCCACAGCATCTTCTGATCTCCCAGACAAACCAGTCACACCACCCAGAGGGAAAGGGATGAGAGCCAGGATAAGAACCATTAGTCCAACTTGGACCCAGGACTGCTCCTAGCTAATGACCCTTTGCATGAAAATGAAATGGACAAAATGGGACTCTTGTTGGTCAAGCAATGGAAAATCAAAGGCTGTTGTGCCCTCGTCTATGCAGAGACCACCACAACATCCCATATTGGGTTGTTGCAATGAACGGACAGACTGGGAGGATGACCATATTATCATCAGTATCTTCTTACTGTTGTCCAGATGCAAATTTAAAAAATGCACAGATTTACTTTCTAGGTGAAGGCTACATGTCCATATAAATACAAACAACTGTATTTTGTTTTTTTTATGATTTTTATCCTTTGTATTGTATGAAGGACAAAAAACTTTTATTTTGTTGTGTAACCCTACTTTGTGCGAGGATGAATAAAATTACCTTGTACTTTGTAATGTCTTGACACTGGTAGTGTGGAAAAATGAACATTCTTTATAGAGCTATTTTAAGCAGACATTACCCTTCCACTGAACCCACTATTTTTGTTTTTTACTTTTTTTTAAGTATCCAAATGGGAAAGCTAGTATCTTCTCCTGGTCACACATGATCCTAACTAAGTACTAAAATATCATTAAATGATTTAGATCATAAGCACCAAAAACAGATATTTCTGCCTTATTTTTCAGAAATGAAAGACCAAACAGACATGTTAAACAGGCAGCTATTAGCAAATGTAACTATGTGCAATGAGTCAACAAAGCACCGCTACACTTACAGTAATGATCCCTGAACTATTGATATTTCAACAGCAAACAAATGAGTTAACAATGAAAGCCCAACCTGGCAAAATGCAAGTTTCAAAATACTATTAAAGATGATAAAGAGGTAGTTTATATATTTATGACTTCATATGAAACCTCTAGGGCCTGCAGTGTCTCTGCGCTGAGTCTGACTAATGGTTTTTGAGACAAGGCTAACAAGGAGAAGGAATTTGAAATTTATTTACACAAAAACTAAATGTTACATTCCACATGTGCAAAATGCCTTCTTTTATCATTGACTATAATTATTCAAACATTAAAAGATATAAGGACATGATCATGAGCAGGTTTTAGACATTATGAGGGTGAAAATCATATCAAAGGAGCCAAGCAGTCAACAATATCCAGTATGTAAAACCTCCTGGAGGAGTGTACTGTCTTGCTGTTCTGAGTTGAATAATGTTTCCATACCAGTGGTTGACTGGTGTTTCTTTTGTACTGACTGATTTTTTTTTGTTGCCATAGCAGTGACTGACTGATAATGCCGTCAGTTGTTCATTAAGAGCCAATCACAGCCCTGCAGACATAGAAACTTATGAATACGTAATGAAGAGAGATGATGGAGGAATGTGATTGGTAGGTTTTGCCGCAGGGAAGGAAACAGATTGTTCATACCTGACACACACTTAGACAACAAACAAGCACACAGAAACACACTCTGCACACACAAACAGACTCTGAAACACAAACTCTTTCACACACACATACACACAGTAACCCACACCCATACATTTACATTACTTATACAAAGAAGCACACATACTGATAGATAAATGAAGTTAAAATAGGCATGCATACATACAAAAAAATCCCTGCCTGTAATAAATACACATCTATAGAGCAGAAGACACTTTAGCTGTGACTAGAGTTCAAATACCACTACAGATAAGTGGGGACACTATTCTATATGCGTAAATGTATGCAGATTCACACAGACGTGTGGACAAAGATATAGTCCAAGGACAGGACAATCAACAAACACACACATTCACAACCAAGAGATGAAGGCTGGGGACTGGATCAGAGTGCCATGCTTGAAATAGTGTGGACAGAATATCTAATCAGTACAACTTCAAGCATTTACTTAACCCCGTACATGTTTAAGATTTTATTTGCTTGTCATATTCAGACAGAATTAGTAAAGCAAAAAATCTAAGCCCAGAGCCATAAAGAATGTGTAAACAATGGTAAAGTACAGGGAAAGGGAAGCTAGTATATTTCTGATCCAGAAGGAGTTGTATGTCTCTATCTTATCTTTTAATGATAAAATGAAAGGTTTCCAGTATGTAAACAGCCTTCAAGGATGTGACTGTCTACAGTGCATAGTAATTATTGCAGCACACAATGTCTGAACCAGGAAACAGAATCACAGATGCAAAATCACCCTGCATGCACAAAACCCATCAGGGGAGGTGGTTCAACCAGATCATTTAGGCTCAATGTGACATCCACAGACATTGGCGTATCTTGTATTATCCACTAGAGAGCGGGGCTAACTTTGAGTAGCCAAATGTATGACTACAGTATTTTTGTAAAACATCTTTGCATCTGATTAGAATTCATTAATTTATAAGTAAATGTTCATTTATATTCAAGATGAGGGCTGCTAAAAAGTGTTGCATTGTTCCTATTTTCTGTGCATGGGCCATTGTTAAAACAGTCACAAGGTAGGGTCAGGGTCAAGATCCCACTTACATAAAGCAATCAGAAGATAGATGTGACATTTTCATTATGCTGATGTTGGAGATAAAAAATGCTTTCTAAACATTTCAAATTTGGATGCCGAAAGAGGCTATTGATTAAGAGGTGCTACCAAGAATTCAAACCGGTTGACCACTGAAGGTCAGCATAAGAAGTTAGTGCAGCAGCTCTGTCCATTTTTATGGGGATAGTTCCATCCTGTTTTATCTTCCTGTATTAGTAACGTTACTAATACAGTTTAGGCATACCAACCTGGATAATATTCTAAACCCCAGATAGACCTTTCCTGCAGGCTCAAAGCAAATTAAATTCCCTTGCCTTAGCATAAAATATAGCCTGATTAATTAATGATGATTATTAATTTAACAAAAAAGGAACACAAGAGCAGAAATATATTTGATTACACAAATTTAATCAAGATTCTAACTGAGCCTTTAACAGGCAGTATCATTATATCCCCCTTTTGCTACTTGTGGTTCGGACTGGAGGTGCCACCAGCAGCTGTCTCTGCTCCATTAGCTCCTTTTTTTTGCCTTAACTGACAAATCTGTGAGCAAAATCACAAAAACACGAGTGTTTCAACCACCCTGGCAATATGTACTTATACTGTTAAGGTTGACTTTGTTGCAGGAGTGGGTTCAGAAAACTCAAATGAACACAGTTGCTGTTCTTTCAGAAGAAGGATCCCAACGTTAAACAGCTACTGCTCAGCCAACAGAGGATTAGTATTTCATGTTTCAGTTTTTGTTTTTAATATATCTTAAAAGCTGAAATACTTAACTTTTTGTGGTTAAAGGTATAAGCAAAAATATTGAATTTGTTATATAAGGATGTGTGGGATGTGTGGAAGCCTTCCATTGACTTGGCTAATAAGAATCTGCTGTTGCAAAACTTGAAAATGCACCTGCAAGAACAGTGTGATACTGCTGGATTTATGTTCAATTTTTAGGTGTGGAAATAAAAAATATGCTTTGAAATGCTTGGATAGATCTCGAGATCAGCAGCTCTTCTCTCAGCAAGTACCAAATCATAGAGGTGCAGATATGTCAAGCCAAACAATATCAGTAAAGTACCTTAGGGGTTGAGGTGTTTTGTGATCAACATATAAATTGATAAAGATATTATTTTACAGTTAAAACATCACAGATGGTAGTTAAAACAGTTCATAGCTAAGAAGTCTATCTGTACCTGTACTAATCATGTAGACCACTACCACTGACACCGCATTTGGGGTGTATTAATGTATTTAAGAGACAGGGCCATCATTCACCTACAGGGTACAAGTCCTTTTCTTAAGAAAACAATATTCCTAAAACGTTAATTAATTTATTGACAACCTGCTCCATATTTGCAGAGTAATTTATTAAAACATTGTTAAAATTATGCATTACAGAAACAAACTGTTTATCACTCTGTGGTTTGAATCCTCTTAGCCTTTCATTTCCAATTTAATCTCTGTTTGCTTTAAGTTCGGATCACAAATTTTTTCTTAAGGTCTAAGTCTATTTGAAAGATTTAAGTCCTGAGGATTCTGGTGAGGTCAGAGTTCGTTATGTGCATTTAATGATTGTGTTTCCATATAAACTGTGACACTCTGACTTTGCAGCATTGCCAAGATCCCTCCATCCTTACTTTCCTGCCCCCTTCATCTCCACTTTCTGGAATGTTAACATTAATTAATAAGAGCAAGACATTATTTCTCAGTGTTAAGACTAAAATTCGTACAGTAAATGGAACTACTGGCAACCATTCAATTGACTTGATTGCTGGCTGAATGTCCTGCTAACTGGCTAACTGCCAGACCAAATGGTTGACTGACTGGCTGACTGACGAGACACTCTAGGCTTTTGCCTGACACTGTTAACCGAGCTACTTACAGTAAGTGCAACAGCAGTAAAACTCAGATTGACCAGTGGATTGACTGACTTTGTAAACGACAATTACACTGTAGGAATATAGCTTATTGTCTGTAATGATGTGTAATGCAATTTGTTTTAATAGGCTCCAACTGAAAAATTGCAAAGCTGTCTGGCTAATTATACTCTGTTTTAAAAAGACTGGAATTGCGCAAAATTAAATTATATTGTGATGAAAATGTTGCATGAGAGAGTTACGAAACACATTTGAAATGACTGTTTGGTGGTTAAGGATAAATTTCCCTAAGTGATCCCCCAGTTGCACAGTGAAAATACAATCAAACAGATTCATTGGTGGTAGGTTTTAATTGACAACTGATTATATAATTGATGTGTAGGCAAAGTATAATGACAGAAGCAACATTATTGCCAAATAATAAATGGGCTCGCCACTGCAATGTTGTGCCGTTATATTTTTGCTGTACTAAAAAAACATTTACAAATAGAACATTTAAAATACACGGTTAGTTGGTAGTTCATCCTTTGAATTAATCAAACCACTACATAACATATCATTAATACATTTTTTAGTCAGATATGTGTTTTGACTAGTTTTTTTTTTTTTAGCACATTGTGGTGTCTGGAGTGAACAGACTTGACTTGAAACTACTCAAATCTTCTTTTTTTTGTATTGTCGATACAAAGTTCATAAACATTTAAAACAGTATCGGGGCGCCGGTTAAGCTCGATCGGTAGCACAAGCGTCCCATGTACGGAGGCTTAGTCCTCCTTGCGGCGGTCGCGAGTTCGACTCCGGCTCACACCCTCTGCCGTGTGTCACTACCCCCTCTCTCTCTGTCTCCCCTCTTCAACTCTATCCTGTCAAATA
>JAPZDY010000008.1:8764886-8776883 GCA_029783645.1 Ctenochaetus hawaiiensis | reverse complement strand
CACAAAATGCAGTCGGAGCCAGTTCTTGTTGCTAATGATGGGAGAGGGAACATTGCTGCCTGACAACCTGAAACAAAAGGAAACAAAAATCATGTTAACCTTTTGTAATAAAATACAGCAAAAGACTATTAAAAAAGATAGACAAGCAGTAAACATGTCAATGCAACAGACACTAAAAATCAGCCAAAGATACATTTACTTTGCTCAAGATTTATTTCACCTTCTTAATGTTGTCTGAGCGCCTGCAGTTTGTATTTGTGTGAGTGTAGTGTGCAGTTGCCATCTATATTGAAGTGAGTCAAACTTAAAGTGAAATGTGTTTCTAATGGCTAGGACTTACTTTTAATACACTGTCAGGACTTTACTGCCCAGAACAACCAGTCCGCTTCTGCAGTTCCAACAGAGTAACTGGGAATCATGTTGCATGCTAAGGATGCCTAAAGTGTTCTTTAAGATGAACATAGCATCTTTTACATGTTGCTCTTGCCAGGATTGCCTAATCTTGTCAGCTGATCAGGGGATTTGAACCAACAACTCTTATCATAAGCTGAATTTTTGTGGTAATTTCTGAGGTTGTAGATTGGAGCTGGCATTCTGCTGGACTAAATTATAGTGATTCTTATCATTCCTAATATTTTGTTGCCTGCTATGAGCCTATATTATCCCTATTAGCCTGATAGATGCCATTATGACAAGATTTGAAAGAACTACTGGACTGTCAAACTGCAATATAGCACCATTACCAATATTAGCTTTTTTTTTTGAAGCACTCTTACGAACTGAGGCTTTGATGGTGCACAGCACTAGTAGATACGACCCAATTTACAACTCTTTCATCAAGTGGGGAGGATAAGTTCCCTTAATTGGCTGAGAAAATGAACAAGGCTCTTGTGGTTGGCAAAGTGAAGGGTGTTAGGTCACTGTTGGCAGCTGCAGGAGAGGGGACCGCTTTCCAGTTGACATCTAGAGTATGAAACTCCCTTATTCCTGTACAACTTCAAATATCTGGAGCTCAAATACAATCTCTGCTGGCAATAATCCCTCTCTATACATCAGCTCTTTGATGTATGGTACTTTCATCTTGCAGTGTCAGCCAACAGGTGCTGTTTAGTTCTCATTACATTTTCGTGGTGTAATATCATCCAAACTGTTACATTTTGAGACACAGGTCTCACACGTTAACAGAGTGGAGTATGAAGTGGGCTGCCCTCTCATGTTTGCACGTCTCCTGCTATAAACTCCTGCTGTTAACCTTCGCAGTCCATTAATATGAACACACAAACATGCGTGTGGATGCATGCTTACACTCATGGACATTAAATTGTATGCAACAACAGCCATGCCCTCTGATAACAGCAGTTTAAAGTGGAGCACAAGAATGCTGAGAAGGTGTTTTAGAAGGTGTGTCTTTGTGTTTTTTCGGTTTGTGTGTGTGCGTATGTGTGTGTGTGCATAAGTGAGACAGAGAGGGTCACCTTGTGCCCTAGATCAGTAGGATACTCTGATGTCTGCTATTAGTCACTCACACACACACACACACACACACACGAGCATACACACAGAAAGTGGTTTCAGAGGGCTGGGCAGACACAATCTGGTTGATTTACATGGTAAATAAAGCGCCAACAAAGCAATGCAATTACACAACTGTGAGTGTAGGTGAACAGTATAAATAAAAATGTTCTTAGCAGGCACCTTTGGACATCATGCGATTTTTTTTATGCGCTTTAGGGAAAAATAATTCTGTAATAGCCGTATATATATGTTCCACTAAAATGCTTAGTAATTTTATTTTTATTTTGTTAGCAACAGAAGAATTTTACTCATTGTATAAGCTGCTTTCACATTTGGACTCCTGACAATATCAGGATTAGGTGTGAACATTGTGCGGTATTGTCCTTCTTACAATTAGCAAACAACAAGGGACTGTACATGTCCATGTGTTCTCAGAAATTCTATTGGGTTAAGGTGAAGTGTGGCACCTAAAAGAGCCTCAAGGAGGCATGAGATGTGTGTACTGCACATTGACAATGGTGAATGAAGCCCCTGACTCATTTATCATGATGAATGTTTTGGCATTTATATCGATACTATACTGTATCAACACCAGATTGTTCATGGGCTCAGAGAGAAGGCAGGATAAAATCCTACGAAAGGACTCACAATTAGCCATTTGTGTTCACACACAGCTCGCCCTGGTAATGTTTGTAAAACTTAAGGGTAGTAGTGCATGTGTGAAAGGGGCTTTTAACCTCAGGTTAGAAAAAAAAACACTATAATGGCATGTTCACACCAGACACAAGTAAAGTTATTCATATGAGGGAATTGCATGTAAAGTTAAGGTGAAGACGCTGTCAGATGTGAGTTCTTGTTGGGTGACGCAAAAGATGCGAACTGCACGGCCCAAAATGTGCATATGGAGTGAGTTACTAGTGTGAATGATGCAATTTGCAATGTGTTCAGCGCACTAGTCATATGTGAGAGTTTAAAATATGAACTTCTACACATTTGACACTCTAAAGAAGCGAGTGAACTCAAAATATTCCGGTGTTCAAATCATGCTAATAAAGTGTGCATTTTATTTCCCACCTGCCGTCTTTCTTTTCCTCCTCCTTCCTCTCTCTTAGCTCTCCTCTCTGTCTTTTCATAGGTGCAGAATCACTCAAACACACATATTATTCATATTTACAGCTCTTAATTCAAGCCAAGCAATGACATCATCACCCAGAGTGCATCATTAAGTGTAGAGTGTGTGCAAATTCAATCCATTTCAGTATTAAAATAGGAATTAAATCATAAATCTTTACAGACAGCCCGTGTCTGAGCCGTTAAAATATTAAAGTGTATATTCAGGAAGCACTTAACATCTCAAAGCTGCAAGATAAAGGTAGAATTTTGAAATTTTGCAGTTACTGAAAGATTAGAGAAACTAGCTGGTGGCTAAAAAGTCACCAGTCTGGATCCCCACAGCAATTAGGAGCACCTACATTTTTGTGCCATGCAACCCAGCAAAAGATAATGGGATGTAGCACAGCTGCTGCATTGGTCCTGGGCATGAATGTACATAAAGAACGATGATTCTGAAAAAAGGCCATGAGTGCTTGGCAACTACTTACATGGATAATTAAAGCTTAAAATGACGCTTCCAGCAAAATGCTTCATACTTCCAAAAAAACATCGGCTTCTGAACTGCTGAGAAGCTAGTTGATTTTCCCCGTGTGGACAATTTGTAATGCATTATTAAATCATTCATCTATGCTGATAGCTTCTGTCTGTGACTGGTAAGTGTTCTCCCAAGATATCTGCTGTAAAAGCACTTCAGAGCTGCCCAGAGTTATTATAGATCATCTTCGGAAAGACTCAAAGGATTTTTTTTTAATACCTTGATCTGAGAGGGTGTCCTAGCCTTCTCTGTGACTTTACAGTGACATGGGCATAAAATATATTGAGTGAATCATGCTTGCTGCCAAGGATTACTTACACTAAAAAACTTCTGACAGTGAAAATACAAAAAGTTTTGCAAAGACACCAACAAGCTTGTGGGATTGTTTATTCGTATGAAATAACAGACAAAATAATTTTAAAAAATGCAAAGATGGGTTCTTATTTGAGTGCACTTATCAGATTTATCAGAGGTGCTCAGTCTGTAATACATTAGCTTGTGTAGCCATAGCTAAACCTGCTATGACATGACTGTTGTTGCTTGCTATTAACTCTATCTCATTCAAAAGTAAACTACATTAGCTACTTAGTTCAGTGTGACAAGGAACAGGAATAATCAACAGGACAGATTATCATGGAAGTTGTGATCTATTTTGCAAAACTCTGTCGGTTCTTGACTTTGCTTGCAATGTGTTCTGTATCTAAACACTCAGGACAAAAACAATGCTTTTGAAATTTCACTGAGGTGCAAATTGATAGCACAACTGGTCTGGAGACACACAAAAAAAGTGCAAGATTGCCTTGTTCCTATCTTGAAAGAAAGCAACTCTGTTTTAAAATAAAGTTGATTGTTGTTCTTCTCTGGAGAATCAGAAGAAATTATTTGTTCTGGTGATATTTCACACAGCACCATCTTATAAGGCACAGCAAATCCCAAGGATCCCAGCAGTTTCTTTTGGGAGAAAGTGTTTTAGATATGTTGGGAAATCTTAGAGGACTCTGCCAGCAATCACCCACCAACCATGGTTGTCCCCAGAAACTCTCCTTTCTCTGAAATCAGGTCTTACCAGGTATATATATACTGAAAACTTTTGGAAGTTCCAAGTTTAACTACAACTAGGTAGAGTGGAAAAAATAAATACTGAGATGGAGAGTGAGTGTGTGCACATTTATGTGTGTTGCAGGAGCAAGAGAATAACAAGTGGAGACTCGCCAGAGGGACCAAGAGAACATAATTGATTAAATACACTAGACCAAAAGAGCATCTCTCCCTCTCTCAATCTCTCTGTCTACCATCCTCCCATCCATCCTCTGTGCCTCTACTCCTCCGTGGATATACAAACCTGCTATTCCACCGGCAGTATTGGAATGAGGGAGCGAGAGGAAATAAAGAACCATGGGGTGGTGGTGGGGCGGAAGGAGGCAAAGATCGATGGAGGTACAGGGAGAAATGTGGGGAAGCAAGGAGGAGGTGAGGAAGACATACAGACATACTGAGCGAGGTACATTGGCTCATTTGTTCACTTGTTAATTATTCATTTTAGCATTTAAGCAGAATGCACTCACAAAACACAAAAGGCAGTACCACTGGAAAACAGATTTTAGTAATGGTAATTAATGAATAGATAAATGAATAAAACATAAATTACATTTTTATCAAAAAGGTCATTTTCTGCAATGTAGAACAAATGCCAGAAAAAAATCAAATGAAGGACTGCAAACTTCTCTAAGATTTGTTTTCAGAATTACACCTCTCACATACCAAACAACGCCAAATTGCTTGATAAAAGTAGTTGTGATTGGCCATAGAAAGTATTAAAACGATAACCATTTTGATTTTGAAATAGAGTCCATCCGCTCAGGAATGCTACCCAATTTTTCTGTTATTTAAGGAACTATCACAACTCTTTTTCACAGCATCATGCAGTTGCTTTCACTACAACTTGATGCATAGAAACATATCCCAAATGAATAGCATCATTCAACCTACAAGTTATTTCATTTACCTTTTGGTGTAAAATGCAATCACAGTCATCAAGGTCTAACCTTTTGTGCAGGCCCACTCTGCTGTAAACTTTTGCATTATTCACTGCAGATGGTGTTTTTTTACGCTTTATAAGACAGTATGACAGTGAAGAGGTTGACAGGAAATATAGGGAGAAAAATAGGGGAATGGGGAGACATGGAACAAGGATTACCAGCTGTAATCAAACTAACAATGTTGCATTCTTTCAAGTGACATCTTGCACAAAGGAGACAGATGGACACATGATGGCAGACAATCTGATATCTGACTTGAAAGACTGAACATGAGAAGAGTTTTACCTGCTGTGTGATGGATGACTTTTGCACACACATGCAGAATCGTTTCATCTGTGGTCATGTGGGTTAGATAGCCACATGAGCCAACACTTAACTTGTGTGTGCATTTATGTCTGTGTGCCTGTTCGTTTGTGCATGTGTGTTTCTCTCTGTAAGACAGTGGGGGAATGCTACTTAATCAGGCAATCTGTCTTAATAGCCTCCTCTAATTAAGACAGGAGGGAGCTGCTGCACACTTACACCTGCACACACATATGCATGCAGGGAGAGAAAGAAAGAAAGAGAGAGAGAGAGAGAGAGAGAGAGAGAGAGAGAGAGAAAGAGAAAATGCTCAATCACACACAACCACTCACGCACACACACACTGCAGGAGTGTTGGGCTGAATGCGGTCTGGGTGGAGCAATCATCAATCAGTATAGAGAGACAGAGAAGTCTTCTGTGTGTGCATGTGTGCAAGCGTTTGTTGATGCATTGTGTACGTATGTGTTTTAGCGTGTTGTTTACGTGTGCGTATGCGTTCGTGCTTGTGAGATCGTACCTGCTGTGTCACTCTCCATCAATCTCAAGTGGGCAGAGAGTAATCAGTGTTCACAACAGGACCCTGCTCTGTCTCCCCCTCCCCTCCTTTTATCTCATCTAAATTTCTCCCTCCTTTCTCGCCTCCTCATTGAGCAGCAAGGTGGTTTTAAAATGGGCTTGTTGACACGAACAGCTGAGGGCTGAAACAAAACATGAGCCGGTGGTTGTGGACCACACTGACCAAAAAAAACACTGATGTTGATCATTTATAAATTAAGTATGTGGGCATTACTTATGAGACCATTAAAATGACAAAATCACTTCTGTTGTTGGCTTTTATAGTGTGTGTTAGGCCCCTTAGCTCCAAATAAGGGATGTTTTAATGCAACATCATGAAGTGAAAAAAAAAAAGTTTGTTTTCAACTTGGAGGCATCTATTTATGGAAACCTCTTTCATCTTTGCTGGGTTTTTCAGAGGTGAGTGTGGAAAAGATATGACAAGTCTCCATTGAGCCCTGACCTCAACCTCTTCGAATACCTTTTGGATGAACTAGAATGTCAACAGCGAGCTGGGCCTTATCTCCCAGCAGCCATGTCTATCTAGCCTTACTAAGGCTGCTGTAGCTCAATGGGAGCAAAACCCTGTAGTCTAGTTCTAAATGCTTGTGGAAAGCCTGAAACCAAAAGAGTGGAGTGTGTTGCGGCAGGACGGTTTTGAAATCAAAGGTTCACATTTGGTTGTCTGCATACTTTTGGCCATACACTGTAACTTCAAAGTACATCTGAATAAGCAAACAAGTATTTAGTGCAACTTAAAATAATGTGGCTGACAGAAAATGCTGAATGTGATGCTCCAAAAAACTGAAAAAAACCCCATCATGAGCATAATAATATAAATCCATTCTGATAGAACTACTTAAAAGAGTTTATGAATAATTTAACTGCTAAATAAATAAAATCTGAACTAAACAATACGGTTTTCCAGACAGAAACAGCTACATTTTATTTATTATACAGTGAAGTAGCCTTTCCAAAACAATTTAAACCAACTGCTGCGTAATTTATGTTTGTGAAAGTGAGCTACTTTAACTACTTCGGTTGGAAGGAAAATTTTGTTTCAAAAACATTTTGTATTTGTATTCATTTTCATAAGGGCAATATCTTTGTACTGTGTCTATCTATCCATTCTTTAGCGATAAAGCTTAGCCTCTGCAGTGTTGTGGAGCCTGCATCCAATTCCAGATGACTTTAGGTGAGAGGTGGTTTACACCCTGAACAGGTCGCCAGTACATGACAGTGACACATAGAGACAACTAACCATTCACGCATGCATTCACACCTATGGGTATTTTAGATGCATTAGTTAATGAATCCTGCATATCTTTGGACTATGAGAGGATGCCGATGCACATAAAGACAATACAGGCAGTCAAGGGTAAAACATGCAAATTCCAGACAAAAGAGGCCAGGTTTAAACCCAGAATGTTCTTGCTGTGAGGGGACAGTACTGTTAACCACTGTATCACACTGCCACCCACTACAGGCGGTTTTGTGTTTAACTATGAGAAAATGCAACCCCATTTTCTTTCAAGAACAGTTGTGCTCGTTTAAAGGATATAAGGAAGAAAGTAATAAAGCGAGTGTAAACTATACAATAAGTAGACAAATATTATCTCCTTTTTTCACCTCATGTCTTCCTCCTCTCCTTACTCTCTCTCTCCAGGGTTTACTCTGTGTCACTGTCTGTTCACTCCTCTCTTTTAGCTCAGTCTCTACCCAGAAGCCTTTGCAATTCTGGGCGCTCCCTGCCTCCTCTCAAACCTTCTTTCTTGTGTGCATGTTCGAGTGTTCATCTGTGCAAGTGTGTGTGCGTGAGTGTATGTGTGTGCTTTTTTGTGTGTGTGTGTGTGTGTGTGAGAATAGCCTGCGGGACAGCACAGTAATCAGAGCAGAGACAGAGAATGGGAGAGAAAGTGGGAGAGAAGGGGGACAAAGATGAGGAGAGGGAGGTGGTGTATTATTATTACATTACATTATATTATAATTTCAGCACCCAAGCGACTGACTATTCAATACACTACGCCTTGTGAGCTCATAAACACATACACAAAAAAACAGGGAACCAAGCATAGACATTAATATAAACATATATTGACTGAGTTCAGTGCAGGAAAAGACTGACAACGTATTTATGATGGAATAATTAATTCACTGTGGGCTGAATGAACTGCACATCTTGCTCCAGTGGTGCTCAACCCATGGCCCGGTCCCTCAGATCTGGCTTAGCACCACCTGAAACAGTTATTTGCTGTGGGAATGATAAATATAAAATATCCCTGCCTAGCAACAGTAACCTGCAAAAACACTGCTCAAGCAGTGATGAAATGCGGATACTGTAATTTGTTTGCTGCAAAGTTGTCTGCACTAAAAGCATCTTTTAGCCCTTGGAGTTCACAGAGTTATGCTCTATGATAAAAAGTACACATTTAAATTTCAGTGTTAGAGATCATCACCAATCATAATAAAATAAGAAGTAATCAAAACACAACAGTCATTTTTTTAACCCGATAATTTGTTTTGGATATTTGTAAGCCACAGGAAAGTGTTTGGATATCAGTTGAAAAATCAAGTGTCAAATGTGCAAGAGATAATCTAGACTTAACTCTGTAATGGGGATCTGTGTAATTAAGTGCAAAAGTTGAAGATGCCTCAAAGCTCCGGAATGAAAGTGACCTATTTTGTTTTTGTTTTTTAATCCTGACTGAATGTCTACAACGTGACTTTGTTTGCATAAACACCATAATCTAATTATCATACACTAATCTAATTATAAACCTTACTTCGATTTTCGAAAAGTAATTTGATTAAGCTGTTTACTTGCATAGCAGAAGAGGATTTATCTTAATATATTCATCTTAATGCAATCTTGCATCGTGTCTGTTGATTGAATTCATTGTCATGTGTCTTTTCCCTTAAAGGCCAGTAAAGCAGTGAATTTAGAACCGGCTCTCCTGCCTTTTTCAATGTAACAATTCTGCAGTTAGTCCACATCTTGGACGTTAATGCCAGCTATGAAAAAGACAGTAATTCTAAATATGGACATTCTCATATAATGGACAAGCTGCACAGCTTGGGAAAACTCGGATGGACGGGCTTAGTCGGCATATGGTGCTTCCATCTCTGAGCAATCTTCCCATACTGATTTCTGTTTTTTGCCTACAGTTAATACTCTCTTTATGATCCAATTTAAAGAAAGTGTGCATTAAGTTGCTCAGATGGCTTTAATCTAATTGCAGTATACTCATGACTTTATTTGGCCTTGCATACAGGTAGCAAGTGTCAGCTCAAGTTTCTTTGTGACTATCTGTCTTAGTCCGTCCTTCTTTGCCTTTCTCAGTTCCTTCCAGTGTCTTTGTCTTTTCTTTCCACAACCTCTTTCTTCACCCATGAGTCTTTCTGATGGCTTTCTCTTCCTGTGTCTCCCCTTCTGTTCCTTTTATGTCTCTTTCCACCTCTCTTCTCCTGTCAACTTTTATCTTGCACCCCCCTTGTCCCTAATTCTGCATCTCTGCTTTCGTCTCCTCCCTACTCCTCCCTACCCCACCTTCTTACCTCTCATCTCCACTTCTTCTCTCCTGGCTCCTCTTGTCACCCCAATTGCCCTTTCTGCTCCTCTTGTCTACCCATTCCTCTCTTGTCTGCTGTCTCTTTGCCTCTCTTGTCTTCCTCTGCGTGATCTGACACTGCCTCCCTAAAACACCATGACACCTCTTTGGCTGTCTTATCACTTTGTCCTCTCCTCTCTCTTCTCTTCTCCCTCTCTCCTCTATGTTGGCTCCCTAAATAAGAGGGTGGGCTCCTAAAAGATTTTAGTTAGCTTTTATAAAGGCTATCAAAGGCTTGGGTAAAATTGGAGTAAATTTGCTTAGACATGCACAGACAAAAGACTTGTAAGCCTAAATTATGCTTTGGCCCACCAGAAATTGGATTTAAAAATTGATGCTCCTGGAGACACAGTGTGAAGGTCACTGGTACAACCTTTAAACCCCAACACTGCAAACAGAGCCACAGGAAAATAGTCTGCATCATGAACTTGTTTACAAGCTCTCGATGAGAGTCATTTGGCCTATGAATGTGTCTGGTAATGGATTCTCTAGAGTCCTGTCTGACTCTGAAAATAAGTGGTGGATGTGATTTGCGAGTTCATTTTGAGTAAAAGGAAAAAGAAACAACAGGGGTAAAAAAAAATCCTTTTATGTGTGTTTGAGGTGTTTTCTTCCTCAACTGTGATGAAGATAGCTATGAATTCTGATGCAATAATGGTGGCTACACATTGCCAGTGTGGTACAGCGGAAATTGCAGCCACATTTAAAAATGTTTATCTATTTCAATAAAGCTTAAAAATAAGAGTAAAAAAAATAACAACAAAACTTAGAAGTCATTTTAGCGGTTATTACACAATCTGTCTTAACAACCCACTAACATAACATTTGAGAATATGGCTCAGGTTCCCAGTAATAGTAAAAAGCCATATTCTACTGTCATTTCTGTTTAGGAGGTTCAGATCTGTTTTACTTCCTTGCAGCTGTTACAGGTGCAGAGCTTTTCAGCAGCAGATAACTGGTATGTCTCTGTCCCTAACTTATCCTGACAGACAGCTGTCAGGTAGGAAACCTGACTTATTAGCTCTTTTAGGACAACATGTCTCATTAAAAACCTGAGATTCTTGAGTCTATTAAGTTTTAGCCTCAACTAACATAACTCATCTGTCATATAAGAAAAAGATCAGAATCCAAAACATAGTTATTAATTGTATGGTTGGATGCAGTTTGACACATAATGAGAGGTAATGAAACTATTGAACTACTGCCTCATTTCACCAGCTTACAGGTAAACAGACATTTTCTCCTAAACACAGTTCTACTTACATTCAGATTCTTTTTCATCAGAAATCTCGGAGTGTATGCTTGAGATCTGAATGATGCATGCCTTCATTCATAAAACATTTGCAGAGGTAACTTTTTTGAAAATTTTGACGCCTACATTGTTTACAACATCGTTTGCCAGCTTACCATGCCATCATATTTCTGGCACACAGTTTCTTTGTCTCGGTGCATTACTACACCTGTCAATCAGTAGAGACAGTTGAAAGGAGGACTAATAGCAGGAAGGTATGTCATCATCCTGCCTTTTAAATGCATCCGCATGCATTTAAACACACTACAATCAAGGCAACTTTCTCATAAAAAATATCCCAGTCCTACTACTAGTGGTCAAGAACTTTACAGAGTAGCTTTACATCCTGCACACGAACGACAGGGTCATAGTCCTTACTGACAGAAGCTGGGATGTGGACTTTCATTCAGAAACCTGGAACCAGGTCATGCTGCCTCTCTGTTGTGTGTAAGCTGACATAAACTGATACATGTATTTGTTCATTGTAAGTGTGTGAGTGTGTGTGCATGAATGTGAGAAACAGAAAAGGGTTGTGTGCTTGCGCTCAAGGTCAACACTCCATTTCCTATTCTGGATGATGCTGCTATCCCAGCATCCTCTCTGCCAGCAGCATTGATTAGCACTCGGCAAGCATAACATCATGCGCATGTGCGCGTACACACAAACTCACTCACACACACACACAACCATGCCCACACACTTAAATTCTTGTTGTCTTTAATATTCACTTCCTTTTGCATTTCTTAACTGCAAATGGCTACAAATTGCTTCATTTTTAAGATTTCTCATGCAGCAGCCTGCTTCACAAACATGTGATGTGTATGACATTAGTACAGACTAATAACAGATACAGAAAGAGACAGGAAATAGCTGAGGCAAGCAAATGAACAAACCAATTTCAAAGCAGCACAGAATGAGTAAAGTTTGATTGATGATGTTGGAGAAATTGAGTTTGTATCTCTTGTGACTAACCTGGAATCTTGCCAGTTTTACAGTAGTTAGCTATTTCTCTCTATTAAATCAAATAAAATCAGTAG
>JAPZDY010000008.1:8742273-8755187 GCA_029783645.1 Ctenochaetus hawaiiensis | reverse complement strand
AAGACACATGGATTGCGCTGTGCACAAGGCATAAATTATACACATATAATTTATACAGATACACTCACAGAGAAAAAAGAACACTACATTGAATCATATTTCATCACTGGGACATTGGTTGTATTGCAAGTTGTTTGAGGCCACTGTGCTCAGTTCACTCTTTTAAAATACCGTGAGAATAGGTGACCTTTATACCCAATCAACAGACACAGGCAATTGCCTTTAAAAAAAAGGCAATATGTGGCTTAACATTTTTAAATGTTTTATAAAAGCACATTGAGCCGAGCCATATAACCATTGCCCCAGTGATGAAAGATACAATGTTGAACCTTTTATTCTGAGAGTGTACAAGTCCAACTGTAAACATGGTATAAATTATATCTGTACAATTTATAGTTATACATAAAATAGGCAATATTCAACGTAACACACTCTTACAGCAGGCATGTACTTTCCAACGAACCAGTGAGTGCAATTTGGGACAACACATAATTTATGCTACTTCACAACACATCCCATGTTGATACCATCAGCATTTAGAGAAGACAGAGAAACACCAGATGTGTGTTGTCCTTAAATGCACTCACTGATAGGCTGAAAATAACACATCCTTTATAAGAGTGAAGACAGGCGCTGTCAGGTATACATGCATATCCTCTGGGCTCATCCCGGCGGTGCTGCCTTGGGGGATGCATGTACAGATGACAGAGATAAGGTAGGGACCAAGCCATACTCCACCCACAGGAGGGGTGAAGAGAATAACTGTGGTCCTGGACTAACATCGAGAAACAGATGATAACCAATAGAAATGAACAGAAACATTAGGAAAATATATTAGAAATTGGACGGAACAGGGTGCACTGAGTAGAGACAGGAAATACACAAAGGATAACAGGGGAACATAAATAGAGGAACAAACAAAGACAAACAGAACTAGAGTAAAACAAAAATATAGAAAGTGGACTGAAATAGAGGGTTGATACAAACTTTGTCAAATAGAGAACAAGAAACAGGATGAAACGAAATAAGTGATTAAAAACTGATTTAAGATTGAGTCTTTTTCAATAGATCACAGTGCAGAAATGGGAACAATGCAAGCTTTTCAACTGCATTTTGCTTATTAGGAATGATACATGTGTCATAAAGTGCTGACACAAGCTGGTAACGAGACATGCATTGTCCCAAACTACAGGTGCTAATGTATTGAAAATGAAGTACAGAATAAAGCATTTTGTATTTGTTAACATTTCATTCATTCAGTCAGTCAGATTCACATAAGCAGCTCAGCCAGTCAGTCAGACAGACAGACAGACAAACAGACAGACAGAGATACAGACAGGCAGGGCAGGCACTGACAGACAGACCATTCATTTATTCAGGTAGACATTCAATCCAGAGCTAGACAGTTGAGGAGATTTGTGTAAATGACCTAACACCCCAAACCGAGACCTGCTGAGACCCCATCACATTTGCAGGAGAGCAATGATGCTGGTGTATGCATGTGTGTGTGTTTGTGTATTTGTGGGTGCATAGTGGGTGCATTTGTGTGTGGGTGTGTGTGTGCGTGTAAATGAGAGTGTCTGCACTGTGGGAGAGAGTGCTGCTTGCAGGATGACAGCTGTCACAGGTTTATCATGAAGACAGGACATGCGCAAGCACTGCACCCACACACACACACACCCACACATGCACGCATGTACGCACATACATGCACAGGCACACACACCTTTTTTAGCCCTCAAGCTAACTGACGTGCCACTGACACTTGACAGACAGGTGGAAAGGCTTTAAGGTGCATTGATATGTGACTCTTGAGGAAATGAACTTGCAAAAGGGGAAGAAAAAAATGATTACTAAACAAATGAGTGGTACTTTATGTGCAGTGGAGCTTTGGTGAATTTGACATTATGATGTTGTAGCATTAAGAGCCTTCAGCTATAATGTGCTCTGACTTGTTGTCCCTCAAAATCCATTACTGTGACCTATAGCATAGAAAAAAAACATTCATCATTATCTTCAACATAAGCTGACCTGAATACTGATGTAAATCTGGAGGAAACCTGAAAGCCATGTAAAGAGTTCATGTGATAATTTCAGATGGCACATGATGCTATTAGCATCCTTAGTTATTCTGTTGGGTGTCATTCAGTGACGGCCGAGCTGTGCAGAGACCGCTTCAGAAGCAGCTGCTCTAATAAAAAGTGACATTTGTTGCGTATTCACGGGGGGAGGGTGAGAAGTCTACATACCTATAGCTAATACTGATTACCTTCTGTTGAGTGTGTGTGTGTGTATATGTGTGTTTGACATGACATGGGAGCAGTCAGCTCTTCATGTTGCACCTGCTAATTTTGGATGACTGCTTACTCTTGCTCCATCAATCATGATGAGACATCTGTATGACAGTGTTAAATATGACTGTGTCTACCTTATATCATTTTCTGGTGCAAGCATTTCCCTTCTTTACAGCTACAATTTAAAAATAAAAGATTATGCAACTACTTCAACAAAAGCAGAACACAGTAAGCAGTGTTTCATTTTGTATTTTTTCTGTAAAGACTCACAAGTGCATCAGCTTGATTTGAAGCAAAGTGCGAATTGAATAAATCGTCTTCTGATGTTAAAATACTATGCCATCTGAAATGAGCTGAAGAACTGAATTTCCTTATGTGTCAGTCTGATCAGCTTATAGCAGAAATCATTTAAATGTCAGTTTGTGGTTGACAATGTATGAGTTACTGTCATAACTGCAGCCATAAAATACTAAAGTTTCCTTAAAAATGATTTCAGAATTAAAACTTAAATTGATTTACCATAAATTATTCCAATATGACAGACAGTGAGATGACTGTTTTAAATGAAAAACCTTGCTAAGTCAAGGCTAAAGGCTAAATTGGTAGGTACTGGATATATATAAATAACTGTATTTCATTATGGATCAGGGTTATCTAATTTCTTCCAGCAAGTTAAAATTGTGAAAGATTGTTATTTTGGTATTCTTGGATGCAGTTACTTTAATCCATACATGCACTTCTGCCTGTGTTTTCATTAACTGCACACAGATTTACATGTAGCTTATAATTTTTAACATTAGGATTTATGTTGTTTGACTTAAAACTAGTAACAGAAATCAATATCCAACGCTACAATCACAAATACCATGTCACTTTTTTTGACCTGTCTGTGAGTCATTGGGGGAAAAGGAAAGAGAACAGATTCATTATTACAAGTTTCAATTTAATCATCTATCTGTTGTTGGTAATCCAGAGATAATATTAGGTATCTCTCAACTACGGTTTTCTTAAAACTCTTTTAATAAATGCATAACACCCACAAGTATTGTTTTGCCTGAGAAATTACATGCACAAGATTTGGAAAACAAGAGGACAAATAGGTATAAGGGGGAAAATATTCTTTAAGACCTGGATTTCTACTCTAATTCCACCGTGGGGGCACACTTGAGTAAATCAATAGGTAAGTGAGGGCTTTGCTATGGCTGCACTGTTTTGCTGTCGTCTATTTTCTGCTTTTATTTCAGAAGGCAACTTATGACCCAGCACACTGACCCACAGGAGGAGTGAGAGTGTGTGTGGAGGAGGAAGCTATACACTGCGAAACATTACAGGCCTTTTCAGTTATGAGTCGGGACCATCTGTGTTCCCTTCAACACAAAATGGTAAGCTGTGCACACAATGTTAGTTTTTTTAACTTGCAACCTTGAGTCACTTTAATGTTTGCCGGACTAGTTAAGGAGCATTTTCTTGCAATGTCAAATGTAAAATGTTTCTTTGTGTTGACTCACAGTCTTTAGTGAAAGTAATTAAAAGTTCAACTTTGACAACTGAACAAAAACAATATTGAGACAACAAGGTAATTAAAGTTAAATTACTTTACCAACTTTATTTCTGAGTTGAAACAAAAGTAATCTTCAAGTTGAGTTAACATGCATTTTCAAAGGCAGCTGGGGAACTTGTATTTCCAAGTTTAACAAGCATGAAATGTCTTACAGTGTATGTGTTAGTTTGAGTGTGATTCTGGGTATGAGTACGAGAGGAGGAAAGGGGGAAAGAGAGGTAGCGTTGGCCATGTTGCCTTCATTTCTTATCAAATCAGTGAGCCAGAATTGCCCTTTTTTGCCTTTTTGTCTCGCTCTCTCTCTAGTTGTTGAAGCAACATTTCTCTTTTCTTCCCCCACTGGTCCCGGCCTGATATACCCCTGCTTTCTCCTTTTTATTGCATTAAGATGATTTTTAAAGTAAAACAGCACATCTCCTCTTCTACTCATCCCTTTCTCGCCATTTCCCTCCTCCCTCCCTCCGTTCTCCCCTTCATGGTTCCTTCCTATCTTCCTCATTCATCTTTGCCTCTCACCCTTTGCCTCTCCTGCCTCATCCCCACACCCTCCGACTTGCCTCTTCTCACCCTCTCTCGCTCTGTCTCTCTCATGGCCTGGGGTGCTTTGATCACTCGTTCTTAGGCTCCTTATCCTGCCTCCCTCTCTCCCATCCGTTCATCCCCTCTTCCCCACTGTGCTGTCATCAATATCGCAGTCATCTGAGGATTCCCTCTTTATCCTTCTCTGTCTCACTGTGTCTTTCTTTAAGATCTTACTCTCTCTGCATTTCACTCTCCGGCTCTCTTTCTCTCACTCTTTCTGCTGATTGATTTTCTGTTTAATGGCTTTTTTGGCCTCATCTCTTTTGCTCCTTTCTTTTTTCCACTCGGCATTCTCCCCCCCTCTTCCTTTCCTTCTGTCCCATAACTCCATTCCTTTCCTGCATCACTTTGATAGGCAGATCACTATCACTATCAGATTCGTACACACACATACACACATGCCTACACACACACACACACACACACAGACTTCAATCACAGAAGACGCAGTGTGCTGTCAGCCTCTAAGGATTATGGGCCATCTACATCATCCTCTCCTCTCCTCTGTCTTCAGGCCGTATCCATCCATCCCTTCTGCTCTCTTATCTACATCCACCCACCCATCCATCAACCCCTTGCCCCCATATGCTGTAAAGCTGAATATATAAAGCTGCCCCTCTTTCTTCCTCATCACTCCCTCTATACCTTTAATACCTCCGTTTACATGCCATGAATGACTGAACAGACAGGAGGAAGACTTGTTAAACATGAGCACACCCATGACCCATCATTTATTTCAATAATTTCATCCTAGTCTAAGGAGTTAGCACACACTCATCAAGCCTCCTCTGCAGCCACGCAGTGCACCATGCTGCCAGAGAGCACAGAGGCACAATTTCACTTGTGGTCACCATTCAATGTCACTTTCACCACACAGTCATGCCAGGATGCACGGTTCTGGATGCATAAGAATAGGAATTTACAGACAGATGCATAAGATCTACAAAGCTACTCATGAAACCCGTGGTCCTGTAAAGTAATCTAACTAAGGCTTTGGATGTAGTCCAACAACAAGCAATGCAAAGAAAACAGCAGGGTGTGAAAACACCGAAATGTGATTGTGACTCTTGTTAATCTTATTTTACCAGCCTTTAGACTGACAAATGAATTTCTGATCAGACAGCCCTACCAGCAGCATTATATCATCAGTGTCAGTGGCTTCCAAAACCATAAAAATCTGAGGTTATGGAAAACAATAGAGAGGAAGAGAGAGAGAGATCTGACAAAGTAGTGGTTGAGGTTTGGTTAGGTTTAGGGGGAAAAAAAGGACTTCAAGTAAGATTTGGTTTTGGTTACAATACTGACTGTCTGACTGACTGTCTTTATTACAATTTCACACTATTTCTTCCTTCATTCTAGATAGACAAAAGTCAAACTTTCAATGCCCCTGGAAGATTTGAATGCAAATGTGTAGTTCTTAACTTTATTCAGAAACAACTGAAGCTTTGTATTCCTCTTTGTGGGTAATTTCCATTTGATTAATGCATAGTGTGCTGCTCAACACCTGATATGCTTTACAACATCTCCTTTGCTGAAGAGATGCATCATGATCTGTGTATTCACACTGATGTTCCTGATTCTTATGAATAATGGTCTCCCTATTTGCACTTTAAGCTTTTAGTTCTTTTTCTTACACATAAAGTACAGTGACCTTTTGCCTTTTCTAATGCTTCATTCCTACACTGGTTGTAACAGGATATTGGACTATTCTTCAGGGGTGGCCTACAGTTCACTGAAGCGAAAAAGAAACTGAAATCTACCTCAAGAACCTCCAGGGTAGAAGTCTGACTTAATCTAGTTGTTCAGGAAATTATCTTTGAGTTGATTTAGTGGTGTGTGTGGAAAATTATGCATCAAGAGAGCAGTGTCTGCACCATCTGGCCCTGTAAAATGGTCTCATATTCCTTGGCTGCCATTCGCCCATGCAGCAGGCATGTGGGCTAAAGGTAACTTTCTTTTTGCCAAATGTAAGCCCATCTGGATGCAAAATAAATTGTGATATATGACAATACTTTTTCACATGTACATTCATCTCTTCACACCTAGAATGTGCTATTTTTTTCATTTCAGCTGTTTTGAAAAGGCAGCTCTAAAAAAGTGAGAATCTTGTTTCAGTTCTATGGTTACTTTTGGAGCTGCATTTTTGCAAGGCTTACATCTCCTCTGTTTGGATTCTTTATGCTCCTGTCAATTTGAGACCACTGTGTGCTGGGGCTGTTACAGGTTTCAGGGGTTAAATATTAAACAAAATGCAAAGAAAAAAAACTGATCCAATGTTAAAGTAAGACAATAAAGATTTGAATGCAGTGTTTGCCACCATTGCTGCAGTATTGCGGGCACAATAAAAAAAAGTCCAGCTCAATCTAGTACAGCCAAAAAAAACCCAATAACAATGAAACCGTCAGCATTTTGGTGCGTTGCTCGTGACCGGCAATGTTATCTTTACTTCATCTATCTCTCCTGTGCTCTGCTGCATATGTGCACACCATGCGGAAAAAGAGCTAAAGGGAAAACAGACATTACTGGTACAGGTTACAGACAGGTGGAGCTGCACAGGAAATCAAATATCAAATACAATCATGATTTTTGTCTTTTCACAATTGAGTGAACATGATCAACTGCCATATTGAGCTCTTCAGTGTCTGGAAAACTGTGCTGGGTCTCAAAACACGCACTTCCTTAAGTAACAGCGAGCCACCAGGGGGCAATCAAGATGTTCAGGCTTCACTTTAGGGGTCATTCTGCTGTACAGGCACGTTGCTGTGGTAGTTACTGGTTAAGGAGCAAAGACAGAGAACAGATGGGCCAAACAAAAATGTGTGGAGCAGAGAATGAAAGCTGATCCTTGGAAATTGATCGTCATCTGTTCTTTGGAAGCATGTTAGATTTAGGGCAAGTAATCTCCTCATATGGGAGCTCACCAACTAAACATTTTGTGCCTGCTTAAGCTCAATTATTACTTTGTGAGAAAGCTATAACATGTTGATGATTTTAAATGGTTATTGGTGAAGGTAGATTATCCGGCAGTAAACAGAATATCTAACTACCACATGCTGATAGTGGCACTGGCAATGCCTAAGCCTGTGTATAGACTCAATAGGTACACAATAAATTTTATTAATGAAAAACATTTTTAACTAAAATGTTTCTAATTCAATTTTTATTATAAATATATTAACAAAGGAAATTCAAATGGGACTTAAGAGGAAGATTTACAGCACTATTCTCTGTTGATGCAGAAGCTCCTCTGAAGTTCTGAGGTGTCTACATTTTTGTGTCATTCTCACCTTTGCTGCTACTTTTTCTTTTTGAGGACTCAAAAAATGATGACTGTCAGACCACATTTAAAGGAGGAAAAAACACATTTAACTTTGCATGACTCAGGCTTTTTTATGTGACCTTCCCATTATTCTTTCTTTCACTCATACATAGCTATGATCATATTTTTTATCACTCTTTTAAACCTAGTTAGAAACATATTGGGTGCTGCCCACTGCTTGCCAGCCTAGCATTTTGGACTAACAGCCAAAGTGTTTAGGGCACACACACACACCCACACACAACTAGTACCCATGCTGACCTTCAGCTCCTCCCACCATCTGTCCACAAATCAAAGAACAGATGCTGTCTGCCAGTCAACTAACAGCCCAACATTTAGACCAATTAGGGCAGAAGAGTGATTTAATGTTAAATCACCAGAAAGAGACAGAAGAAAAAAACGCACTGATTGATTGATTGATAGATCACTATAATGATAATCACTTTAACAGTAGTCTAAGGACCTTGCCTAGCATATTCAGATTACTGATAAGAGAGTCAAATAAGATTTGATTCCCTTTATACTGTGATTTTTTTCTTTTCAATATTTACACAGTTTGCCCCCACTTGATCAGAGGATGATTATATCCCATATATATCAATTTTTTTCTAGCACATGAAACAGCCAGGGTAGCAATGTAATGGCATCTACTACTATCTACGACCATCCTACTGTTCTCTTGCTGGAGTATTTAGTAGTACAGATCCTGTGTATAGAGAGCGGTCGCCCCTTCCTGATTCACCTGCTTGCCCCAACTGCAGTAACTAAGAATTACTGTACGGTTAAGTTAAACTAAATAACAAATCAAAGGGGAACAGAAAGGAGATACACTAAAGTATAGCTAAGAGTAAACAAAGGAGGTGGTAAATGGAGATAAAAGACTCTCCATCTCTCCTGCAGACAGACACTGGGGCTGCACTGAGATAGAGAGTGTCCCTGTTCTCTCATTCAGTCATTAGTTTCTAAATTATTAACTATAATGACACACTTCTAAAGATGTGATTTAGTATCTCATTCCATTCGGTTTCTCTTTATTTTATTGTCTGAGAGTGAGTGTGTCTGACTCGGCATGTTTTTATGTGTATGTTTGACGGTGTGCATGTGTGTGTTCACCTGTATCTGTCCCTGACTTTCTGATTTGTTCGCATGTAGGAGAAAACAGAGTAAGAGAGTACAGCAGCGCCTAGGTGAGTGTTAAATGTCATCTCTGACATCTATAAAAAAAATAGTGGCTTTCTGAAAGTTTAGAATATTGTAGCCTTGACAGAGCACATTCCACTCTTTTCTCTCAGATTCACATCTCTTCTACCACCCACTTTCCCTGTATGGCGTGTGTTTCACACATAACACACAGTTCCTTTTACTTAATGCAGTGTTCTGTTTATTAAGTACAACTAGCTAAGACTCGGGAGGTGTTTTTGCACCACAAAACCAGTCTCCCAGTAGTTACTCACAATGTCATCAAAGCTTTACAGATTTGACTGAGACAACTGGTTGTTCAAAGTGTGGCCCATTGATTGGAGACAGCAATACAGAGTACCCCCAGTTTTTCTCTTAGGCTGTACAAGCGCACACACAAACATGTCACTATGCCTGGGCGAACAAGCTGGTGAACTGATAAATGGTCCTGCTCTCTGCAGACAGTGTTAATGCACTCAGCTAGAGACGAGAAAAATGACAGGACCCTGATACATAATAGTACAGAATCAATGATAGTTGAAATTATATACATATGGGGGACTTTGGAGTGGTGGGTGGAGATGTGGCAGCAAGATGTAGTGAGACCTGACATTTACAAAGGCCACCTTGTACACGTGTATACTTGTACTGTATGTATGTGACTGGATGTTACCATCATCTAAACAAACAGATCATACATTACTAAGCCAATGATACAGGGCATTAATGGGATGGATGATGACAAACAGCTGACATCAGTGTGACCTAAGTGCTCTGCCTAAACTGATGTCAAGACTCATACCATGCAAGTTGTATTATGTCCTTGAAGAGAAGAATGATGTAGTAACATCCAAGCAAGAGACCTGTTTCAAAGTATTAAAAAAATCTTTGTATTGTGTAAAGAGAAATGTAATCATCATGTATGTCAGACATCATGGATGAATAAAAACACAACTGTGTTGTCCATGAGAAATATTCATAAGATGCCTTAACTTTCGATGTGTCTGAATTATAATGGGCTTTAAGGATGTATTAGAGAGGATGTGTGCGGGTAGAAGAGACAATAAAAAAGACAGAAAACTGACACATCATGAACAGCGAAATGTCTTTCTAAAAAGATAATTTGATTACTGTCACAAAGTCACAGTCACAGTAATAAGGTACTGTCAGAAAGAATTTGATTGCAAAATGCCACATGTCTCTGGTGATGTATCTCAAAAAAGCTTATGACAAAACTTAAAATGGCTACTGCAACATAGTCTCTAAAAAGCAATCTACAGTCTGCATCAATGTGAAAAGAAAATAGAAATTGCACATCAGTATGTCCTCACAAGAATCAACTGTAACCTTAAAGTCCGATCAGTATGCTAGTCTATATCTGGTTGACATTTTGCCCTAACATAATCAATTTATAGATGCACAGATGCTGATCAATATGAGTAAGAAAAAGTCAGCAGGTTTTGTCATATGTACAAACCACATCACCCTTTTTAAATGTCCACAGATGACCTTATTTTTGCTTTCCATAATCAATACTTGGGTATGTTATTGAAAATTAGTACTAGAAGAAACAAGTTGTGCTGCACACACAGCACAAAGGTGTCAACATTTATACTGTGCAGTTCCCTTAAAAATTCTCTAATTGTATGGTAAGTCAATAAAGAAAGAAGGTTTAAGTAAAAACAGCTAAGCTCACACAGATACATTGAACATTGGTCACAGGCCACAAGAAAGGAAGTAAAACCTAAAGTTTAATCTGTTTTATTTTATTTCTCTCTCTAGTTTTTTCTTGCCAGAAACTGAGTAACAGCACCAAACACCTCTGATTTGTTTCTTTAAAAAAAGTAATAGATAAAATACAGCCAAGGTTTAAAGGTATCAATATTCTCTAGAAGTGTATGAATAAACTTTTGTTTTGTTTTAAATGAAAATAAAATCACATTAAGTGATACTTTTTAATTACAATACTAAAAAAAACCAGCAATGAATAAGAAACAAAATACAAATCGAAACAGCTGTGGTCAAAGTGATCAAAAAAATCTAATTTTAGAATGCAATGCACAATAAAACAGTAAGAAGAGAAGGAAAAACTAACTGAAAAGAAGAGGTAAAGAGAAACTAAGATTGACAGGTATGACAAGGAGTAAAGAGAGAAGCAGGAGAGTGCTGCAACAATGATGACTTTAAAACTGTTAATGAAATAAGTGATTTCTTGGTGATAAAAAGTAACAGAGTAAGAGTGACAGCAGAACAAAGTTATGTTTGTGATAGGTTCTTGATAACTCTGTCTTTGCTTTTATCTGTAGTTATGTGGGAATGGTTGTTGCTTTTTAAAGTAATGTGGTTAAACCTCTTTTTTGCAGAGCCTTGAGAATAAATCTTATTAAACCTGTCCAGTGGGAGGTAAACATAAAGTAACACTCGCACATCAGAGTCCAAGTTTTTTCCCATGTCAATGATATGATGTTTGAAGAGTGAAAATAATTTTTTTCACTGTGCTATTGTTTTTAATATACTGTAAGCTACTTTTGCAATGACGTCAATAAAGTGATTTTAAAAATGAGAAGTGCACACAAAGACATTTGTAAGAGTGACATGCAAGCACTGCCACTAATGAAAAGCTCCATAGATGAAGTTAGACAGTAACAATGTACCCATCCATCCACATCACTCAACTCAACATTGTTAAGAGCAGCAACTACGGAGTTTTTCAGAGCAGACCCAATCCAAGGTGTGGTATCTATCATTCAGTTGTCATAAAATTCTGATGACTACTGATAAAGACATGAGATAGAGAAAGGATAAGTGAAAAGGACTCTGAGAGTGAGAGAAAGATGTTAGCTGAAGGAAAGACAGATGACAGACCAAGCCAATATGATGACAGATGATTTAATGAAGAACTGACTGGCTGGAAGGGAAGAAAACCAATTAGAAGACACAACAGAAACATGGAGTGAGAGAGAGAAAGACATGGAGAGAAACAAATGGGAGGGAAGATGGATGAATATTGGATAGAGATGGATCAAGACAGCGATTGAGAGGATTAGCGAGAACAATTGTGAGATAAGGAAAGAGATAGAGAAATATGAATACAGATTAAGAGCAACAGCAAAGACAAAGGTAGAGCAATGCAGATAGACAAAAACGTAATTCAGACAGAGAGAGAAAAAGAAAGATCGACTGATAGTATGATTTAAAGACCCGAATTTCAGATAATATCACAAGGGGAAATGGAGCAATTGGAGTGTTATGATTTCTGTGTGAAGGAGGTGGTGGAGGGGCTTAACACAGCTGGAAGATGAGGAAGTGTCTATATGGAGAAGAGCTACAAGAAAATTTTCAGTATTTCACCAGCGTTAACTTTGCTCAGAAGCTAGTTTTTCGTTAGTTCTTGGCTAGGGAATATTGATGTAATCTTTCAATTTCAATTTTAAGTATGCATAATGGCCCCACAGAGTCAAAGCAAAAAAAAAATGTTGTCAGATACAATGATAACGTTGCAAAAAAATTAGAGGAGTATGAATAATAAAATAAAAAAAATAAAACCCAAGAATTATGGGAGTAAAATTTTAGGTCTGTGGAACTCTACTTGTGTTTTTGCCTTATTCTGTCTCTCTTGAAAGTTTAATAGAAGAGGAGAGAACAAAGTGCTGAAAACTTTCTCTGCTGCTGCCTGAAGCACCCTGTTTTCCATTTTTCTATCATTTTTCAAGGTTCTCTTTTTCCTCCCACTCCTCACCTTCTCAGTTTCTGACCATGAATTTAGTTCTAATTCCACGCGACTACTCACATGAATCTTGCATGCAAAACACTGCCAAAGGATCGAACACAAGTAGAGTAATCTCCCTCTGTCTCTCTGCTTTACATCCCCTTCTGCTCAGTCCTTTTCTCTTTTATCACTAGCAAATGTTCGCTCCACAAATCACTTCACCCTCTCCTAAAGAAGTTCCATTTCAAACAGGTTTAAATACTCAGAGAT
>JAPZDY010000008.1:8710409-8728679 GCA_029783645.1 Ctenochaetus hawaiiensis | reverse complement strand
ACTTGTTCATAGTATTTGGCTCAGATTTAAACACACACAGACAGACACACTCACACCCAAACACACACACTCGGACAAAAATATACAATATATGAAATTGGTATCCTTATCTGATATCTGAAACAACAATATGTTAACTAAAATTGAGAAAATGCATCAGAAAGAGAATGCTTGTATATAGATTATCTCTGCTATTTTATTTACAAGTTTTTGGAAAAACATTTTAACATTATGATACCATAGTGACATGTTATTGTCAACCGAGCCAGCCAGTGATTAAAAGGAAAATCTTTAGTTGTATGTGGTTGACTTTTCGATAGCAATCAATCTGCCCCAGCTTTGGTGGATGACAAGAGCTCATTTCTTTTGAATTTGTGCAAGCCACCCATTGCACTGCTTCCTGGTCGGTCAAACACAAAAAAAAAGCCAAATGAGAAATAAGGACTGCCAGAAAAAGTAAAAAGGTGATTGAAATGGAGGAAGAGGAAGAGAGAAAAAAAGTTATGCTACCTGGAAACACTTTCATGATGACAAAAACTATGTTACCATGACGATCTTACCATTTTACCAAACAACAATGAATTATTCTTGCGCAAAACACGCACCCATATACACACAAACAGAAAGTCATGTGCCCTGTCAGAAGCAGTCACTCACACTCTCAGTCACTCACACACACACACGCAAAGTGAATTGTGAAAGTCATGGAAAGTTTATGCAAAAGTCAAGAAAACAACTTCAGCAGAGTTTAAAGTACTGACTCAAGCAGAATGTTATTGAAAAAAACAGCAAACATTCTCTTCAATAAGCTTATACTGAGGAGATGTGCGTGCATAAAGTGTATTTAGTATAATTTAAGGGACATGTACCATGTGATGCAGCATTTTGTATAGCCTATGACTTAAATATTAGATGCAAAGAAACATACTCTGCAAGCGTTTTCCAAAACGTTGTGGATTTTGAGAGCTGTGACAGACATTTTGCTGCAAACTCAGATTCAAAGCAATACCTGTTCAAGGCCATGCAGTCAAAAACAGCCTCTAAACACATCCTGTTGCTTTTGTCTCATAAATTATTTTTAGTTTGACTCATTTGGAAAGGCTTTTATTCAGATTTTTGAAAGATTAATCTGGCATTAATGACTTTTTAAAATGTGTTTTTACAAGAGAAAAACTTCTCATTCAAATCAAAACCATGTTATTTAAATATCATATATTATACTGATTGTTGTTTGTTTCTGTTTACTTATTTAAACACCCTTCCCTATCTTTAAACTATATATGGGCTGGGCAGCAATACAAAAAGCTATAGCTGTTAAAATTCTGATTTTTTAATACACTTTTTTTAAAAAAAAAAAAAAGGTAGAGCAATATTTTCATACAGTTTTTTTTTAATAAAACAAGAACCCAAGTAGTGAAAACTCATTATACATTGAGGATTATACACAAGGACAGTAACGCTGGCGTAATTAGTGCACTTGTGCTTATTTGTGTGGGTGTATATATATATATATATATTTAAAATTTGTTTTTGTATTTATTATCGACTGCTGTCTGCAAGTCAGATTGTCCCTTGTAGGAAAACTCCATCTTACTGAGATAAATTCTACGGGGCTTTGGCTTTGAAGGACTCTGAAGCTGAATGTGAATTTTATCCTGTGAATGTGAATTCATGCCTCATTTCTGCAAATACGATGGCTTGAGTGATTTGGGATCTGTTTGAAGAGAGCCACTGCTGCAAAAAGTGAACACATTAACCTGTAACTGACTGACAACACATACCGAACTGTGTGCGCCTATGTGTGTTTGTGAGTATAACTTGGTGTATAATTGTGTAGAACAGTAAAAAGTTAGTCTGATCTTAAAATTTTCCATAAATTACAGTAATTTTTCTTTATTTTTCTCCAGTTTCTCTCATATATTCTCGAGCGTGTGTATGTTAATGGAGTCTAACATTTTCAGGTGAAATTAAAACATTTTGAACACACAGATGCATCGCTGCCCCAACTCATGTTAGTTTTAATCCATTTATACCTTTCCATAGATCTGCACTGTACACATAGATGCTCCGAGGTTTATCTGAATGCAACACAAAAGTTCTGTAAGGCTGAAGCTAAAATTCTGCTGAAGCATGACCCTTGTTTGGGACAAAGTGTGACTGCAGTATTATCACTCAGAACAGGAAAAGAATTCAAGTGTTGCCTGATCAGACTGCAGTAGAATTAGTGCTAGAAGCTCAACAAATAATGTGCACACCCCTGTGAACACACAACCACATGCACCAAGCAGCGGCAGCAGCAGCCTCAATCTAGTTATGCAGACTACACACAAGCACACACCCACAAACAACCACGCACACACACTCATTTCATTTCCGTTTCTCAGCCAGTCTAATTTTGAGTTTTGTCAGAGCACATTATTACTTTTTCAATATCAACAATAACCCCCTACTTCCTCTCCATCTAGTTTTTCCCTCTCCCTTGTTCTCTTTTGTTTTTCCCTTCCCTCTCTCCCTCTGTTTCTCTCTCTCTCTCTCTCTCTCTTTCCTTCAAATGGTCTTATTTTGACATGAAGATATTGTATAGAAATCAAATTGCATTTATGGTACACTCACTGACTCACAGTGTGATAATGCACCTGTGCATACACGAACATGCACAAGGTCAATCACAGTTTTTCCTACATTGCCACATTCATCAGCTCAAACTCTCCCCTGCACCTTCAAGATACGCACTATATTCACCGATGTCTTGCTCGCTTCAGAACACCCCCGCCCTGCACTCTTCTGCACAGATCCACACAAACACATGCAACTGAATCATGAATATTCATAAGAATTTTTGTATCTGAGATCATGATGAAATTTTCTTAGGGCCAACGATGCTTGTGTGTGTGTATGCATTTGTATGATTATGGATGCCTTGAACGCTGAAGGGTATTTCTGTCCTGTAAATAATTCTGCACCAACTTACTAGAAGCTCACATACTGACACTCATACATAAACGCATATATACACAGATATAGTCAGAGGTGCACACACAGTCTGTGTTAGTGCAGGCGTTACTGTGTTTTCTGTAGCTGCACGGTATGTTTTTCCATTACAAATGTTCTATATAACACGGTTTGGGAACAATAAAAATATGCTGAAAAAGCACACTCTCAAATGTTTGTAAGATTCGTTCTGCTGTTGCTACATGTCAAGTCAAATAAAGTTTATTTGTAAACCTCAAAATCCCATACCATCCACAATAGTCCCCAATCCATTCTAACTTCTCTTGAGTTACTAAACAAACATCTCTAAGCTCTTCTGGCCTCTGCTTTAGCTCTTGCTATTTTAAACAACCTACTGTCATCTGTAGGGTGGCTTTCAATTCCAACAGCAACAGCTTAACTAGACCAATAATCAAAAATGCTTGCAATCACTGCATTTGTCAAGTGGAAAATGCTAAGGGCTATAAGATAACTAGTGGGTATGTGCTGTAGACTGTTCAATTGCAGCACTGATCTCACAGTCAAGTTCAGCCACTCCGTTCTGTCAATATCACATTGTAAACTAACTATTTGTAGATCAATGTTGAATTATTTATGTCCACATCATAATGCACCTAAGAAGAGTGAATTGTGAAGACCCTGGACCTCAATGTGTCATAAAGCAAGTATGCTGCAGTATACTGGAAGGAATACTTCAGTTGGTCCTTTATTTATTCACTCGTGGCCACAGTGGCTCCAGCTGAACAGAATTATACAACCATGTGATTACTTTTTGCAGATGAAAGTAATTTAAATTTCCAAAAAGAGAACATTTATTTCACAGAGTAGGTGTAGTACATTGAGCAAGAATAATCTTGGAAGAAAATATTCACTTACCACTGTGTGCTACTGTATTTTAACACTCGATGTTGAGACAAAATGTGGTTTATTGGTTTAATTTACAGATGCGAGAACACTGAGTGGACAACAGCGGCAATTTAGCATTTAGAGGGAGTATCCTTTACTCAGCTAGTCTATTCATAATAAGCACTGTGCACATATATGTGTAAAGTGCTCATGTTATTTATTGCAAGAATAAAAGGGACAAAATTACACACACAGAAAAAAAGGGGGAAAAAAGAGAGAGCGAACATATTTCTGGTGATTTTTCTTAAAACACTGCATTTCAAGTCATTTGATTGCATGGCTGAATAATTGATAGAAAGCTATTACAGCTGGTATGAATGCCTTAAGGTGTCTCACTTTCTCACTCTCTCATTCACTCACTCACACACAAACACACACGCATGCACACCAACGCACACCCAAGCACACACATGCACATGCACACACAAGTATAATAACTATTTTCTGTGGGTATATGTTTTTTTGCATGCCATGTGTATGTGGGAGGGGGGTGTGAATAGTTGTGCCTGTGTGTGTTTCTGAATTGGTGTGAACGCATTAGTAGCTTAGCTCCTCTTAGCCTTGCTGACAGAGTGACAGAGACATTGCTAATCCCACACTGACATGTTGCCATTTCCCCTTCTTTCCTCTCCCTTCCCTCATCACCCCCTCTTTTCCTTCTCTAGACCCAAATAACAGTTCAATGAAGAGTGAGGTATTTTTGTGTAACAATACAAAGCACTCATGCATGTATTAGACTGGTTGTTTATTGTTCCCTCTTGTCGTTTTAGAAATACAAGCTTTTATTTGGTAGTGCTTGTTGTCAACAACATGAAGAGGAAAAAATTTTGTAATAGGCGACTGGTATCTACGAACCCTTATTAACTGTTACACTGGATTTCAGCGCTTATTATGTCATATAATGTATATAATTATAATGTAATTATAATGTAAATTCTACTGGACTTGTAATTTAAACATTTCAGTAGTCATCAAATATGTGTTATCAGTTCTAGTGAGTGAGAGAATCCTTTTCTTTCACCCTTTAAATGATGATTATATAGCAGTCTCATGAGAGTAATTTAAAGTTGTGAATACCTGAAACCAACTCAGTTATATACACCTGCCACGTCCTTATAACAATGACTCATATACGTGTTGTGACAGCTCTGCATATAGCAACAATATGAAATATTCAGACATTCTCAGTGAGCTTCTCAAGTCTGATGACAGTATGGCTTCATCTTTGTCTTATTGCCCTCGAAGTCTTTGTGTAACTTCATTTTGTTTAATGATATCTCATTAAGGGTACCCACAAGTATCAGTTGATTGATTTTGTCCTGTTTTTTTTAGTGTTAAACATACTGTTTTTCTCATTTGTCATGTGAATTGTATTAAAAGACAGAATGCCTATGTAGGTAAGTGTTGATACTTTGAAAACTGTGCAGTTCAGATATGCTAGGCTATTGTTTTACTTTTACCTTGCAATGAATCTGCTATTAGTTTCCAGAGAGTTGATATATTTGAAACAATGACCACAAGACTGCCAGTATCCAATATGTTCCATCTATGTGCAGACTGATTACAGGATCACACTGAGCCCGGTCTTTAGAAAACATTCCTTTACTGCAGTGTTCAAGCAAAGATCTAACATGGAGTACCTGGCCTGAGTTACAATTAGTTTGTTTGATCAGGTTGAGATCCTGCTGTTGTCACTATCCTGTCCATAGTCATCTCACATAAAGATTGGTGTGATGCTTCCAGTGTTTGTCCTTTAACCTTGTTCAAAGAGTCCCCAAAATCACTGCTGCTGACAGTTGGAGTACAGCCCCTATGGCTGGTTTCTAAGAGGTGGATGCCATGGTGATCAACACCTTGCATGTTTCCTCTGATTGTAAGCAACCCCTTGCATTCTATGTGGCCTTTGATGGTATCTCTCTTCTTTATCCCTTATGCTTGCATCACAAAAGAGTGCACATACTGTGAACTGATAGTTTAATACTGTGAGTCCATCCTCTCTCTACTGGGAGGATGAAGATGCTCAGATCCTGTTAAGAAGTGTCAGAGCCTTCTCTTGTGTGTTAAGGGATAGTGCTCTTCTGGATGACTGACTCTCAGTTGCTTATCAGATCTACAACTGGAACGCATTCAGGTGGAGGGGCATGGTTTGATATCTTAACTGAATCACCGCCTCTGCCTGGGTAAATTTGTGTCACTGATGTCTTGTAAGAACAATCAGAGTAACAAAGAATGGTACAAAAAGTCACTGATTATGCACCTTCAACAAAAGAGAAACCTTCTCAATTCAAGTTTGGTTAAAATTTAAAAGTTAAAGTATACCTGTATTTATGGCAGATGTTCATGTTCATTGTAATTATATGTAAATGTGCGTAAAATTCTGTAATTTACTCATTTTAATGCAAGCAGTGGTCTGAGATGTGGTCAGCCCCCTCTATGAATGATTGGCATTACTGTCGCCATCTGGCCAGTCACATCCATGTTGTTATCCATGACACTGTCCATGTCTCTGTGGCTTGGTAGATTTAGGCTCTCTTTAACAGCCACTCATTTATTCTGGCTCTCTCTTGTTGAATTAGCTTGCATATGGGGTACAGATTTTGGAGCCAGTGCGAGCCATTGGGACTCAACCATATGGACTGGCAAAGTAAAACAACGGGCTGTCAGCAGCTGAGGGCAAATTAAATCTGCAGATTGTGGGTGTGATTCTCAGTAGGATTGGTTGTACAAGGGGGTTATTTGCATACATTTGCTAAAAAGCATAAAAAAAAATATTATGGAGCTTTAATATAGTCATTATGTGCAATGTTTATGATATGCATGGTGCAAGGGAATCCGTTCAACAATAAGTTATTTACATTTCGTTAAATTTGTTATACACATATTTTTGTCACCCCTGCTGTTTTCACATGAAACACTTCAAACTTATTTTTTGAAGAGAACTGTGCAATACTCTCCATGCACACAAATGTGGTGCTAGATTTGCATCCGCCTACACTACACAGGGGATTGCTGTCACTGCAAATGCATGAAGTAAAACAGAGTTCTTCTTCAGCATGCGTACTGTAGTGTGGCCTTGCATACAATACTAGTCGACAGACTGTCTAAAGCTGAAGTGCAATCCAAAAATATACTACAGTATACCGTATGATCATACAGTATACAGTGTATTTGCCTCTCTCCCACACACTTTGATTATAAAGCATGTAATATAAGCGAAAAACAAACTCTTTGATTGCCTGCCTTGCCACTTTTACACATGCAACACCCACACATCCACACCCACACACAGACACACCAATACAAATGCATGCAGTCTGTCTGTCTCTTACAGAAACACACAAATTATATGAAGAGTTTTCTCTAGAGTTTTTTTAACATTATGTTTGGTGAAGCATTACATGCGGACAGTGTAATTAAGTACAAGTGTAAGTAATTGCAACAGTTGTACATGGAACTGTTTTTATCATTTATCTTCATTTTGACACATGTAGTTCAAACAGAACTAGATGTTGCTTTTAGAACAAAACTCTTCATATACAGACATGGCAAACACATACAGGTTTAGTTGTCCATACCTCGACAGATTGGAGCAGGGAAGTCCCAGACAGCGGTGTTTCCAGCATTTGTAATGCAGGTGAGTGTGGCATGGCCGTCTAAGACGTAACCAGGAACACAGCTGTACCGCACACGGTCTCCCACAGCAAAATGGCCGCCACCGCTTAGCACTGCTTTGGGTGGGACACCGGGGTTTCCACAAGATGTACTGTGGAGTTCTGCAGAGGAGAAAAGACAGGAATGAGGATTCTGAATTAATTGCACTAAAATGTTTAACTATTCATTCCCCCTAACTTGACCATCACTCAACCAAATAATATACCCAGCTCCTGCTCAGTGATGTGTCAAATCCAGAGACTGCTCTAAAGCACTTATAGCCTGAGCCCACACACAGTGTGTACCAAAACCACTGTTTTATGGTCAGATAAAAAGACATTTGCATTGTGATGATGCAGTACTCACATACGCTATCTCATGGCCTCTACTAAACTCTTACTCCAAACACACGTGTAGCAAGGATCTTAAGCCTATAGTTTTTCATAATACATACTGCCAAGCATGAGAGCTGTAAAAGAAGATTTTGACTGCACTCCATGTTGAAGCAGACTAAACTCAACCCCAGAGAAAGGAAGAGAGACAGTATCTGAGTGTTTTATGGTTAATCACAGCATTCCCTCCAGATGCATTTACAGTTCTGTGCCTACGACAGTTGTGCATATAAACATCAGCACACACATACACACACACAGTGGAAGGGGTGAGAGAGAAAGAGAGACAGAGGGAGAGACAAAGAAGTGGTATTACAAGCCATAAACCAGGAAGTAGATGGGAGAACAGGGACCAACTCCAGTCTTATTGTTTGAACTTGATTGATACAACTATGAAACTGTTCAGACAGATAGGGGATTAGGGAGGGGGAGAGGGAGACAGACAGATTGGTTGAGGGGGAGGCAAGAGTAGAGAGAGACAGAAAGAGGGGGAGGTGGAAAAATAAACGAGAGACAGACAGAGGATGCCCGACATGATAGATAGCGCTATGAAACTACTCAGACAGAGGGGCGAATGGGGAAGGTTAAAAGGGGAGGGAAAAGGATAGAAGGGAGAAATCGACAGTGGTAGTGAGGAAGATTATGCTCTAAATGCTCCCAAATGAGAGTTGAGATAAAGTTGCACTTTTTCTTAAAATGTCACCAGAAAATCTGAAAACCTCACAGCGCCCCACTTCTCAAACTTCGGAGATATGCTCAAAAATCTTGGAATGAAAAGCTATAGGAGAGATATAGGGGAATATTTACTACTATCAATCACTAACAAAGCAGACAGCAGGAGGAGAAGATTTTATGTCAGCAAATGAACTGATTCAGTGATTCCTACATTGGCTGGCTGATTGATTAACTTATACAATTTGTATTGTCACATCTCCCTCCTCCAATTCTCTCTGTTCTCTCCATCTTCAGTGTAGCTACAGTCCTGTGGATTATTCAGTGGGTGCATTTTGCTTTTCTCAGTGGACAAACACAAACAAAATCTTTGAAAATCTTTATTTAAATGAAACTCGCCACCTTTTTTATTATTAGCACCCATCTTGAATGTCTTGTGGATCATTTAAAAATAGATATTACTAGAACAAAAATAATCGAATAACAGAAATAACTTTGCCTCTAAATGAGTTGCCATTGCAAAAAAAAAAAAAAAACACCCAACATGCCCTTATGTGCTGTAATTAGTTCATATAATGTTTTTTCTCTTAGGTTTTTTAGGCAGGGTGTATTTAATCCTGGTTCACACAAACCATGGACAGCATACATAAGAGCGGAAAATCATTCTGCTAAAGACAGTGAAAGATCCCCCCCGCCCTCCAATCCACTATCCTCCTTATCTTTGCTCAGACACACAGCTAAAGAGAAACACACACTAACAAGAGACTTGTACACTTGCACACATGCACATACGCGCACACAGTCAGGGTCATCCATCACTTTGGCGACCCCCACTGTGCTGTGTTGGGATTGGCTGTCAGGTTGGCCTAGTGTTGCGACCCGCTGGCCTATCGATTTTGCCAGTCAGTGTGGCCCCACTCAGTGTCAGGATGTTTGTTGTTCATTGTCCTATCAGACACACATTTACTCTAACCAACACATACACATTTACTGCTGGTCTGTTGAGGGTCAGAGGCACACACTCAAATATTTTCCCATTATAGCCACTCAGTTTTTAATCAGTGTCTCCATCCCACATTCCTCACAATATTTTTTTAAATAAGTTTTTCTGTTCCCTCTGTGTCATTTTCACTCTTTTTATTTCTTTCTACCTTCTCCCATACGCGCTGCTTATTTTTAAATTCTCACCACTCTTCTGTCGATGTCTTTCCCTGTCACACTCCACCATTCTCCCCCCTCCTATTTCACCACACCTTCCTCAACCGCAAACTTGGATGACACGCCAGTTACCTCCATTCCTGCCATTTCTCCTGTTCTAACCAAATCACGACATCATCCTTCTGTCCATTCCCTCATCGGTCCTTTCTTTTTTTTCCTATTTTATTGCAAACATCATATAGTTTCATCGCACTAGTTTATTCAGTAGCCAGCAGCTATACCACACTCCTTTTAATGGTTTATTGCTGCCTCCCCTCTTTTATTTATTCTCTTACCCTCACTACTCCCTTCTCTCAATTCTCTCTCTTTATCTACCTCTGCCTCGCTTTCCCTTTCTCTGTCTCTCCCCAGTTTACCATAACTATGATTTCAGTCTCAGTTGCTTCATTACAAGCTGCTGCTTTTATGGGCCATCTGTAGAACTATCTGCATTAGTCTCATACACACACACATATATAGGGGCACACAGAGGCTTGCATGGACAGCGGGCACTGGCATAAAGCTACTCTTTCTACTACACACACAAAACCATTTACCTGGCTTTTATATCCCTCTAGATACGCAATTACAGCAGAGTCCAGGTACGGGGGCACGAGACATAAGAACTGAGACGGGAGAAAAGAACTGAGTGGTGGGTAAAAGCAAAGTGTGAGAAAAAAGGAAAGAAAGTAGCCATGCTTTTAGAGTTTTTAGTGAGACAGATGACATGGCAGACTGGAGGATTGGAGAGGGGGAGTAAAAGACACTGAAAACACAGAGCGAGACAAAGACAGAAAGGGAAAAAGAGAAGGGAAAGAGAAAAGGGAAAGAAAGGGATGATTCAATGAGTTTGGAGGTTTTACACCTCTGTCAGCAATAAGTTCTATAAAAAATGGACCAAGTTTTTTGCCCAGAACATAACAGATGCTGAAAGATTAGACATAAAACATAGAACCTGTTAAAAAAAACCTGTGTACATAGATTTCCATCAGAACAGCTATTTTCTGATTCTCAAAGATGTTTTCCATCAGAAGATGTAAGCTTTACAAGGACCATAACAGAGGAAATGAATGAGGCATCAGGTTTGCAACAAACAGATATGTGTTGTAGGACACTAAGGTCTATAAAGGTTTCACCTGCTGTCGACTTCCGAGACAGTTGCCTGTCAGTTTGATTTATTCAACACTTTGACCAACTCTTTTTATAGACTTGAGGAAAACTTGTATCATAAAACATTTTTTGGCGGTAAGTTAATGAAATTTTATGGCATAAGTTGTACATCATTTTTGTGGTCAGGTGTCCTCCCTCTGGCAATGCAAGAGACAAGATTTAGTTTCTCTATGAAATTAGTCTGTTTGAAACATTATTGCTATTTAGATCTCACAGTTCATTGAGTTTACATGACATAATTACTGTCATATCATTTTTTCTCATTAACACTTATAACTGTGTAATTTGGGTTTTTAAGGTTTGCTGCTTCATTAAGCAACAGTATTTTTTAATTCCTCATTGTGAGGGCTTTATGAAAAATTATGCAAAACACTTTAAAAATCAGGTCCAGAATAGAAGTGTTGTTTTTTCCCCTCTCATCTTAATGTCACATCACTGTGGAGCCTTTGTTTTTGTGTCTAAGTGTTTATTTTGGAGAAAGGATCACAGAAAAGTCAGACAAGCATATATCAAAGGTAAGTCTCACACTGTTTCCGACTGTGTGTTTATGTGGACAAAATTGTGATGGTTTTACAGCCAGACACAAGTGTTCTGACACATCATTGGCATTTTCTTGCTTATAATGATGGATTAACATTATTAACTAAATTAGAAGCCTCTGGAGTTGCTAGAGCTAAATGATGTTTGAGTTGTTATTTGGTGAGTGAAAAACTGATTTAAAATAACTTTACTTTGGTAAAGTCATAATTGAAATTGACTGGAGAATAATCAGAAAACTCAGTATGCTACAGCTGTCCTGTATTATCGTAAATGGCAACTAAATTAAAAAAGGGTTCTTCAGTAGTTCACAACTACTTTTTAAGCTGTTTATTATTAAGCCCTAGCAAGTTCAATGTCTTATATATATATATCTTATATGGATATACATTATATACAAACATAAACAGCTGGAATTCTGGGATTTACCATGCTGTCAACATTTATTTCTTCATGTTTTTCAAGCATACAGTAAAAACACATTTTAACTTTGCTTAGTAAAGCAGGCAGGTATGTGTTATTATGACGACAGCACCCACTGACTTGTGCTTTTCAACAAGTATACATACAAGATAGGAACATATTCATAAAATTCAACTCTATTGGGCAAAACTCTGAGAAACTTTCTGAAAAAAGTTCAGATATGGTTTAGGAGGTTACGTTTGAGTTTTGCAAACACTCTATTGTTATGGTTAAAGAAAACATTTCTGAGCCCGTTTTGCTCAACTATTATACAACCATATATTTTTAACTCTGACAATGGAACTTTTTTTCCAAAAAATCCCACCATTGTTGAAAAAGTTTCAGCAGAACTGTCAAGCAACTGTCATTCATCCTGGGATCCTAGCGATTTCCTCAAATTCTAACTCTGACAGCTCAAAAATCAAATTGTGGATTATATGGAATTATTCTACATGACCGTGTGCTTTTTAATAAGAAAAGATTAATTTAAAGTTGAAATATTCACAGTCTTAAAAATGTGACATTTTTCTCTACAAAAGCAGTAGCAGCATAAAATATTAAATGTCACCGAAAAAGCCCATTATGAAGGATCATGCTGAGCAAAAGCTGAGCAAAACAATGACTGACAGGACGGATTTACAGAAAAAAGTTTGTCTCTACATTCTATTTTAAACCAACAAATGAATGTGTTAAACTGTGACAGACATAAAATTGCTATTAAAAGAGGAGGATATGAGTGGTCATAGCTAGATGAGAGCAGCTACATCAGAGCAAACTCCACCCTACTTTGAAAACAATAGCTCTTCATGGCTTTGAAACAGACCACTACACAACAAGAGGGCAGGCATGACATGCAATAATGCACACGCTAAGAAAAAAAGCAAAGCTCTGATCTCCTCCAACCATCACATCCGCAGTCCATAAAAGGAAACAGCAGGGGATAAGACTACAGACTCTATTTCAGACAAATTCTCTCTTAGTCAGTAATAGACCCCCTGTGGGGAAGCACCAGCAATGTTACTAGTCAGTTAACACCTTTTTTTAATTCATGCCCTGGTCTAAAGACACATCTTTGAATTAATAATAACCAGATTATTGCTTACAGAGCCACAAAAAGATCTGAAGTTTGGGGGTAGTTTCAGCTTAAAGATAACTGTCCTCACGACAAAAGAACAACTGTCTTATAACAGGGTTAGGGTTAGGGTTAGGGAATCTAACAGATTCTTCAAGTAAAGAGATCTTTTTTACTTTGTCTAAACATTGCCAGCTGAACAAATCACTAAATTGATCATTTTCTTTAAAGGGACAGCTAGGGGAAAATGTACCAGATAACTGTTCAAAGTAAAATTCAAAATTTTTGAAAACTAAAATGCCTGAATTAGACAAAAGTGGATTAAAAAGAATATGCCTCTGCAGCATTTGTGTTAAGATAACTGCCACATCCCATCTATTCACATTAAAGCAATGAAAGCATTCTAGGTAGTTTATACTGGGTTCCAGTTCTGCACCAATCATCCACTCAATTTGTGATTACGTGACCACTTAACAATAAACTTGTCAAAACTGCTCCACCATAACTCTGCATTCTGGTGGAACTGTCAACCAAATGATGTCTGCACAATTAGTCTGCATTATTGATGTTGCCAAAAAACATTGGTTGCCTAATGGGCTTCTAAGGGACTGAGCCAGAGCCACACTTGATAATAATTTAGACAGGAAGTGTAGCAATAAAAGGCAAAATTCAAAAATTAACTGAGCAAGACCTAGAATTTGCGTTTTTTTCTTTTCTGATGTCATTTTACTCTTAAAAAGTTACTGCAAAAGGAAGCAAACTTTTGTGCAGATTACCTCCTTGCAGGAAGTGTGCCAGGTCAAAATGAAAGGGTGGCCAGAGGGGTGTATGTGTGAGTGCAGCATGAAGCTTGAACACTGCAGACTCAAGTTTGTAGTGTGTTTCATGCCAATGAAATGTTCTTCTTTTTCTTAATATGCTGGACATCTTGACATAACCATTTTTGTTGCCAGCTTTAACCGAGATGTTCCCATGAGGTCCTTGGTCTGCAACAATGTTTGGGTGGATGGTAAATGTCAACTGGCATCCACATTAGTGCTTTGACTCAAGGTTTCCCAGCACAACATTGCATTATAATGAGATGTGCAATGTTATTCATTTCACATGTCAGTAGTTTAAAGCTTGTGGTTGATCGTTGTACACAAACATTACACTTGCACCTCCCCTAAGAAATCACTTTTGATTGGAGATGGTGTAATTATCATTCAAGTAAGTAATTATCATTAATAATGAAAATATTAATAGAGGGAAAAACAACTAAGAGACAGCAGAAGGTGTGTGTGTGTGCGTCAGATAGAGACAGTGAGACTCTCAGGGAGAGTTAATACAGAATAAAGAGAGAGCTCCCAGATAGAGTAAGGGCTGTTCAAAGTATTAGATCATCTGGCAGCTGTGGAGATCAGTTAATAAGCACACAACTGTGTTGCTAATGATTGTAGCTTCCAGTGGAGATCAAACATTATGGACTCAGAGCAGCAGACCAGTAATGTCTCTCTGGGTTTATTACACGCCACAACACAGACATTGAAACGCGCACACACACATATTATACGCAACACTCTCCCTGAAGGTAAAAGCAGTCTTGAGAATTGCCTTGATGTTCTGTGTGAACAATATTTATCTGTTATTCAATACAGTCATGACAGAGCTTCAAGCAACCTTGCATCTATTCTGGTGATCTTCTCCTCAGCCTAAGAAACATATAAGCAAAACAGTATATGCTGTCTATAGACACAGCAGTCACAGGATAGTTGGAGACGGATCTCACTTATTAAGCAATTCAAATGATCACTGATGATCACTTATTTTTGGAAGATGACTACTAAAGTGGCACGGAAATATCCAGACAGTGTTTGTGTAAAAAGTACAGTCAAATTTGATCTACCTCTGCAATATTTGCTAAACCTTGTTTCTATCAGCCACTGCTGTTTAGCCTAAAATTGATGTATTTTTCTCTGTCTTCTTTTCATAATACTGGTTGCATCAATGCCAAATTTACATCGTTTTATGGGCCAGTGTGCATGCAAGATGATTTCATCAATAAAACTAACAAGGACACACATTTGCATAAATGCAGTGGAGTGAATAGTATGGTCCTCTTTTGAAGTGTATAAACTTTCCTATGATAGAAATACACACTTACAGAGTCTGCAGAGAGAGAATGCAATTTAATGGGACTAAGTGAAATAAGTTAATAATTTTGCAGGGAGATAACAACCCTGTCCAACACAATTACCTAATTTTTGTCAATAGAAATAGAAATCCATCGAAGAATGTTAGGTGAAAAGATGTACTTATGTTTTTTTTTTTTTACAGCTTTGCAATTTCCCTATACGTAATTGAATGAGCAGATAATGAAGGTAGCCCGACTGCTTGCAAGGAAACATGAAAATGTCAATTATAAGACCTTTACTTCCACTTCCCCCGTATATGTGTGTCCGCTCTAGTGACTGCATTTGTGTGCCAGTACGTGCATGTCATTGCACATGTGTATTTTGTGTTTGTTTGTGTCTGTGTGGGTATAGCTCCTTGATGCGGTGATCAATGTTTCTCTGAGGCCTGGTTCAATAAACCATTAGATTTCCCCCTAAAGACATCCTGCCAACATAGCTTCATTAGACACACACACACTCACACGTACATACAAAGAAAAGACAAAAATACCACTATCTGTTATCTGTTTGATCTGACCTGAAAGGGCTAGCTCCGTCTTTCTGAAGACCAGAGCAAATCGGCTCCAGCAGGCTTGATCAAACAAAATGATACAAGGTCCAGTGTTTACAGGCTCTGCTAAAACATACATTTCTTTATTACGCTGACTACTACTGTAGAAGATGGTCTTTTAAAGGAACGTATGGAGGGTTTTGGCAAACGCAATGTGGGAAAATAAATTCTGGTTGCATTACGATGGTGTTTAGCTATATATATTTTATACTTAAAAACAGTTTTACAAAGCCTGTATGTTTAACATTCTGAGTTTTATTATGTTTACCGTTTCACACTCAAGACTAAACCTATAGTGCTACAGAAAACAGTAATTTTCTAAATGTAAAAAGGTAAGCTTGTTCATAGCTTAAGCAGTCATTATATCATTAAGCTCTGTCATCAGGGGGCTGCACTGATTTAAGTCAGGGTCCTAATTTGTTTTGCTCTCTCTTTAACTGACCCCTCTCTTCTCTGTCTCACACATCCATATCTCCCACCCACCTCTTTTCCTCTCTCCTTATCTCTCCCCACAGCCGCCCCCACTATTAATTAAAACTGTATGTGTGTGTGTGTGTGTGTGTGTGTGTGTTTATTTCCTGTATGTGTGCACGCTTGTGGTGCACATCAGGCTTCAGTATTAATTAAAGGTGTGAATGCTAATTGGTCTGATCAATAACAGGTCGTTAGGCCTCAGGGGCCAACAGCCAATAGAAAATCGTTATTTGTCTGACATCACTGTCACTCTGCTAAACCTGCACTGCACTGTGACACATGCACACACGAATACATGCACACCTGCACGTGCACGCAGAGATTTGTACTTAGGCTTGCTCTATTGTCATTTGGACAGTCAGATTCACCTCAAAGGTTGTGAGAGACTCATCAAGGGAGTTTCAAGGCGTAAGAGGTTAGCAAGACACAACTGGCCCAATAGACAGAAACTTACTGTATGTGCCTAAAACTAAATCAATATCCATTACAGGGAGCGAAGCAGAGATGCAGAGAGAAAGAGAGAGTAAAAGAGAGAGGGGGCGCAAAAGATTTTCAAAAAGACGCCATAGTTGTCATTGAACAGATAGAGTAAATGAGTGTGTGCTCTCAGAAGGCCTTTTTGAGCTAATCGATACTGAAGCGCACTTTCACTTCCACTTCCACATACCTTTTTTCAAAAATCTCCTCCTTTGGTCTTTCAATCTGTCCTCTCTCTTTTCTCTGAGGCTAACTATTAATCAGTATTATATTCAGCCAGATAGATTTCTATGAAGAAAACTCTAGCTGTGGCCTTTTAACTTAGCTATTGTAAGAAAGAAGAGTAGCACAAAAGGAATCTCATTTACTTGGTGGTATAAAGAAGGGTTGCTTATTATTTGGCATATAGTTGCTGGGATCTCACCATGTTGTTAAAAATGAAAGGCCTGCCAAATCATACTGAAGTGTGAAATCTGGCCTAAATATGAATCCTAGTTCTTTACCAAGACCCTTATGAGCTAAGATGATTTACCTAAGCTCAACTTCTCAGAGTCCCTCAGGTTCCACATCTAAATGGGAACTTTGCCTAAGGACCCACAATGTCACCAGGTCCATAAAGAACTTGCCCTGCCTCTGCTCACCCTCTTTCTCTACCCTGCAGGACAGGGGAAACTACTCTTGCTTATCCCTGCCAACTGAGAGAAAGGCAGCTCTTCTTTCCACCCTACACACAGAGACCTGAAATTAATAAGATGTGGCACCAAACAACCAAAATGGTACACACTGCTTAAACACTGACACCTCAGAAACATGTCTAAACAAATCTACAGTACCAACTGTCCTTCAATTTTAACTGCTTTTGTAATCTGTCTGCACTTGAACATCCACAAGAATGCTTCATTATCTTAGCCAGACATATCTGCAGGACAACAAAGTAAAGATATTAAAAACATATAAAACACAAATACATGTAAACACAAAAATCTAAACATGAATCGTTTCCTCAACTGTACATTCTCTAAGATTATGACATGTGGTGACAAATCTGTCTTGATTTTGGCCAGTTGACTATCTACAGCATTTATCAACTGCCAATGTTTTCATAAAAAATTAGGTACAGAATCATTATCTCCTTTCCCCAATTCAATAATTTATTGATTTTAGTGACAATTTAATCTTTTCATAAGTGCCACCTTTAGTTGAAAATGTACACAAGACACACCATGTGTTTAATTCCATATATATGACAACATATACAGATCACATTCCCACATAGCAGACAGGTCTGGGCCAGATCTGGCATTAGGCCGGCACTGCTGGCCGACTGCTGACACGGGAAGTGGTATGTCAACTGGATGTGGGCCAGGTCTGGCAATGATGGTACTGTTTACATGATGGCATTCCACATGCGGGCCGATTGTGGTTTGGTTTATGTGGCCCAGGTCTGTCCATGCCACATGCGGGCCGACTGTGGTTTGGTTTACCTCTGGCAAACCACATCTGGGCCACCAAGGGGCCATCATTCTTTACGGTATGTGAGCTGAG
>JAPZDY010000008.1:8696590-8709094 GCA_029783645.1 Ctenochaetus hawaiiensis | reverse complement strand
AATCAAGATATATATCGTGTATCGCGATATAGCCTAAAAATATCGAGATATTGGTTTTAGGCCATATCGTGCAGCCCCACATTAACAGGTAAAGAATCACAAACAAGTGGCTTGCTCTATCAATGATGCTACTCCCAACTATGAGTGCTGAGGTAACTGAAAAGTCAGTTAACAGGCTCTGCAAGTGCTGAAGTTCAGGCAGGATAAAAATGCAAGAGCCATATGCCTTGTCTTTATGAGAGAAAGCTACTTGAGCTGTTTTAATTTATTCATTTAAATACTTAGCATTGGCCCTGATCCTAAAGATGATCAATGGAAGATTTAACATTGACTTTCAAAACCTTTCTTGTTGAAGTGATATCAAAATGTACAGTATGGTGGCAGCCTTTATGCTGAAATACACTTCACAAGACAGAAGACACAAGCAGCTGGCCTCTGCCTTGTTTCAGTTCTTTCAACTTGTTTCCACCCTGTCTCTTTTAATCTCTTCATCTCCATGCATCTCCCTCATCTCTTCCTCTGTCACCAGTCTTTGTACCATTAGTGCAGTACAACTTAACATCAACCACAACCCAACAAGTGTTCCCTGTGCACAAAACTACATATTTCACTCATAACACAAGGATAGGTATGTCTCTGACTGTGTTGTTTGTGAATTCATGTGTATTTGCTACTGTGCAGTCGCTGGGGAGTCAATTTGTTGAGAAGTTGTTCTTTTCATCACAAGACAAAACTTCACTAATTGTTACTATCTGTTATAACAGAGACAGACATCTAAAGGTAAAACCCTGGGTCCTATCTGCCAGAGAGTAAAAGAGTTATTTTAATGAGATTTAACTGCATTTCATAAACTAGATGGGATCAAAATCTGGTGTTAAGATTAAAATTTCAACCAAAGATTCAAATATATGGTTTTGCACCATTGTTTCTACTTCTCTGTATGCATGTTTGAGCTTTAAATTATTTCCAAAAAATCCTAATAGCAATAAAACTTGCAGTAAATGTCTTGTGTGTATAACACACTTTTCTGTGTACTTTGTATTATGTAGAAAGTTAATCATTAATTAATTCAGATTTTTTTCAACTGCCCGTTACCACAAAACTACTTTAACAGAAAAGATGACAAGAATGTTAAGTCGAAGTAGCCTCATATCAGAAGAGTCTAATGTTGAATACTATAGGCTAGCCCTCCTTATTATGTAATGTATGAGTGGAATTTTCATTCAGTTAATTTTTTCAGTGCTTACAGGCTTCATGGCAGCACTGAAAAATTAGTTAAAATAGTTCTTTTAGCGACAAATGGTAATGCTCTTTTTCTTTTTCAAAATAACTGATTGTTATATCTTATTTTAACACATTTACTGTGAAGTAACTTTTCTAAAGTTTTAACTTTAAACTGTATCAAATGCTTAGACATCAATTTTAGAGGGAAAATCAAATGGATCAGTTTTTCTTAAATGAAGCCAGTGGTTCTGTTTCACTGTATTTTTTCTGCTGTTATACAGCAGTTCTCGCTTGCACAGTGGTTAGGAGACATAAAGCAGTGGGAAAGTGACATAACAAAATCTGCCAACAGAAAGCGGAGCACAAGGACTGATAGTCATTTTAACATTTAATTAGACGATTAAATATTGAGAGAAAAACCTCATGGAATGCTCTTAAATAATGTATATGCTAATGAGAAGCAGCTCAAGGATGTTAGGGATCATTCTGTCGATGTTCACATTTTCATGAGATGGTGTTACATTTGGTGAAAACCCTCTCAAAGAGCTGACAGTGTTGAATGATATGTTTTGTCTGAATGCTGCCTCAGAGCTGATGTCTGACTCATAGCATAAAAACTGCCAGGTCAGCTTGGTCGTGCTCATTTTCTGGTTATGTTAATCAAGTGACATTCCTTCCTGCTTGGCAGGAGGAGCTGATTGGATGGGCTGGAGGTGGTGACCCTGAGGGGAGGCCATTTGATTGGTTGGCTGATATAAAGCTGAATAATGGACTGACATTGGCCAGGAGGCCGTATTATGATCAGCACACACTCAAATACTCACATAGGCACACTTCAACACACACTGACATTCACTATGTACTAGGAAAGTCTATATTTTAGTCAGGTGTCCAGTGGTTGTCTGACAGACTTGAATATCAGATCAATATATTATTTGATGTAATTTCTATCTTGTCCTAGCACAAAGAGGTTTGGTAGCTATTCACTTTAATTCTACCATAAAAGTATTTAATAGAGATATGAGATATGAGGGTCCATATATCATTTGTTGGACTTGTTTTAGTGTCAAACTCTAATCTTGGCAATCTAGGCACTCTAAGACTTTACTTCACACTTTACTTTGATTATATTACATCCAGGTATCAGAATAAATGCTATTTTCTTGGACAATCTTTGATGTTAGACACCTACCCTTTCCCTTCCAGGTAATTAAGCATTTGGCAGCTTCTTATTATAATTTCATCATCAAATTAGTTCCTTTTATCCAGGTATCACATTAATTTGTCATTTGATAGACTTTTGTGACGTGAAGAACCCTCAAACCTCCTGCCAACCAGACACTAAGGCGTTTGGCAGCTTTTTAGTGCAATTACATTGCCCAGATGTCAATTTTACATATTGTGTGGAAAATCATTGAGGGCTTGACACTGCAAGATCTGGCTGCTTTTTTTGTTCTGTATCATCATAAAACAATTCAATGATCCAGACTATAACCTCACGTTACTTGCTTTTGACAGTGTCCGGTAACCTTGTGGAGTTCTTTGTTTTTCTGTTTAAAACTTAAAATTGCTTGTTTGTTAATTGTTATACATACAGAGACATATACTTCAGAGTAACCAACCCATCCTGCCTACCCAAACAATAAAAGATTAGTCAGGCCTTAAGAGTGTGACTTTTCATTAAAAGACATATTCAGAGTAAGAAAATGCAAAATAAATGTTTTGATGCTTCCTTAACTTTAAAGAAAGTTTCTGAGTAGGTACCCAAGTTTCATTGCTTGATCATAATTAGCAACTGAGTAACACACATTATTTGCAACCACTAGTATGTTCACATATGCGATATCCTGACTGCAGAGCAGAGGCAGCATGTGGGCACCTGGAGGAATCTCTGTCAACAGGCCCAAAATAACCTCAACTTGTTGTTGAGTATCATCATCTACGGACGAGAGTTCTGTCTAAGGCTCCAACTTTAGACCCATAAGCAGTCTTCACAACTGAGTGAAGAATGTCAGGGTAAGGAGCCAAACAAAGAGCATGTTGGTGGTTTTCTTTGACATTCCTGGGTTTGTGCACTATGAATTTGGAGTTCACTGAGTACTACTGCTGAGGCATCTGAGGGAGAGCACTGGGCAAAAATGACCTGAACTGTGGTATGATTGAAATAAGGCTCTCCAACATGACAAAGTGTCCACTCAGAGTTCATAGAAACGCAGGTTTTTTAGCCCCACATCAACACAGTTGTCAGTCCCAATGCCACAACTTGCCAGATTTGGTTCCCTGCAACTTCTCTATGTCACAATAAATGAAGTTTGGTCAATTGGTTATAGCCGCAGACCCAAGTTTCATGTCAGTGGTACCAGTGGTCACATAAACGCCTGTAACTCAGAGGATGATGATTCAGTCATGTAACTTGAAATAATAGTTAATCATTATAGTTATCGCTAGCACCCACAAAGTGCAAATTACTGGCAGAGCACAGTTTATGTGTAACAGGAATATTCTTAAAAAATTTTAATGCTACCTTATATGACAACGTTAAAGTACCCTCAACAGCTTAGTGGCTCTCTATGGTGTTCAGTGGGTTGCAAACATTCTCTTACAGCAGGACTACACATAAGAACACTGTGTGAAATCTGAGTGACTGATTTATAGGTAAATGATGTGCTGGTGGTCCCTGACATTTGTATAATTCATGACAACACAAATGAATTAAAAAACACTTGTATTTTCCTCCAAAGTTCAGTTTCATACAGTCTGCTCTCCACATCTGCTGTCACTGTGTTTGTGTGCAGTGTGTGTGTGTGAGAGAGATTGTTTTGATTGATGCCCCTGTGTTTAGGCTGACCTTGCAGCAGTTGGAACAGTGAAGAGCTGCTTTCACACTGTAGATAATGAACACACACACATGCACGCGCACACACCCGCGCGCACACACATACATACACAGAGCTTTAAAACAGCATTGATTTCTCCTGTTCAACCAGAAAGCATAGAGCACATTACAGTATTAAAGGGAGCTCCTGTTCTCTTCCTCTATCCTGTCCTAGTCCTTATTCACTGCTGCTCTCTCTGTAAAAATGTGCTTTTCTCATTTTTTCTCCTTCTTCATCTGCTTCTTTTATTTTTGCCTTCTCCTGTCCTCTGGTTTTTATTATTCCTCATATACATTGTGCTCCTCTTCCATTTTATTGGGGTCCTCCCCTCTTAAATCTCACACACTTCACACTTGAAAATACGTAGGACACGTGCGTATAAATTAAGCACAGAAAAGGGCACATAGGCACACATAAACACATGCATGCATTCACAAACACATACACAACCTCTTTATGACTGTAAAAATATATATATATTTTTCTCAGGAGACAGAACTGACAAATTCCCTCTCATTTTATATGTATGAGCTGAGCCACAGTAGGATATGTGTGTAGGAACACTCAGATGTTAACTCAGATGTGCTGTATGTATTGTAGGTGCGGAAAATGAGTAGTGAGGTGTATACAAGTTACAGTGAGGAAAGGGCAGAAAAAAAGAATTAGAAAAACTAACTAAGTAGCAGAAAAAAATAGAAGACAGTTGTGTTGCACAATGGCACAATCTACAGTTTCTCCTCCTTTAAAATGCTGACTGGTCTCTTAATCACTGTGAAAAATTGAGTAAATTAATGTATGCAAATTTGTCAACAAAAATCAGACAATCCTTTACCAACATGAGTCTGCCAACTTGAGCATAGCTGTGTTATAATATATCTTCAGTAGCAAACAGAAATAAAAATATGACCACTCCAATGATTTGCAAATAAACTTATACACTATGTCAACTTCAAGTCTAATAGTTTTAGTGGGACAGACAGACTCAAAGCTTCCTTAACTGCAATATAATAAAATTCTACAACTCACAATTACAAAAAGTTACTGTGCAAACAAAAAGACAGAAATGTTTTGTACTTATACAGCATCAGATCAAATCTAGATTGTTAGATAATAAATATGATAAATGATATAACAATACTATTTTGTTTTTTATATCATGACCTTTGATATCCTTTGATCAATTGCCACTATATGAGTTACTTTCTTATTCTCAAGTTGCCAGTAATTCTTCTGAGTTTAATCACTGAATCAAGGGAGGGAGAGAAAGACTGAATGACAGAAAGTGGGAGAGAAGACAGACAGACAGATGGAGGGATGATAGTTGGAAGAGTGGATATTGTCAGTCCCCTCAGGTCTCTTTGATAAAGATCAGAGGAGCCACAGCCTCAATCACAAAGGCATGCACACACCAACACACAAACACTGTTCACACGGTGCAATATACACCATTGATGCAAGTCCTTCAATGTAAGCAGACACACACTCACACACACAAACAGCTACACACACACACACTTGACTTTTACACTCAGATCATGTTCAAGTTGAAGAGACTAGAGTCAGAATCAATCAATCAAGGACTGATAAGGGATCAGAGACTCAGAGAAACAAATGGCATGAGGTCCCTTTAATGGCTGTCCCTTATTATGGATGCTAAGCTTTTTCTGACAGGGAATCAGCCACATGAAGCAGCCCTGTTCAATTTATAGCAGAACTTCGCCCATCAGCCTCACAATCATTCATATTTCACATTCCATAAAACGTTTCCACAGATGAGCAGGTTTTCACAGCCATGCATGCACCAGTCTGATCAGACTCATCAATTGGACAATTGAATATAGCTAGCTTGTGTTTACTGCTGTGATTGGCAAATAGTTATCAAGCCTGAAAAGAATTTATGCAGGAAATGAAAAAAAATTAGAAAAGCCTTCTCATTGAAAGATGTGTACGTTTTCTGAATTCTGATGAGGAAAGCAGTTTAATCTGGTTAAAGCTGTAAAACATCACATGTTCCTGATGTTTCCACATCAAACTTGATTTCATTTTTTTATCAGAAGACCAAGGTGGCTGTTGACTACCTTTTAAAACAGTTTAGAATATTGCTGCATATTCTCGTTTTGTTTTAGCCATGAAAAAGTTTACAATGCATATAAAGATCCCATTACAAGCTAAAAAAAACTATGAAAAATAAAAATTATATAATAGCACAATTATTTTCAATTTTTATCATTTGTAGGCACCCAGTACTGAAGTCAGCCTGCTCTGAATGGACTAATGAGAAGTATCTTTTGTCCATTCAATGATTTTCTTTTTCTGTCTCTGTTTTCTTAACTTTTCCTATTGTCAAGTACTTTCTAAAAAGTAGTGTCTTTGTAAGAAAGTTCACAGTTTTCAAAACTTTGAATTTAAAACAGGCTGAACGATTAAAATAAAAAGAGGAAACTGAAATTTAAATGAGTGCCAAGCACTTATTTTCACAAGTGGCTGAGCCAGTAGACACTATCCCTTCAGTAACTGCATCCATTTTTATTTAGATGTGAAAATCCAATGAAGACATGTATGAACTGCTGAACCTTTGTGGGGGTTTTTTTGTTTTTACTGTCTTGTCTTGGCCAAATCTCACTGGCATTTTTAATAATACCAGAATGTTACATCAGGTAAAATGCTGACGTAACCAGACTTGCACAAGAAGGAAAACAATGTAAAATTCTTGTACTGTTACAGCACCTGAACATTTTATTTTTTGTTTTTTTTAATTTTAGATTCTGTGCTCCTGTAGCTTACATTCAATTATATGTTATTGATACTTTGAGCCCTGACCTCTGAGTAAAGTGAACATTTCTTCTGACTCAGTCATAAAAATCCAAATTATTTATAGCAAAAGTGCATGACCAGAAGGTCACTAGATTGGCTGCAAACCCCAGTGAGTGCGTAACCTTCTCCATGATATTATGTGGAACTGATGGATAAATGCCCAGATGGAGAATGGTCCATCAATGGCACTGACATCTGGCCAGTAAAAGCTCCCAAAGTATTTTAACTGCTGCCAACAACCTGTTTGCTTGCAAAAATAGCATTTTAACCTTAAAAAAAAGGTGATGAACGATAAGGAGTGGACAAGTGAAAGAAGGTCATCTCTGCTTTTATCTTATTTTATTTAGATCAATGTATCTTTCTCCAGCCCTGCTTCAGCCAAAATTTATCTATCTAGCTCCTTCAGAATTCAGTTACTACAGTTGGACAACCTTCAAAGGGAAATCAGGCTGTTAATTAAAATGACTTTAATAAGATTTAATGGACTGTGTCTGACTTCAATTTGTGTTTCACAGACTATGAGAAAACCTGTTGATCCTGCTTGTGTTTTCTACAAATAAAATATTTTGAATGTGTTGTACACGTTCCACCACTTTCAATCTATTGTGTTGTTCTTTTTTATCTTCTCTTATATATTTTTTTTAGCCTTTGTTTATGCTTTGTCTTGAGGCGTCTTGTAAACTCTCACTGTATTTGTAAATGAAGGCAAAAATAAGGGTATGACTGTTGGAGAGAGGACAAAAATAAGCAGTGGAGATATCATCAATGCAGAAGAGAGGAGGAAAAACAGCATAAGTGAAGAGAGGTTGAGGGTGAGGATAGTGAAATGAAATCTCTGCTGACTTGTTACTCACATGGCAGCATGTTCTGTGGAGAACATGTTCTCTCGTCCATGTTCTGAAGGAAGTAATTACATCTGGGAGCAATGTGTGTGCATGTGTCCATGTCTGTATGTGTTTCTATGCATGCCTTGGTCTCTGAACACATGGATGTGTCTAAATATATATTACATGAATGTGGATAATGTACATTTACATGTGAGAGTTACACAGTTTGGTGGTATAGTATGTGTGTACACCTAATGCACAAATAAGCATTGTGATCCCTGCATACATTAATATAGATCTCTCAGGCTGCATTTAGATGAAAAATGTATGTTTCATACTCGTTGAGGAGCAATATCCTGCTTATTTTACAATGCACATTATGTTCCATTTTTAAAAACAGAGCTTCAACTTTATCCACTTGCAAGCAAATAGCAACTTTAAAAACAAGACAAAACAAAACGAAAACTTGGCCATGACATTTTATAAACATGTTATGTTTATATGTTATGTTTTTATGTTATGTTTAATAGTTTGTGTTAAAAAAAAAAAACAAAAAAACAATGTGTGTTATGAAACGGCTGAATATTTACCTCGTAGACTTCATAAAGCAAACTATCTTTTTTTTAGCTCTTAGTCTTTTTGGTGCTACTTTGTTTAATATTAATTCATTTTTCCCAGTCCAGTTAACAATTCAGGCTAATTATAAAAAATATGAATGAAAGAAGATGAACGTGGACAAACAAGGACACTGTTTAGGAGAAATAAGTAGAGGAGTACGGAGTAGGGGAAACAGGAAGATTAATTCTGTAACAATGATCATGCTGAGAAAGGACTGTGTGTGGATGTGTGGGTGTGTGTGTGCGTGTGCGTATGCGTGTGCGTATGCGTGTGCATGCTTGTGTGTGTGTCTAAGTGCTGTGATAATCTATGATTCCGTCTCATCAGCACAATATCAAACTGCCTTCGACATCATGCTAAATAATACATCACTCTCTTTCTCTCTCTCTCAGTTTCACACACACATGCTCACGCAGACACTGTATGGTATATGCTGGCGTATGAATTAGTTATATGCTGACAGTCTTCAGAGGAAGGGGAAGAAATGTTCATCGAGTCCAACAATCACATCAAAGTGTCTCCCACTGAGCAGACCAGCTAAAAAGGATGGAGTTACACTACTGTACCTTTGCCCTTCCAATTGGAACATTCCTTAGTCCTACAGAGGAATCAATGAATAAAACTTTTATATTTATGTTTTAAAATGTGACTATAACGCATGCCTCTACTGCTGTTTATTTTTCTTTGATCCCATGTAAAGTATGTTAATCCATCCATCCATCATCATCCTTTTTCAAAGCGTATCCAGATGCAAGGGCATTAGCAGCAAGATAAGCAGGGCGTCTTGACATCCTTCTTCTCATCTTCATCCTTCATCTCCTCCTGCACTCTTGAGGCAAGAGTCCTGGGGCACTGACAGGCCAGGTGGGATATGCAAGCCCTCAAGCATCTTCTCGGTTTGCCCCGGGGTCGCCTGTTGGATTCCTAGAATAACTCCGCAGCAAGATGTCCAAGATGCAAGGAGAAACTTATGATCTCATTCATTCAGTCTAGACATGGAGCTCATAAGAAAGGTAAGGGTGAGAGTGTAAATCCATTGGTTAATCCAGGCTTTCACCTTGGCTGCCTCTACACAGCAGCTTGGTAAAAATGCCTGCAACACTTCTGATGCATTACTAATCTGCTTATTGTTTTTATCCTCAAATTTACTCCATCTGTTACAGGCTAAATCTTTGTGTCAATATAAATAGAAATTAAATTAGTTTTGATAAACTTCTGCTTGTTAATATTAAAGTCTGAGCATGCCAAAACTGCATAACCAAATCTGACACCGCACAGAAGGGGAATAATCTGACTCTTTGACCTAATTTACACTTGTGTAATCTGGATCTGTATAAATAATCTTGATAACAACAGCCATTGCATTTATGTTATCTCATTTAAACTCTATTTTAAGTTATTGTACATTTTAATGGATTTGTCAAATTAAATCACTAAATGCTTGCCTAAAATTACTTGACACTGAGGTCAGTTAAATTCGTTCCTTTGGTATTCTTATTCACACTCAAAAGCTTGTAAAGTAAAAGAGAGAGCTAATGAATTTGCATCTGTAATGTGTAAATGAAGTGTGCTAAAAAAGAGAGTGACAGAAATACTAAAAAAGAGAGAGGGAAAGAGAGAGAGATATGTGTTGATCTGTGATCAAATTGTGTATTTATATAGTTCTTATCACTCATGGTTCAAAATAATGGACACACCAAACACCAATAATGATGGGCAGGTATTTTTCACTCAGTTCTTTTCTAAAAATGTATTGTTGATAATACTAAGGCAATACCTGCAAACATCTAAAATCTGAAATGGCTCCAGTAACAGATTAGGCAGAAGGATTACATGGACTAAGGCTGACTTGCCAAAAACTGGAAAACTGTCCAAACCAGGGTGGATCATTTTCTCTGAGGAAATCTCCTCCTGGCTGTATAAATGAACAGTCTAGCTGTGTTGTTGTGGACAGTATGAGATGCTACATATAGAAAAAAACAAACAGATCATCAGCATAATGTTGCCTTTTAGCAAATGCCAAGTATAGTTTGCCTCTCTGTCTTCTTGACTCACCATCTCTCACACATACACTGACTAAGTTAAACAGCTGAATGTATCAGCAGCAGGGGCTCTTCAGATAAGTCCCATGGATGTTAACTGAGAGCAAAATCTTTCCATGTCACAAACATGCCCACACAGGCGCACATACACACAGAATTAACACGAGCCAAGTAGCAAAAAGAAACTTGTGCCAGTGAATAAATCTGGGACAACTGCTTGGACATTCAAGTAGTACAAACAGACACATTGACATGCACACACATTAACTCAGACACAGCATGTGTGTGGACTTAAACCAGGCACTTTGCAATCAGTGATATTGTCATTATGCAGTGCACCAGACGCCCATCAACTAGATAAACACCAACCAACCACAGAGGGAAGCAGAGGGACACACAGGGAGACAATTTAGCAGTATATCATTTTCAGTGGTAAGCAGCTGTGACAAACACCTCGTGTGTGGGTGTGCGTGTGTTTGGGTGTGTGTGAGTGTCAAAGTTTGCTCATGTGTGTGTGGTGTATAAATGTAAACAAACTGTCATCTGAGAGTAAATGAGCAGAAGTTCAGAGCCATACATTCAATTTATGTCAAACGTTACACTGGCTTCAGCTCTTTTCAACAGCCCTTTATGACAGCAGACATTTTGACTTGTCATAGCAGGAATAGCACAGGTGTTGCTAATCACATTAACGATGGCTCTATTCTATTCAGGGCTCCCAGTAAGCCATGACAGTGTGACAGTGAACCCACAAGTACACCAGCAGAACTCTGAAACTGAAGCAACTATTTCCTGCTATGACATATCAAAAAAGCTTTAGTAAAAAAAAAAAAAAAGCCTATGTGACAGGACCAGTTCTTTTAACAAAACCTAAAAATGGCAAAGAATGCTTAAAATAACCTGAAAAACACTGTAACAAAACACTGATATGGTTGCTATTTAACTCATATGTTAAATTTCATAATAATGAAGTATTCATTTTTTAAGTTGCTCTCTCTTGACCAAAATTAACATTTTTAGAAGTTTTTCTTCCATGAAAAAAACTTATTGATTACTTTCATTGTCTAAGATAACTCCTACTGTCTAAGGAACAAATGGGCGCTAGCTGAATACAAGACACCATAATTTTAGAGGGAATATTCATGGACATGAATATAGGCCTTAATGGCTGACTCTGATACAGAATAAGATCCTGAGTGTATGCCTTTTATTAAAATTTCTTGTCTACATTCTCTTTAAAAGATTTTGTTTTTTGAAAACCCAACACCCGACACTACATGTGTAATATCCTATCATCCACATGCAGTATTAATGTTCCAGGAGTAAACAGCTACTTAATAAATTCTACATGAAAATGACTACATCTCAAACACCATCTGTGTACCTCTGCAAATTTAATATATACATTAAAAGAGAGAATGCAATTGCGTAACGATAAGTGCATGATTATAATGTAGGTATCATACCAACAGTATGCATAATGACTCCATTTTGTAAAAACAAATGTTTTATGTATACTATCCTGCAAGGGACTCAAATATCATGTGTTTATTTGATTTGTTGCTCTGCATGGTGTCATGCATGTGCCTCAGGTAGACTGTTTCATGCTCTTCTGTTTCATGCTGTGGAACTAACTGCCTCCTTAAGGACATCAAAGTTTTCCTCATCTACAGTAAATCTAATCTAAAATCTTTAATGCACACAGGACATGGTGCTGATACTTAATGAGTTCTAATTTTAGCCATCACATCAACCAATTATATCTTTTCTTCCATCTGTGAAAAAGGTACCATGGAGTTTACCCAGGCCCAGAAGGAGGAGGGCAAAAAAGGAAGCTTTAGCAACACCTGAAATGGACCCAGGTCCCTCTGGAAGGAACCCCCCATATTTTCTTTGATCACTTTTGTTGGCAAAAAACAAATATACTTAGTTTAGGTTAAATATTGATTAGTTTAAATGGTTTCTAATAGGGCTGTCGAAGTTAACGCGTTAATAACTCCTTTTAACGGCACTAATTTTTTTAACTCGCGATTAACGCACGCACGGTCTGTGCCTTGCCAGCTCCCGTAGTTTCAGGAAGTGGCGCTAAAATAACATTGCAAA
>JAPZDY010000008.1:8656685-8677608 GCA_029783645.1 Ctenochaetus hawaiiensis | reverse complement strand
TTTGATTTCCTGCATACAAAATGTAGAGTGTGTACACAGCATTGATGTTACAATGTATAATGTCTAAAATTAATATAGCAAACTCTAAAGTCCTATTTAATTAATTTTGTGTATACATTTTAATAACAATAGGCTGATTGATACAGTTAGAACAAAGTTTGTGCGTATTATCTTGAAGTGGTTTCTGAAATTAATACTGCGGTAATCAGAGTCACAGTCCCACTCTAAGTTTTAACACAACTGTCAAAAACTATGTATCAAAATTCCATAAGTTTGTGGCCATGTTTTTGTCCACACATCACCAACAGCTAACTAATAAATAAATAGCTAATAGCCAACTGCAACTTGCTTTACAATCCAAATCATTTCTAGCTCACCTGCTGGACTGCTGTCTCAGAAGATGTCAATGTTTGCCTATAAATAGTTGTAAGGTGTTTCATGTGCAAAAGAGGAAAAAACTGTTTTTCTACTCTTACAAATTTACATACAAATGCATGCAGACAAGCCACATGCAGTCTCCAACAAACAAAACATTTCTTAGAGTCTTAATAGCTCCAACCAGGATTGCAACCTTGTATCAGTTACAGGGGCAGGATTTGCAAACGATAGACTGTAAGTGCTGTGCATGCTTATCTTGCATGTTTATGGGCTTGTGACATATTCACAAACATCTGATTAAAAGCTTTATGGTGATTTCCCTCTCCTCTTTTTGTCTTTTTTCTGTGGCAGACAATTAACCATTACATAAATATTGAGTGTGCTGCTGGGTGTTACGGTATATAAACTTTATAAATAATTTGTATTATGCACATTGCTTTGTTTCACATTCTATACATCCTTACTATTTAAGGTTTGCCAAGAAGGCTTCTCTGCTGCTGCTATACTGGTTACCTGAACATCTGTCCTTGCTTCTGGGGCTTTCTCTGTTTGCTCATCCATTTTCCTCCTTCTCCTTCTCCTCCTTTTCCTGAGTTTCCTCTCCACACTGGGAGTTCCATCCTCTATTTCTCATCTGCTTCTCTCCAGTCTTTCCTTCTCTCTCCTCTTTATGTTCTCCAGCAAACTCATCTACAGTCACAGAGGTTACAACTAAAAAAAAGCAATGAGTGGTTACAAAAAATTGGAATGTGCTGTCTAATGATCTAAGCCAACTTCTAAAAAATGTGTCATAATGCTTTGACATATTTTCCAAAAGTAAAAAAAAAAGATGCTACATTTGTTGTGCAGTCTTTTTTTTTTTTTTTACAAAATATAAAAACAAAAGTAGTTAATTATTGCAGTAAAAATCTTTTCAAGTTCACTGCAGTAATAGAACAAGCTTTCTGCCTTATTGCAGTGCACAGATTATTCTGACAGAACAACAAGATCTCATCAGAGAAAAATATGCTGTTACATATATATGAACATCAGTATTCTTGGAGTGCCTATTTAATGTCATTATACATTATGTTATAGGGTTCCTTTAGGGAGGTTGACTGTATGGCACAAAGCATAAAAACATGTCATACAAATGTGTGGGAGTCAGTCCTAAGAGACCTTTCTTAAAATAGTACCAAACAGACAAGTTTTACCATTATATGATGCGTTCATTATGGCTTTTGGGAACTTATGTATATCAAATCAACAATGGAGTAAACAGGATAACAGCAAAAAACACAGTAACAGTGATTCCAGGCCTCCTGCTTTAGGCATCCAGAGAGCAGGAGCCCAATAAACACAATCCAAAGACTAATGAGGACTCACAGCTAGTAAACCGTATCACCACTACCATAGAAAAAGACGAGCATTACACTCATAAAACAGCACTATATTTATTGTGCAGAGGAGAAAGCAATAGGGACCGAGCTGCAGGGGCTACGACCAGTCCCTGAGCACAGTTGCGCTTTCCTTCCTTGTAACCAGTATTGCCAGATTATGAAGTTATTTAGTTTAGAACAACTAACATTTTAGTTAGAAGTTGATTTGGGTGTATTTCGCCGCATTGCCTGTAACCTCTGCCTTAAGACAAATGGTGCCGCTTTGGTAACACGCGACATTATAACATAACCTCCCAAGCTTCCACGAAATTCGTAACAAACCGGCAACACCCAAAAATGACTTTTACTTACACTACATATCGTTAAACAGTGGGCCTATAATAGCAAAAATGTGCTTTCAAAACGAAATATTGATATAACGTTACAAATTATGGTAAGCTAACATTAGCATCTATCAGCTCGAATGACCAGCAGGTTAGCCAGAGCTATCAAATATAAACGTTAGCTAGCTAAAAAGAACAAAAAAAATTTCCTAACGTAATACCAAGAAGTAAAGGTCTCCCGGTACTGACTTAAATAAAATAACACCACCAAATAAAAAACTAGATGAAATTTGTTTTTATAAAAGTAAAAGTTACTTACTAGAGTTAAAAAAAGTAAATAGAGAAAGTCTTGGAGGTCTGAATCGGGCCGCTGATTTAGTTATAGTTAATAAGCGGAAAATTATGTTGCGTTCAGGGACAATAGAATAATTTGATATTTCTAGACATCTGTACGGTATGTAAATAATTAATTCATTTAAAAAGAACTACAAAAACATGTGTTTCCCTTAACCTTATTTCTCTTTTAAATCAAGAACATGGTTAAAAAACAGGTTTGCTTGCACAAAGTAAATATAACCAGTACTTGGATGAATTGACAGACTGCACCGATTAAATATTCATACAGCAACATGACATAACTGAAGTAGCTCTTTTTTGACACTGACTTTGCAATTGCCCGCTGTAAAACATTTATTCTCATCTCAAGAAGCACATGTGAAGTGAATAATTACAACAAAACCTAAAGAAGAATAGGTAAAGAGTCGGTTAAGACTAGAGTATGTGGTAATATCAATTTGGTACGTCTTGAAAGACACAGACTAACATGTCACAATGTGGAAATTACAATTATGGCCTGTATATAGTAGCACTGTGTTAATTCGATATCAAAACCAGTGTATTACTTATACACAATAATCCGACTTGCGCCTTGCATGTGTGAAATGATTTCATTTGCTGACTTGATTTTCATTTTAACAGAAATGTGGGCTGCTACAAATACATCCCCATCAAAGCAAGTCCCCATGGTTATACATTTTTAAACAAGACCAGATTTCAGGTCTGGGTGGGAAGGTTGCTGTTATTCACACAAGAGTCTAAATGTAGTGTTTCAGTAAGTGGTGCATTCAAAGTCTTTGAATTACTCTCAATTATTCTTCTGAGACACTCCCTTGTTTCTAATGGATTGATTCATCAGACTCCAAAACCCCACTATGACTTTATTTCTGAATACTGTGACCTACTTTCTGTTGCAATTACCAAAAATTATGCCTTTTGATTTTAGTTTGCATGTTGACGGAACTTAAAATGAGTATTTGAGCCGGGTTTTTTTAAAGCTTTTACATGTCAGAACATGTAGTCATCTAACACACACTTCTGTTAGGTAGGTAATTTCCTAATTTAATCATGACAGCCTGAAAAAGAAAGACCTGTACCGTTTCTCTCATCACACAGTACTTGCATTTCATCCCTCTATCCATCCGTGCCCGAAAACTCTCAGACGCTCTCTGGGCGCTCACACATTATTAATTCTCAGACAGCTGTTAAATTCTCTGAAGTCTACTTGTTGTCCCACTCACGTCTTCTACTGCAACAATTTATGTGCCTCTACCTTACCAGGCTTTATGGCGAAACATCAGTGAGTGACAGGAAGCCAGTCAATTCAAATGACAGCTTGTGACACATGAAGACATTGGCTACAGCTCTGCACAGTGACGGGAAGAAAGTAATAGAAGTTCTAGCTGAGTAATGTTGAACTTTATGCAAATTTTTTAACAAATCAGCTCTTATCTGTCAGTCTCACAAGAAATGAATAAACAGTGATTCAACTTTTGTTCTTAGGAAATATATAAATGTGGTTATGACAGATCAAACAATATATAAGAAAAGATCAACACCACTTTAGAAATGAGAGAAAAGAAACAAGCATGTTCACTGAAGGAGTTAAGTGCAAATGTAATTTTATATGCAATGACATTATTATTTGAGCTGCATGCAAACAGTTAACTTTTAAAGAGACTGACATCAAAGGTCAAGGGAGGAGTAAAAGAAAAACTAACAGAAAAAGCTTTAATTCATCATTCATTTAGTCCATAATGGTATTATAAAGAAGATAGACATTCTTTAGTTTGTGTTCAAGCCTTTATTTTACTGGGGGATTGTAGCTGGTGGCAGACAGATTTGCAGAATAAAAGCGAGGCTTAGAGGGAACCAATCTAAAAAGCAAACAGGGTCGTTATTCAATGGCCATTACACATTGTGCAATCAACATTTGCTTCAAAATGATAAGTTAAAGGGAAAGCTTGTCTATTACCAGTTTAAGTATTTATTAAGGCTGCTGTAATAATAATTACCTTGACATTCTGGGTGAGCTTTGTTCAGCACTCGCCATATTATCAGAGCCAAAGGATAAACACAAGCTGAAGAGCTGACAACATATTGTGACAAATAGCCAATGAAGACAATTAACAGATTTAATTTCAAAATGTCACACTGCCTGTTTAAGGGTCTCTCAGGATAAATCAAGCACACCTCAAGAGACACCAATGTAACTGGAAATGATTACACACTTTGCCTCCTGACCATGTCTCTCTCTCATTTTCCTGTTCTCTTTCTCACTCCTTTTTGTGACTCTGTCTTCACTGTTAATAAGTATGTCAACATGCGCACTAATATCACATTTATTGATGGTTTATTGGATTATCCTGGTGCCCAGGCAGCCATAAAAGCAAAGAGGGCATAAACTGTGAGGAATGCCAATGAGTTGAAATCACACACGCACCGACAGCAGACAGTGATCATAACCTTGGAAAATGTTATGAATAACAATGTTGCAGTGGACTATGGTTCGTGTCAACAGCATATCTTTAAAGAAATTAAAAGAGGACATCATTTAACACTGAGCGATGAGTGAGTTGTTAGGTTATAGAAAGGCCACTGTAACAGTGAAAAAGAAAGAACAAAGAAAAAAGGAGTATAGTCTCCATTTTTATAAGTTAGGACTTGTATCTGCACTTATTGTTGATGTAATGGACATAAATCCTGTCTCGCAAAATCATCCATTATGGACACAATACAGACTGTGGTGTGTTAAAAAGTTTTAACTCTGCCTGTCCTTTTTCCCTGGCTCTTGCGTCATTTTTCCTTTTATAATATTTCCTTTCTTTCTTTTTTTTTTAAATTACGTAATTTATGTATTTTAATGAGGAACTAAATAGTAATAGTAATTAAATAGTTTAATTGCTCAAAATAAAACATTTTTATCAACTTAATTAAGAAAGCTGTCCCAAGGGGAGTAGAAATTGTTGGTGCAATTATATATTTATTAGCTTATATTTCTTCCAAGTATTTCCCATTTGCAGTTAAGGCGCCAGAGCCAGCTACCATAATTTTTGGAATAAATTCCCCTCAACAATATTATCAGTTTAAAGACAGCCTAGAAGTAGAATTTATAATAATAAATAGATAAATAGAAAAACTGTATTCACTCTGAAAAGCTTTTGGAGGACAGAGAAGTACCATTAAGACTAAGTTAACAAGTTGTCTCTGACCAAAATGCAAAACTAGAACTGTATGAAATTTGCAATTTCAGCAGTGTTTGATGGGTTTAATATGTTGAGGTGTGTGCATCGAAAAGTCTACAGGCATTGAGAGAATGAACAGGACGAACTGCATTCATCATACCTGTTTGTTTCACCGACATTATGAAGAGGGTGGACAGGTAAGATGAGACCCACCCACAGTTCAAAACACATTGTCTAAAAATGCCAACTTTCAACTTGAGCCAATAAATAATCTGTAAGAGGACTAAGGGAAATTGTTATTCACAGTGCTTGATTCCATGTGAGAATTAAAGTCGGTTTATAATATGATTCATCCATTTACCAGACAAACAAGTGCCTGTTTGCGATGCAGTTAACAGGCTGAGGTGGAATGTGGCTCCATGCAGCAATCAAGGGAATCACCTTTACCGCATTATTAAAACTTGGGAAAAGTCACTTTTAAATCTTGTTTAATGTGGATGTGGAGAAGCTCATACTGTAAACAGAGCTAACTGTGATCTGAAGAGAAGCAGCATCACCATGGAGTTGGATCATTACTGGTCATCACTGGCTGTAAAATTGTAAATAAGTCTTGGAAAAGTTTTGTGCTTTTGATATTCGGTTGAATTTGTGTCATGTGAGAATAAACACAGTAATTTGAACAATCCTGAGAAAAACACCCAAGACTGTCATTAACGTTAATGACATCACTATGAGAGAGAGAGGGAGAGAGAGAGAGAATGGTGTGTGCCTTCACAAGCTTGTATATGTCTGTGTGATCCATGTTAATCACTCTCTACATAATTACCATTTTCTAGTTAATGGATCAGACCTTTTAATCACCATTTTGCCCTGTGTCCATTGCATGTGTATGTCCACGCATATGTGTGTGCGTGTGTGTGTGTGCGCACACAAAGTGTATGGAAAAAAAGATAGAAGAAAAGAGAAAGACAGAGAGAGAGAATGAGACAGCAGAGGTAATTTGGCTTAACTAGCGGGGTGATTTAACTATGCAGACCATAAATCTTCCTCACACGCAGACACTGCGGCGCACACACAACATATGCAGATAAACGCATGTACGCACACACAGAGCATCCTTTCCTGTTATCTCGGATGAGCAGGAAATCCTAATCAACCAGTAAGAGCATAGAGGGCATCTTCTGCTTTCTCCTCCTATCTGTTTCTTCTTCCTCTCTTCTTCCCTGCAGAATTTGGAATAACATAAAAAAGTAGGAAAATCTCATGATCACCCTTCTCATTTACGCTAATACCCTATTCTGTTTTATTCTATTGTATTCTTTTGCTCTCTTGTTTAATTAACTCGGTATGGCATTTTGAGCACTAAAAGCCACCGGATTGTCCGAGAAAGGTTGATTATTGCAGCTGGCTGATTAAAATTATGCACATTAAACCAAGGGAACATGGTTCATTCCCTGCAGTGACAGGATTGCTTTTCAGCAACCGACCAAGTATCGAAATGACTCATTTCATCTCACTACGAAGTTCATTATTTTTCTTCCTCAACTGAACCAAACTATATTCCAGTACTACGTCAGCGGTAGCTGCCTTGTGCATGCCTGATGTACAGTAATTAAAGAAATCTGTTTCTAACACGAGCCTGTTAACAGTGCAGTTCAAGCTAAAAATGTCTCTTGAGGTGACTTGCCACAAGGTGAATAGTCAGGTTGTAATTTGGCCAGAGGTGATGCCAAACAGGTTTGTATGCACTCTTTCAGTAGTGATCTGAAGTTACTTTAGGGTTTGTGAACTAAACAGGCGGAAAAAGACATTCTGAGACAGAGAATACAATCCAAATGCCAAATGTTGGTCAATAAACTGCACCAACTGAAACTTAGGTTGATAGTAAAAGAGGTAAACAAAATAGTGTACATTGCTGTCAAAACTTATGTTTTGTGCTTCAGCACAGAGAAAAAAAAGCAAAGACTAAAACAAAAATAGAGATACCTCTCATGAGACATAAGCAAAACTGGTCAATTAAGGAAGGAAAAGGTAGAATCTAATTGTGCATAAACAAAACTGCCTGAGAGACCTGCTTTCGGGGTCCTTTGTGTATAAGAACAAAGATCACAGTTGAGATATGTGTTGACATGTGACCTGCAAATGAACTTGTTTGTGGCAAACATGCTTTGTCTTGACATCTCTTGGGGCACAGTGTTGGCATCTTTTCAGTTGAGTAGAGTTTCCTTCGAGGGTTTGTGCATCCCTCATTTAACTGGCTGGCGTGTGTGGAAAGTGCTGTTGTCTTAAAGAAGAGAAACCAGTAAAAGAGACTCTTGTATGAAGCTTTCCTAAATTTCAAGTTGAGTACTCTTGATTTCAGGAACTGTGGATGTTCGTATCAGCAAGATCCAAAGTGAAATCAAGAGCTCCTTTATCGGTTTCCCTTGAAAGACACGTGAGCAAGACATAGGAAGCTGATTCAAACATGAAATGCAACTGCTGATCAGTAAAGTGCTGAGGAATTTTGTAGCTGGACATGAGAACAGTCTTTGTTGAAGTAACGTGGTTTTTCTTGAGATTGAGATGATCAGTTTCGATTACTCACCTTTTTGTGTTTGATTTAACAGATGTAAGTTAATCAAAATCTCACACAACAAAAAACGAAATATTCCCTTGTCAAAAAACTTCTTTACCTTAATAGAGCAATTTTTCTACTTAAACCAAGAGTGTGCCAGAAATGACAAAGACATCTTTGTGGAGCAATTTGTGCAACGACTGTCAAAACTTCCGTATCAACTTAGTCTCCATATGACTTCAGCCGTAAGAAAATCAAATATTTCAATAGACAGCTCTCTCACATTTCACGGCTAATTCAATAACTTATTAAGTTAATAGCAGTGTTAAAAGAACACATCAAATATGAATGGAGCCACATTCAGATGCTTGAGCGCTATTGATTGTCTGATATAAGGCAAGGAGAGTTTAATAGCCCATCAGAAATGAGTTTCTGTCTGGGTATTGTGTTTTTTGCTATTGGAGCTTGATGAAATAGTTCAATAACTAAAGGGAATCCACAGTGCCAGTGACTGAACCACTTCAGTTGCTGTACTACAGCAGGACAACACTCTGTTGCGATTCAGGGTCATTTGTTCCACAGCAACAGTATTATAGTAATGCTCGAGAGAATCTGCCCAGCACAGACAGCATCTTGTCTCTATTTGTTGAAACAACAAGCATTTATGCTGCTATAAAACGCCGTGCTTTCAAAGTAATTTATTCATAATATTCATTATAATGCTCAAAACATTACATTCTTTTTTTTTTCTGCACTTGTTTGCAGTTTTCCTTTGAATTCATGATCTAATATTTGATCATGTAAACACATTAGCTCATTATAGCTCATCATTAACTGGCAAAAACACAAAGGAGTACCTTTTCATAGCTGCAGTTTAAAGAAGTAAAAACTGGCTCCACATCAATTGTGACCTAATAATAAACAATGGGCTATAAGCCATAACAGGTGCTTGTGTTGTTCACCGTGCTAGTTTTTCACTGAGATTAGAGGATGTTGAACACAAGAAGGCTTAATTTACTGTGAAAGTAGTCTTTTAAGTAAAGTGTGTAAAATTACATTTTAATTTGTCTCACTTAACCGCCAACTGCCACTATGTAATGACTAAGCAAAATAAAGCGGAAAACTTCAATCTCTTGTTTGTAATTGTTTTCAAATTTGCATTATTTTAATACGATTCTGAAAATTTTATCTTAACTTGCTAATGAGAATTAACTAAAATTGAAAATATACTAGTCTTACCTGGTCCTGAAGTTAGCAGGATGGGGGTGTCCATCGTACAAGGATAGGAAGTCGTATTCCTCTTCTATGGCAAATGATAAGAACATGAGCTGGATTCTACTTCCTTCCTCTCCGACAATGACCCAGGTGCAGTTTGCCCCATTAGGGTAACCGTAGGGAAAGCCTGGCGATTCTATACTGCCATTTCTGCCTTTCAGCGTACCACCACATGTGTAGATGAAGCCTAAAGAGGAGAAAAGAGAAAACAGTGAATTAACTTGTCTTACAAGGGGAAAATTAAACTCAACCAACAATCGCTACTGTGTAATTTACAGTGAGGCAATATTTAAATATGTTTCTATTCAACAAAGACTTGATTGCATATGCAGGAGTGAATCTAATATGTGTTTTTCTAGCATAAGTACATGACGAAAAGCGTGTTTCAGTGCTGGCTTAGTTTTTCATATGTCTTACACTGAGTGACAACTGCAGAATGCACTCAAACAATAAGAAACACACCATAAACAAGTATCAGTGATCATCGAAAAGCCCATATAGACCAGTGCTTCTCAATTGTTTTCTGTTGAGCCCCCCCCAGGAAGAAGGAAACATACTAAACATAAATAGTATCATTTGTCTATAAAATTGTTACAATTACACCTCTGTACAAACAAACCCCCATTAGACCAGTGTTAATTTTGACAGAAAATTCTGATTTAGTCTTAGTCTTATGAATAACACACCATTTAGTTTTAGTCATTTTTAGTTATCTGAAATCTTTTAGTTTTAGTCTTAGTCTAGTCTTAAGTCTTTTAGTCTTTGTCTAGTTTTAGTCGACTAAATCTAGTTTTAGTCCACTAAAACTTGACTAAAACTAGATTAAATCGACTAAATATCATGAGTTTTAGTCTTAGAAAACTCGACTAAATCTAGTTTTAGTCGACTAAAACTCGACTAAAACCGGATTGTTTTGTTACAAGTACACCTCTGTACAAACAAATTGTGTTGATTTTTTTTATCAAAATGATGAAGTCAGGATTATGGCTACAATGAGCATGTTTTGCACTGCACAACTTTTCGAAGCAGGGTTTGAAGAGTGATACTGCAACTCTCAACTCCTGCTCAATGTTTGGCTGGGATCTGTACTTTGTCTTCAGTGCAGCAACAGCAGAGAATGTCGTGCTAAACCAGGGGTGGGCAATTATTTTTTCCAAAGTGCCACATGAGAAACCTGAGCTGTGTTCGAGGGCCGAACCAACAATAACCTGAACTTTACTGTGTTTAATATTAATTTTCTCTACCTGTAAAGAGCATGAATTTATAGATTTATTATACAGAATGTATAATATACAGAATTACACATTTTCTTAACGATAGGAAATTGTGGAGTAAGTCAAAAATACAAGTCATAAACAAGAAAACAAAAATTACATCAAGTATGTCATTTTAATTTTCAACACAGAGAACTCAGAAATACTGATTGGTTGTTTTGCAAATGTAAGCAGCTAAATAACTAAATACAAAAATAAACAAATTCTTTAGATGTCTTTTTGTTCACTTTTCTAATCCTTGTTGGTTTTGCAGTTTAGCCAGCAAGGCATTCGACTACTTAACCCGCTTTTCATCAGACAAATTCCTGTATTTTTCTGCGTGTTTGGTCACATACTGCCGGTTTAAATTGTATTCCTTAAACACAGCGACCTGTGCACCACAAACTAAACACACATCTTTTCCCTTAACTTCTGTAAATTAATATTTTGCAGTCCATGCCTTCTTAAAAATGCGGCATTCTGTATCAGTCTTTCTTGAGTTTTCATGAGTTGACATTTGAGGATCTGTAGGTACGCGCGCACATGCCACCTGCGCATGCGTCCGTACATATATAAAAGACTTTCAAAATAAAAGCAGCACAGCCTGCATAGCGTACACTAGTTTTCATTTACATTTCTTGTTTGTGGGTGATCGCCATTGACGGTGACCGCACGTCAGCCGGACAGGAAAAGTCAACGGGCCAGATGTGGCCGATGGGCCGTAAAAATGCCCAGGTCCGTGCCTTCACCACTGACTGTATAAAACACCCAAGACAAAGCAGCGTGAAAGAGCCACTGCCACCTACTGTAGCGGATGTGCAATAACACTTTATTCTGGTACGGCAATGAAAAAGCAAACCGTGCATGTTCCCCGGGGTCACACGCGCCACCCCTGGCATTTCATCACGCCCTCCTGGTGGGGCGCGCCCCACTATTTGAGAAGCACTGACATAGACCAATTCACTGGTAACAGGTAATTGATTGGGTATTAAAGGGGTATCCTTCATTAAATGCCCCAAGAATGAGGTAAGCTTCACTCATTTGTGAAACAAATGATTGTTTAAGGAATTGAGGACACTTTGTGAAATTAATGTCAGCAAAAAGACTTCTTTTGCACATGATTACTGTTGTTATTTACAGCATAAACAACATCAACTTTTTGGAGATTGGGGTAGTACTGTATCTGCACAACTGCTTTTACTAAACAGAGTGAATAATGATCATCTAATAGCCAAGTCTAATACAATCCACTATTAATCTTACAGGCTATAAAGCTAGAAAGTGCCAATCTGGTCCTGAAGCAAACCAATGCTTCATATCAATGTTGGTATGAGCTACAAGTTGGCAAGAGTGAAACTAAGTAGGTCAGCTTGAGTCTGATACATCCTGGTTTGTTGATGCTAAACTATGATTATATATAAATAAAATATTAGCGTCTAGCCTTGTGTCAAAACATATCAAGTTAAATCAAGTTTTTGTAAAGTCTTATGGCTTCATAAATTTGTAGTGCTGCAAGCAGCATAATCTTATCACTCCCACAGCGAAAGCACAGCGCAGGGTGTGTTTCAGAGCAGCATCCCAGGATCTCATATTCACATTCTGCATGGGGTGCTTGAACCCAGGTCCTCTGACTGAAGGGAAATTCAGTTTCTACTGTGTTTTTGTTCCACCTGACTTAACAGGTGAAATCAATGAGCGTTTGAAACATTGTCTTGGATTCACCCTGTGAGTCTCTAAAAGATCAAAAGCTGGCTATTTCTTTGTTTTATGCTAATCAGTTACTGGCATGTGGAAATATATGACAACGATTGGTCCGCGTCAGTCAGCTTTAACAGTGCCCTCAAATGTGACTCTGCAAATTATAACTGAGAGACATGAGCATGTGTGTGTGTTTTAAAGATATACATATTTGAACTCACTGTATCTATTCCAATGAGAAAATGACAGTGACGCCACAAATGCATAAAACTCATAAAACACACACGATGCAGCATAACGGTCAGTTAATGATTTCTTCGGGGAGGGAGAATATTAATAACAAAACATCTTAATGAGCTACTGTAGGCTCTCATTATGGCTTTCTGAATGTGGTGGGAAACTGGTACTTCAGGAGGTGGAGGAGATGAGGAAAGAGAGTACAGGAGGAGCAGAAGCAAAACTAACAACAGGATCAACCGCAGGCGTTGTGATGACTTTTCTCTCTGCAAAGGACAGAAGCTCAATGCACAAAACAAGTTACAACAGTGTATCTCAAGTGAATGCCACAGTGCTGGATATCTAAGCTATACTGGCATTAATACAAATATCAGAACACCTCAGAGTGCGTTATTGGGCTCATAGCACCGCTGTCTTTAAAATGATCATACACCGTCTTAGGTTTTTGTTAATCACTTTAACATATGTGTAGGTCTCATTTACCTGTGCATTATGGAGCAGAATATGAGTTAATGTTTATGTTATGATATTGCAGAGCATACTACTCAGCATACAGTTAAATTGATTGTTAAACAACTGATGGGAACTATGATTAAAGTGTCCAAATATGCAAAATTTCCAAAAGCAAATTATCATATTTTAGGAAGGGTTGTTCATTTGCAATACAGATGGTATGTGTAGTATTTGTTTTGAACTTTTCACTTCCTTTTAACGACTGCTTGTGCTAATACATTTAAAGTGCTGCTAATTCTACTGCTGCACATACTTTAAATCTCTGTGGGTTACAGAGCTCTCTAAATGCCTAAAATGTAAAATGTAAATGTAATTGATCTCCTTGGACTTTCCGGTTCACATCAGGATCATTATCATCTCCCTTTGATCTTAATGATCCTTTTATATCAAGCAAACCACAGGTGTGAGATGAAAACCTAGGAGCGTCCAGGAGAGAAGTCGGTTCAGAGCCTTTTTTTGTGGTGCTCTATCGATCCCTGATGGAGAAACTCTTCATTTCTTTTACTCCACAGGGGAGACAGATTGCAGACTCAGCTTAGAGAGCAGAAACCCTCAGAGCTGGGGGGGATTTAACATCATCCTGCTCAAGGACACTACAGCAGAGAAGATACTAGTTGTTACTTTGGACTTGATCTCACAGTGTTTTGCTGAAAGATGGTGTTGCATCACTTTACCTCTATGCTTGTTGATTTATTTCACACTCAGTTTTATATCATTGGCAGTAAAGAAAAGAAGAAGAAATAAAAAAGCTATATAATAATTTTGAAGCTGCAGCTTTGGCACATTAACAAAGTGTTATACTGAAAATTGCTCCAACTGTATGTTCAAAATCCTTGAACTTTTCGCCCTTAATTGATCTCCTCTTAGTGCAAAGCTGAAATCATGATGATCATCCCCTCTGCCTTTCATGTTTATGAGCCTTGTTATTTACTATGGCAGTCAGGGCCACAGGGACAGCATGGTGATCCCGCTGGATGCTTTTCCAACCAATTATCCAGGACAGAGCCCCGACCGAAAAAACTGTGTGCCCCAGTGTGTGCCTGTGCCTGTTTGTCCAGCCCTCATTTACCCAGACAATTGCAAGACCATCACAGTGACAGATATAATGACCAATGGCAGTCAGAGCTGCAATTAAGGGCTGGTATCTCTGTTCCTTCACAACCAATCAGAGTTGAGATGTTGAAGAACCAGGAGGGACAGGCAGAGCCATTGGACAGCATGCACACATATATATGAAGTAATGCTTAAACTGACATATACACTTAGATCATGCACATCTATGTCACCTTTTGCTAGTTTCAATTTGCCTTAAGGAAAACAAAAGGCTGGAAATACCAGCACCCACCTTTCCTACTTTTATTTTATAGTACTGAAGAAAAAGAATGCACACAGCAAAGCATGAAAACTGCTTATTGAACTGCCTTTTTGGCAGAGTTCAGAGAGGGCAGATTCATGTGGTTCCCAACAGGAATTAAATTTTATGATCACAGTTGAATGGGATTTACGCTCCACGAAGCAGCAGTTCACCTGAGGACAACAAATATTCAGAGCTGCAAAGACAAAGCAGACGAATCAGGAATCAATCTAATCTGTTTATTTTTTTAATTAGACTCTTTGTGATGTAACAAACCCTGCGTGTCCAAGATAGTTTGAATAAAATCAATTATATTTCAAAAAGTCGTTATTAGATTATGGCTGATAAAAGGCTTTATGAACGCTGTCTACCATGAGGATATAGAGGCTTTGTGATTTAGTTTGATGCCTCATCATGATTTAAATATTACAACATTTGAAAAAATATAGGATTTAACAAACATCCAAAGATAACATTTAGTTTTTAAGGGTTTTTTTTTATAAGGAAGTAGTACTTTATTTGGACTACTCTATATTATTAATACGGTATTTTATCTAAGTAAAGCAATGTTTCTCTGGTTCTCAAGAGGAGACTTACTTTTTTATACCCATATGTAAAGATGGGCCATAAGTTTTTAAAAATAAGTTTTCAATATGAGCACAATATCATACATTTCTTGGGTTTTCTTGTTTTGGAATGAACAAGAAATCTTGTTTATCTTGTTCCATCTGTAGGAAAATCATAGATTGGAACAGAATAATAATCAATTTCCTACAGCCAAATACACAGACTGATGCATATGTGACTGCAATCAAGATTTTGCTACGCAGTCTGTTGACATGCAACAGTGCCTCAAGCAGGGAGGTTATGAGGACAAGATTCAGGATTTGGCTCACAATAGAACCATATTACTGGGGAAGAAAATGAATTGTCCTGCCAGGAAAAAGACAGGAACTCACACAAAGGCCCTATTCTGTCACATGTTACAGCAGAGAGGCTGCAAATCAAGCATAATATAAAGAGCAATTGGGACTTTATTTAGAGTGATTATGCACTAAGTGAGGTGTATTTTGAACTCCAGGGGGTGCATTTTAGTTATGTACTTAGAATTGGACTAGTTAGGAGTTACTTAACAGCTCCTAAAAAGGACACAGCTTTGAGGACCCATGAATAATATTCTGTGGAAGTGGTAACCACTGTGGGAATAAGTTAAAAAGCAAACTTTTTAAATATAAATTCAATAACAAAAAAAACCCTTTCTTCTGCAAATAATAACACTGATGAGGCTGCTGTAAGGCATGGAGTAAGATCAACGAGGGGTTAAATCTGTTGTAAATGTTAATTTTAATAAGACATATTGAAATATTTGTTTATTTCTTCGCTTGTATTTTACATATTTTTTCTGTTCCTCTGCTCTCAATTAAAGTAGGGAGCAGCTTAAAACCTTGTAAAGCCTACAGAAACGAACCTCAAAATGTATAGCTGACAGTCAATTACAACTGTATCTGAACTTAACAGACTGGAGGGTTTCTTAGTCTTAATGAAGTAACTTCATTAAATTGAATAGCTAGGATACAGGGTGGGGTGAATAAAGAGGGGAAATGGGACAGAAGGACAGAGATGGAAAGCAGAATAAACAGAGAGAAAAGGACAGATTTGGCCTCGTTCATCATTGCGGGAAGAATGAAAGGATGATTTAAAACTCATCAATCAGAAGGATAGAGGCAAGGGAGGAGGGAGGGACAGAGAAGGAGAGGTAGAGAAATATGGAAAGACAGAAGGGAAAGTGAGAGGAAGGAGGAAGGAAGAGAGGAAGAGAAACAGCACGAAGGAGACAGGGGTAAAAGAGAGACTTCTAATTATGCTGACTACCAGACCGAAACTGACAGCCCCTCTACACACACACACACACACACACACACACACACACACACACGGATGCACAGGGTCACAGAAAGACAGGCATACATGAAAACAGACACACACAGAGGTTGACACAGGCACACAGGCACAGACACATTTATATTTACACATAATACACAAGGAGAGACACACATTCTCACATGCACAGAGATCCAGAGGGACATACACAGGGTTGCATACATCTATAGAAAAATAAATCATAAAGTCACCCCCTCGTACATGCAAAACCACACACACATCAATACACACATCCACACACACAGCTGACTGAACACCCTGAACACTTAAACCTTGCACCCATCATCCCATTTGCTTATTTTCTTAGCCTTTTAGCCTTCCCCCCTCTTTCTGTCAGATGCATAACGACACATTGAGAGCCTCCTTCAAAACTCTGACCTTGCTGGTCACCCTCTCTATGACCTCACTGACTCTGCTGCAATAAATCCGAATCTCTGTATTTATTGTGTGTCTTAACCAGATCTGCAAAGACAAACAGTAGCCCTCATACTTTTCATACAATAACTCCCAAAAGTAAGCTCGACCAAGCAGGTTCTGATCAACAGAAGAGCAGGTGGGGGTCCCTCTTATGTACACAAACTAGTACATGCACATGTTGGACATGTGGAGAAACAGTGAGAAGCAGGGAATTTATCGATGTTTTGGTAACAAATGTAAATTGGGAACAAATTTTGCAACAGTTTCTGAACATGAAACCAAGTCGCCTTTGGAAACAGTGAATGCAAGTTATTCATATTCAACCGATTTCTACAAAGAAGACTGCAAACTTTTAAGAGCCACCTTTCAAGTCTGCAGGGCATGTGTGTTTAATTCTAAAAAGATTTTGGGTGGAGTATCGCTTCAAGCAAGGCATTTCCACCCCCAAAGACTTAAACAGAGATGCTAATTGGCAAACAGTGAAAGATTTGTGGATGGACTGGGTAATTCCCAGGTGTGAATATATGCACTGGTACTAATGAGGAACAGGGTTTAGCTGAAAAAGAGCATGCATGCTCAGCAAAACTTTCCCTGGATAAAAGAAGCTTAAAGACAAAGAAGAAAATCTGCTTCTTGAATTGAGTGGATTTAATGAACCCTGGTCTGCGATATAGGCTTGATCTCTTTCATCAAAGCAATATTTCGTCTGGAATGTCTTAAATAAGACTCTGCAAAAAAAAATAAAAAAATAAAAAAACAAGTGTAACAAGTGGTTTTTGCAGGCAGTCGTCACACTATTTTCAAGATATTGCAGTTTTTACAGTCAGTTTTTTCTCACTGACAAGTTTTCTAATGACGGTAGTCTGAGGTTGTTTATATCTTTAAATACAGCAACATTTAAATAAAGCAGGCACAGCCACTGTTACTACACAACAAGTTTAAATCAAGCATGGTTCACTGGCGGCACTGAGTTGCTGGTAGGTGTGAATTTGAGTGTCTGCCTTGGCCCTGATGTAAGCTGCTGACCTTTACAGGATATTTTACAGCCTGCATTAGACTGCACAGAGTCTTTTCAATTTCCCTGGGTCAAAAAATGCAGGCCACACATCAGCTTCAATACCACTATGTCAGGTGCAGCTGTGGGAGCTACTGCAGAGGGTTTAAACAATAAAAAAAAACACTAGCGGGTCAGTACTTGCCAGCCTGTTTTTTGCAGCATTGTAAACATTTTACCTTACAAGCATCAAGATGGTGGAGAACATGTCTGCTCTCATTAAAGCTTCCAGAATTATAAAACTAAAAGTGTTTTTGCCTTTGATGAGCTTCAAAATGGACTCATGGTTTGCATTTTTCCTTCTCAAGGGTACCTTAACAAACACACCCACACCATGGCCCCCAGTGTGTTTTTTATTTTTTTGATGCAGCATTGTACTCCCTTAGCCAGAAGGCTAATACATACTGACAGACTCCAGCCCCCTCAAACCTTCAAAGACAGTGAGTAAAACATTATCATGAAGCGAGTAAAATCAAAATGAAAACATGCATGAATGAAGACAAATTCATATCATTGCCATACAGTGAGATTATTTGACTCCACACATCGTAAAACAAACTTGATGATTCTGAGGGGGTGAAATCAATTCCTAAGCTTGTCATTTTCCACAGGGAACCTTATGATCAATACAGCTATTTCCACATGGCACTGACTTCTAAATGAGGAAACAGTAAAATTACCCTATTCTTCATTTGAATGGGACCCCCGGTGCCCCCCTCAAGGTTGCTAGGCGTCCCCAGTTCCCACTTGGGGGGCCATTGATGTCTCCATATGACACATCTCTGTATGAGTGTGCCCACATCCTGTTATATAAAATATTACTCTTATCCTCAGCAGCAGAGTGACATTACACCAGTCCAACTTGGAGAAAAATGCACTTTAAATTCTCTTCCATCTATTCGCCTCTCTCTTTGTGATTCCCTCTTTCTATTTTTTTCATCTCTCTTTCATCTCTCTGCCGCTCTCTCTTCCTCTCCCTCCGTCTCTGCCCGTCCTCTGGGGACCTCAGTGATACCAGATTCGCTTAAAGGGCTATTCCGTCTAATCTCACTGACTCTCATTTATGATTAAAGAATGGCTTTCCCAGTGGAGCAAACTGACCAATCAAACCTTGCAGACATACAAACCATCCAATCAGTATTCAGAACACAGCAGCGCTCAAGCTCCAGGAGCAAAATGAGATGAGTGTATATTTGTGCACACGCATGTGTGTGTATGAATGAGGTGTTCGTTAATTTAAATGAGTTGTCCATGTCTCTTGAAAACGATAGTATCTGTTAATTTACTTGAGGCGGTATTGGAAGGGAGAAGGAAAAAAAGATGGAGGAAATTGAGAAGAGAGGGTGGTGGGTGGGTTGAGCAAAGCGGCAGAAAGGTAGACAAACCAAAAGCAAAAAAGTGTGACCAAATACAGAGTGGATTGGCGGGAGTAGACAGGAAGAGGATGAGAGGAAAAAAAAGGAGTGAAAGCAAAGGCAAAAATGCGATAGAGACAGAGCAAGAGAGTGTAAGCATGTTTGAAACGTCCCATTGGTTCCTGCTGTCAGGAACGCTTGTCAGCCAAGAATTAGACTGCTCCATGCTGCCACTGACTGACAGTTGGCCCGCGGTCTAGACTATACCCTGGAGTGGTTGAGGCTAAATAAGGGAAATGCCTAGAGAGAGACAGAGGGAACACACCGGGCTGAAAATCAATTTATGACACTGTCAGTCAGAGCCAGAAGGGGACGATGGAATAGAGATAAGGAAAGAGGAAGAGAGAAAAGAGAACAGGAGTAAAAGAGAGATGAAGGGTGAGAGAGAGGCACGTACATAAAAGGGGAAGACAAAGACAAGATTTGAGAAAGAGTAAACAAATGGGACTTAACGAGAGAAGATGAGAACAGAGGGGAGTCTTTGTTGTGTTTAGGGAATCATAGAGGAGAGGAGGAAGTGGTGAAGAAGAGAAAGACACAGGCTGACAGACATGCAACTTTGCAGCTAATGTTCAATGTGTCTACTGCAAGAGGCAGAGGCTCTTTGAATAATATACCATCAACGACAAATAATCAGCCTATGCTAACTGATTGAAGGTTGTGACAGAGAAAAACCTTACCACTAACCAGCCATCACAAGCCTTTACTGTAATCAGCCCATGCAATCATTTCTTTCAATCCAAATTGAATGATTAGATAGCATACCTGCCTGTCTATCTATCGATCTGCCTACCATACCCTCTGCCAGTGCAGATAGGAGACTGACAGGGGTTTCTGAGGGCATGAAGGAAGGTATACAGCTCAAGCTATAGCAAGCCAGTCAGACAAGAATGTCAGGCAAAGTGCAACCAGAATCTTTACGACAGGTTGCACTGCTAATCAAGCAACAAAAAAGAAGTGGGATGAAGCAAAAGGTGAAACCAAGTCAACATCTGGGAAATATTCCAACAATAATGAGAGCTGAGGGAATTGAAATTCTGTTGGACAGACCTAGGTTTTGTTTTGGGGGCGAATGTTTATGTTTATTATGATACTGTAAGGTGGTTTCTTACATTTGAATGGTTGCAGTTAGCGATGACAATGAGGCGTTGCACTCCTCCTGCCAACGTTCTTGTTGACTTGTCCTCCAGCCATATTCAGGCAGTGTGTGTTCATATGTTTTGGTGAGTGGTTTTGGATGGATGCTGAAGAGAGGAGATGGGATTTTATCCGTTGGATTCTTTCAAAATCTAGTTTACTCTTGTTGGTTACCAAGCTCAGATTTAAAGACCTCATTCATTGGGACAACAAATCATGAATATGTGAATGAAAACACTTGATACTCCTACTATTAATTTCAGCTGATCAACAGTACTTGTCAGTACTTTGTGAATACAGCCACCACTATTTTTCACCCTTAGACTATTATTTAAGATCGGCCTGGTGGAGGGACAGGACGCTGTATAATTACTACTCACCTTATTTAAACAAATTTAATATGGGGGTTTGTTACCACTTTTTATTGCTAAATTCATCATACAACGCAGTCTCCAGCAACTTGAAATATGA
>JAPZDY010000008.1:8637455-8654914 GCA_029783645.1 Ctenochaetus hawaiiensis | reverse complement strand
TACAATCATTTATAAGCCAATAACTGGTTAAAATATTTGATCCGTTGTTGTTTTAAAAAAATTCTCCTTTCTTGCATTTGATTCTACTCTGTTCTGTTCCATTTATCCATTGGATAAAATTAGCACAGGCTGGATAACTAGCAAATTGTAGGCTGAAACATTCAAATAATGTAAAATTACAATGATAAGCCATTAAATTTGCAGGTTATGTGTTTAACTACAGCATGCTTGCTTTAATGGCGGCTGATTGAATGGAAGCAGAGAGGACCTTTGGCTTTGCACAACCACAGCAGCGTACAGAAGGGAGAGGAGCAGTAAGCAGTGAGGACAGGAAGTGATGGGAATAAGCAAGCACTCACTTTCACTAATAATTTGAAAAAAAAATCTGCTTTCTAAGAAAGTGGGTCACTGAGAGCAGGGAAAGAATGCTAAGCAGAGGGCAATTTTTTTGGGTAAATACAAGCCTGTGTGTGTGTGTGTGTGTGTGTGAGTACTGCAGAGGGAGAGTGAGTGAGAGAGAGTGAGCCACTGCTTTGGTTTGTCATTGTGAGAATACACTGAATTTACATATTGAGAGTTGATCATTGTGCTTCGAAAAAGGAGAAGAGTGGAGCAATAGAAAAAAGAAATATGAAGGAGTAGCGTTTTTGCAGTATCTGGAGTGTTTACACTTGATTTCATCAAGCAGCCCTTCACCCTCAATGCATCTGATGAGCTCATTTTTTATGTACAGGCACACAGACAGACATACAGAACATATATACTGTAGATACATTAAACCTTCACTGATTGGCAGGTACTAACCAGCAAAAAGGATTAATGAGATATAGACGGGGGTGACGAATGCCTTCTTAGAGGTTTACAACTGTATTGATTTGTGTCTGCTGAGTGTCATCATCTTCAATCTGACTAATGAGGTCCTACCCACACAAACACACACTCACATAAAACCAACCCTCTCCATGTTTTCCTCGCTTTCTAGGCTCTCCGCCTTGTGCTTATTCTCTTGCTGTCGCTCCCTCTTTCTCTTTCTGTAGTTGTTGTTTACCTGGTGTCCTTGCTGCCTCATTCTCAATCTTCTTCTTTTTCTCTCTCTCTCTCTGCTTCTCTCCATCATGTCTTATCTATCACCCTGGAAGTGATTTCAAGAATAAAAAAAGATGACATGGGGTGTGTGATTTTGTTCTCTTTCCTTGGGGGAATCCTTACAGGAATCATCGTGTTCACAAACTTTGCTATGGTTTATTTTCCCATCCCTCCATCATTAAAAAGCAACAGCTAGTATTATACATCCAGCCTCTATGTGGGATGAGCACGCTAAGAGGGCAATTATAGGATTCACTCTCAGGATTTGAATTTCATTTGCACTCGTCTCTGGATACCGTGTATACAGAGAGGTGGAGTGCAGGAGGCAATCATGCCAACAGGGCAAACATTTCTTCACAATTTACTGATCTCCCTTCACAGTTCTTATTTCATTTCCACTTTAACAACTACATCATTTTGTTTGTCCCCTGGCATGTCAGCTGACATTGCTTAGTCATCTAAAAGCACTCAAGGAGAAGTGTATAACGTAAGGCCGAAATATACATTGAAAACATTTGGAAAATAAATGGACATTATTAACAGAATATGAAAAAAAACAATTCTGTTCATGGCAAAGCAGCTATTCTTTGTGTTACAGAGATATCTATCGAAGTTAGCATGCTAAACAGCTAGCTCCAACGATCTCTCTGGTTAAACTGCCTTGTTAATTCGTGTTAAAACTCAAAAAACTGTTAAAACTGTGATTTTTAAGTGACAGAAACTGAAAAAACTGAAAAAACTACATGGCTAACAAGGCTAACAAGCTAAGGAGCAAGGAGCTACAGCCAAAGATATAGCAAACAGCACAGCAGCTAGCAATCAGTCTGGTTATATATTGCCCCCTATTTTATGCCTCACGTTTTTACTTAGATACTACCTGCTCATCTTAACAAGTAAACCTTTACATTTAATTTATAGGCAAATACCCTAATTATTAGTAAGAATGGGTGCTTTTACACAATGTTATATACATACCTGCACTTGGGTTCAGTAATTTAGTACCGCCTTTAAAGTGTCTCAGCGAACATTTCTTTTTATTAAAATGTGCCAGTCCATTAGACCAACAAATGACCAGGAACTACTTTTTCTTCCAACAAGTCCTCTGGACTAAATTGACACAGTAGATGATTGGTCATTGTCTTTAAAAACAATCAGTATGAGTTTTTTTCTGATCTGCACCCATTGTGATTGTGGTGATTTAAAAAAATCGTTTGGTTAAAACCATATTACATTGTTTGTCAGATGGCTGTAAACTATAATTATCCCCAAAAAACTATAATTATCCCCATCATGATATTTGTAGATACAATAAAGCAAAAGTAACTCATGGGTCATCAATCTAATTTGTTTCATATCCATGATAAGCAAACAGTAATGCCACTTGATTACATGTAAATTGTAGATTTACCAACACACTCACAGATTATAACAAAAGAAGAATTAGATGAATGCATATCTCCCCCTCGTCTTTCTTTTTGTCATGTTCTCACAAAGCATTTCTTCTTTAAACACGAAAACACACACACACCTTTCCCTCTCTCTTATTGTGCTGCTGTGAGACAAAGCTTTGGTTAAAAGAAAGGAGTCTCAATTAGGAGTTGAATAACCATCAGTTATATAACAACCCCTGCTGCTGTAAAGACTGAATCCAGCCGGGCTATTGTACTAAAAAGGATTTTAATGATTAATATATCAAAACAATGTGCTTCTTTTTTAATTTCTATCATTCAAACCCAGCTATCAGCTCCACAGCTACCACAGCCACTGACAGGACTGAGTGTTTAATATCCAGAAATTTCAAAATTACAGCAATAAAAAATATTAATATTCCTAAAAAATGATATCCTCGTATTCATAGAGAAGATAAGAGAGGAGATGAGAAGAAAAGAGATATTCAGTCATCCAAAGATGTTCTTTTCCTGCACATGAATACATTTATCACAGTACATATATGTGCATGTTAAAGCACATGTAACATGTTTAAGCTGTTTTAACTCCATTGACGATGCCGCAGTGAAGTCATTTAAAAGGCTGCAAATTATTGTAATGCATGTTCACTCAATCATGAGACCTGAACTCATCTTGTATGAGATAGCTACCTCAAGCAACACCATTTAAATTCACCCAGTCAACTCTCAACAGCAAAAGTGCATCACAAATCACTGCAAAGACTTCTTCCCATGAATATTCAGTGGACACTTCCTGTCAAACTGAGGCCCTGTGAGCGCGGGCAAAAGGGGGAAAAACAAACCTTTGATAAACTGAGTTGCGGAATCAGGAAGTGAGGTCTCATTATGACAAATGAAACAACAACGGAGTGATATGAGAACAAAGAACATGGCATTGTTTTGAATGACAGGTCATCTGCTCCATTGTTTTTGGTTTTTTTTAATGTTCTTGTTAAAACCTTTAATTTTCGTGAAAAAACACCTTCCCATTTATTTCACACAGACTGACAGAGCAAAAATGTAGATGTCTTTGTTGCAGGACACTCACCCTGTGTTCCTAGGGTATTCATTTGCATGTTTTTAAGTATGGTATATTAGAGAAGGTTAATGGAAATGGTTATATTTGAAAAAAAAAACTTTCTACAGTTTGACTAAAGAGAGTTTACTCTGGCTTGAGGTTGCTTCTGTCTTTTTGAGAAAGATGAAAAGGGGTTATTGTGCATAATGAAGGACACCTATTTGGAAAAAGGTCTGACACAGCAAATATTAAACTCAAACAACCAATGTGAGAGAAGAGGAAGAAGAGGGATATCCTAAACTTTCCCATAAAACATGGAAACATATTTTTATTATGGCAAAAGGTGTGTAGGGATCAAATTACTTCTCTGTCTAATTTAGGGAAAAACTTCACAGTGATCTATTTCTAATTCATGACTTTACTTCTTCTGCTGTATATTACATCAATGTGTAATGTAGCCTGCACCACCAAGTTGTGACCCAGCTCACTTATTTTTTTCTTTAATTCTTTTTTTTCATTAATGTTACATCCATAAGTGGAGAGCAATCATCTAACCGAAGATTCACACTCAAAACATTTTTTTGACTATGGCCTTTCAATCACTCTGGTGAAGACAACTGTTCAGCTTGAATTTAAAAAAACCTGAGCTCCACTAAACTTATCACGCTGAATTCAAAGAGCTTGTATATACTGAAGTGTGTGTATGGGTGTGTGTGTGTGTGTGTAAGTAATTGAACTTCCTACATAGTGACTGCTGGAAGTTTGAAACCCACAAAGCGAGGACACTTTGGCCCGTCCTTACAACTTCAGATGGCTGTTTAAAGGTTAAGACTTGATTTTAAAACTAAATTGGATTTAGGTTAAGGTTAGGATAAGGTTAAGTATTTATTTGTGATGGTTAAGGTCGGGGTAAAGGGGCTGGGGAAAAGGAGAAATGCATGTATGTGTGTCTGTGTGTGTTTATGTGGTATCACAGCTTTTCTCACAGATGGAGGACACCCTCTGAACCACACACTGGGTGCATGCACACCCATCTTACAATCTGCCACACACACCCACGCACACGCGCACAGACACACACACTGATTCCTCAGCTGACATTTCCAGGGTTGCCAGATTTGCAGCAATCCAGCTCCTCTCTCTCTTTCTCTCTGCCAGATTGGATCGATGAAACACCTCAGTACCAACTTGGCAATCCTGACACACAGACTTATATAAACAGTAATCAAATTATTAGAATTATTGTGGGCAGAGCAGTAATCTAATTTAACTTCGAGCATGTGATGATGCTCGGCTCATATTACTGTTTGCGTGCAACTTTGCATTCTGATGACTGGTGACGTAAAGGGCAAGCATGTGCAAAATTAACAGCTAAAGGCATGTGAAAAAGGCCTGAGGCCAGTCTTTTGTTTATTGTGTCTAAAATCTTAATTTTGTGCTGCCCTACTTTTTGGGAAATTTGATGAATGTTGCTGGTTGCACCCTTAAGGACCAAGAGATTTGATACAAAGGCAACCAAAAGAGTCATTTCTATTTTCAGTCAATTATTGCTTCCAGAGCTGAGGATAATCTAGTGTCTTGTTGAATGAGTTGGGCCTAAATTTATGCTTGCAGCATTTCTTCATTCCATCTGCAGTACTATAAATTACTGACTACTGTGCATGACCTAAATGGCCTCTGTCAACACCCCTTACTTCTATAAAAGTGACCGACACACCCTTGTGAGGTACAACCTGATCAAAATCTAATCTTAACCAATCTTTGTCCTCATACTGCAACATGAATCTAAGAACACTAACACACATTAGAATGAGTTAAACACAACATATGCTGTAAATTGCAGAAAAGAAGGAGCGTGTCCATCAATGATATTATTTTCTAGACAGCATGAGATCCTCTTAAGCAACATTTGGGCTCCTATTGTCACAAGTGCTGCCTCAAAATCATTTAGTGACATACAAAAGCCTACCAGAGCTATGGAGAGACTTTTCTGAACTACTCAGAAAGTTTTTAGTTGCACATTGAAGAGATGAGAGAGGGAACATTTGCCCCCTTTTTAGACTCAGACTTCTGTTAAGAGGCTAAATGCACACTTCAACTCTCTCCAATAAAGAGATCTGACAGCAGTTTAGGGATTTATGTATCTTGAGAAACAATATGAATCCTGTATATTGTGCCATAGAGCATGGTACTTAAAAATAATGTTTAATGCATAAGTGGAAGTGCTAAAGCTAGTTGACTGGTAGCTGAGTGGCACATTTTCACTGGGCAAAATTGTGTTACCCGCAGGACTTTGGCTTCATACTTACTTTAAAATGAGACTCAGCCGGGCACGTATGCACTTTTCCACTTCCACATAATCTCATCTAGCAGGTGACTCATAACTGCCATTAAACACATCCACAGGGGTGGTAAGATGCTTGCTAAAGGGCCAAGCAATGTTGTGAGTGGCCGTTAACCCTTGCACTACGTTTCCCCTCCCAGTTTGGACATTTAAACCAGAAAACTTCTGAGCCTCAGGCTACTGTGATCAAAGAAATTTTTACCTTCCCTTTAAAAGTCTTTTCAACACTGAACTCGTTGCGCAATCTCCTGAGAGGACACTTTTCTGTTGTCCATGCCAGTGAATTGGTCACTGACTCTTTGGGTTTCGAAAAATTTTGGTTTCAGATGATACATTTAAATAAGTTGTACAGTTTCTGACTGCAGGGCTTACAGCTGTGACTTCTCTCCATATGCCAGTAAAATCACCACTGGTGCTGTCATAGTGTCCTAGTTTCATTATTTACTGCTATGAAGCCGCTCCAGGATTTGTCTATGGATGACATCATTTTCACAGTCTGTGTCTGTGCTGTTTAGCTCAGGGAGAAATTTCTTTAAAGACAGATTAAAATTCTTTAAATAAATAAAAAAAATAAATAAAAAATCAGAAATAACATCTTTGCCTTACCCTTTAGGAGACCCAGTTTTCATATGTGAATAAAACTTAAGCTGATCTGTTACGCAATCAAAATAAAGAAAACTTAATACAACTGAGGTGAATTACCCTCTCTTTAAAAAGGACAGGGTTCTTTCAGGTAACCCACTTTTGTTTCTTTACAGGCCAGCAGGAGCTGTTAAGAAAAAGCATATATTGCAATGAAACAGAAATCTGCTACTGAATGGACTGAAAACACTCCTGTGATTTCCATATATGTGGCCAATCTTGAATAGCCCTGCACAAGATAAAAAACGTCCTCCTGCCTCCCACGTCTTTGTCAGGACTAAAATACACTGAATAAGCGCAGAGAAGTGATCATAAGGATATCTTACACATCAGCTACAATTTACCTCATTAACTTATCTGTTATTAGAAGAGAGAGAATATGAACATGACTCAGGTGAACCAGATGTGACATTCAAGACCCAGAAAAATGTCTTAAAGTTCTCCCAAGAATGTAAGACAAACAACAACACGGTTAACATAAATATGAAGACAACAATCCACGGTACGACTCTTGTTGGATTAAGGTTAGGACACAAAAATGTCAGTCTGCTCTTTGTACTAAGTGTAACAACAAAAAGACACATTTCATGCCAAACCAACGGCAAAGAGCAACTGCTGTCATGACAAAGCAGTGTGACATTTCACCACAGAGCCATAATTTCCCCCACACACTTTAAACCCAAAGCCTGTTTGGATGGCTTTGAGGAGACATGAAAAGGTATTCAGAGCTATAACCATAATATGTTTTATTGGGCTTACATGTCTCTGATGCTGAATGTCCTACTCAGGAACAATCCAGCAAGGCACATAAGTGCTGTAACCAGGACATGAAGCTCACCAGTCACCGAAAAATATTCACTCATCCAGAATTACAAAATATAAACACCTTTTTTGAAGAAAAAAAAAAATTCTCGGCTTCTTTTTTATTGGAAGCAGACACTTCCACTATCTTCTTATATCCGAGTCTATTACTGTGAAATCTTTCTTGGCAACTGGAAAGCGTAATTAGGCCACAATACTGCTTCCCGTGATCTATTTCTTTTTTTCTCAGATTTATATTCGGTGCTCTTGCTTAAAACCTGGCAAGATCTAAAAGTCCTAAAAAAGAACAGTGAAGGTTTCCAGATTTGCAAAAGTAACTCTGGCAGGACAGGCAGACCGGAGAGATACACAATTATGACATTTCAACACTTCTAAGTTCTACTTAAAAACAATAACAAACAAACAAAAAAGCGAAACACATTCAAATTTTGTCAGTGAACCCAACTTTTATCAAAACATGTCATCTTCTCTTTACCTTTGCTGTCTCTGTTTATGTCAACTGATAGGGCATGTAAAATATTAAATGGGAAAAAAATGAGCTCAAAACTGCATCTCTTCTCCCTTGAGATGTGTGTTTAAAGCCTGCGGCAAGCAATTTGTTATTTATTCTTAACATGTAGTTTAGGTTCTAATGTGCATCATAAACACCTTATAAGTTTGAGAATACTTTTTTTTTCAAAGTCAAGAAACTCTTTGAAGAAATCTCTCTCTTCCCTCCTTTGCTCTCGGGATGCAGGTGGGTGTGGCTAAGCACCAGACCAACTTTACAACAAAAGTAATGCTGATTCAATGCTAATGCTACCTGTTTAATGTGGCCTAAGTGGATTTAGGATGCAAAACAATTAACTGTTTAATCGAGGAGTAAAATTCAGTTAGTAGATATAGTAGATATGGGTGGTCCATGCTAGTCTGCTTGTTAACCATCAGTCAAGGTAATAAAGAAACTAATGCTGATGGTTTAATGTAGGCTAAATAAATGGAAATGCTAAAATGCTTCATGCCAAATCTAGGTACTGTTTAAATGTCACTTCACTAAAAAATACATGTGCCCCCTAAAATGTCAAACCTTGCGTAAAATTACTTGTATTCCTGCAAAGTTGGCCACTAGAGATGTATTTTTACATTCCTCTACTGAAGGGGGCGATGTCTGTGCCCTTTCTTAAAAGCTGAGATTTAAGAGTACCCTGGATTTATATGTGACGGATTTGGCTAGTCTTATTAGGTTTGCATTTGGTCAATTAGTTGAGCTTTCTAACCAAGTAGAGTCAATTGGTCGGATTATTTAGCTCATTCCATGGCAGCAAAATAATAATGCTTGAGCCAGAAGGGGACTGTCATTTAAGTGTGATTCACTCATGCCCCTCATTGCGGAGAAACTATTTTGAGCAGCCAAATGAGCTGTTTCAGAGCTACAGTGGCTTTAGCATAGAAAGTGTACCTTTGTCTGTGATCTCACAGTTTCAGATAGGGTCATCCTCTTACATTTGTACTGTACACTGCCCTTAAAATCGATGTGTCTCTTTGTTTTTTTTATAAAATCCATTTTCTGGCTACCAAGGTGACCACTGAGCTCTGGTTTCAGACTGCAGTTGTAGTTTTAATTGGATGGCAGTTCGACTGTATTGGTTTCAACCAATCACTGTGCACAGAAACGGGTAAAGCAAGTCATTGCTACTGTGATTGATCACAAGCAGTCTAGACCAGGAATTGATTGTTTCCAAGCAATGATTAATTCAAAAATATAAACCCAGAAGACACCAGTGTCAAACCCATGAATTATGACAACTGATATGGTTAATGAGTAGAAAACAGTGACGAAAAAGAACACTTCACTGGCTTGGATAAAATTTTGTTACCCTGCGGACCTCTGCCTTGGGAAGCTCATTATAAACTCAGGGAAGTCTTTGACATTATTGATCTCTGTGGGGAAATTATGTTTTTACCTCCAACCCTCCAGTATGAGTACAGGAGCATGCAGAAAAAGCAAAATAAACGAGTACAGATCTGAGTTAAAGATACATATCAGTGGAGGCAAATGCAGCCTGGAGGAAGTAGCGCTGTTGCATATCTGCTGTAAAAACTGAGGCAGGATGTGGCTGTCTGTCAATCTCATGTACGTTACGCAGCATGTGATTCTGAATTGAAGTGTCAGGTACCTCTATTCACACTGAAACAAAGCACAATACTTATCCTGAACTCTAAAGACAAAACATGTCGCACATGTCGCATGATGCAGTCATTAACATCAAACAGTCAAGTACTTGGAAGAGATAAGAGGCAATGAGTAAACTCCAACCCAAGTGCCAATTATTCACTGGCTCCAACTTCTTAAAAGTAAGGATGTTCTTCTTCTTCTCTTTGCAACATGTGACACTGAATGAAATATCTATTGGTTGTAAACTATCTGTTATGTTGCGATGGAGATTTTTCTTTTCATTTTGCATTTTGTAAGCTAAACAACTAATTCAATATTTATGAAAATTATCACCACGTCGATCAATAATGGCCAACACAAGCTGCATGTCATGTTGGAGGGGAAGTTGAATAGGGAATTAACATAAGTGATGACCCACCAATATGATAATATATGTCAGTCTTAGAGTACCGCTATACTTGTGAGTGTAGCATGTACTCTGGGCCAGTTCAGGACCACGGACAGCAACCGAGGGAACAGTGGCTGTTCTTATGCTACATTTTTTAATTACTGTCTCCTTAAAAAGATAAAATTAAGACATTCAGCAATACAAAATCATTTATGTACATGATAAACTGCCTTTTAATATATATGATAAAGTAAAAAACAGAGACAGCCTGACAGAATATTCTGAGCAGGCTGAGTAGAGGAGAACATATCAAGTTTATTCAGGTTTAAGTGTCTCTTTTTATACCGAACTTGATGAGTCAGTCTCTCTTTTCAAAACAGCAAAGTTTGAGAGTTTGTTACTTTAACTGTCATAATAGTTTAATCTAAATAGAGAGAGTGGGCCCACGCTGTGACATCAGTTCCATATCTCCCATCTCTCTCCTCTTTTTCATACACACACACACACACACAAAAACACACTGCATCTCTCATCTGTCCTGAAGCTTCTCTTCATCCTCCCTTGTTCCCTTCCTCTTTTTTTCCTCCCTTGCTGTCTGGTAACTGTAGCAACAGGCAGCAAGGGATGGGATGCCAAAAGTGGGAGAAATAAAAGCACATTGAATGGCAGAGATGGAGTTAATAAGAGTATACAGATGAAAACAGGGGTATGAAAAAGATGTGAAATAATAATAGTGAAGAAAGTAAAAGACATAAAAACAGAGAAACAGAAAAAAGGACACAAAAAATAAACTTTGAGGCCAATAAAAGAGGATTAGAGCATCAATTTAAAAAAGAGTGAAGTCAGTTAACAATCACATAATTGTATGAATATATAATAAAGGGAGACCTCTCATGATTTGCTTTTTTTATGAGCTCTGCATAATGAATTACCTGCTTGAATAAACTGTAACTATGTGGACATCAAGGACATGGCAAATAAATGAGATAAAAAAATGTGCCACCTGCTAATATTTCGCATCAAAACTATTTATACAGGCAGCAATGCCAATATGAAAAGGGTTTGATGAAGTTGGAGCCTGCTCATTCTTTAGAAAACCATGATGGATTTCATGTCATCCAGAGATGATGATTTGTTCTCCTCCTCCTTTGTGAGGAGGAGGAGATTTTGGCCACAATTGTGTGGATAAAGTCGGAGAACAGCCAAGACCACATCACACACACACACACAGAGGCCCACCCTAAAAATCATCTGGACATCACCAGGAGAAGCTGTATGTGTGAACTCAAAAGTTCATATAAGCTGATTCTTTTTGGCTTGTTTAAATTTAATGTTTGCAAAATAACATGGAAATTTACATTAAAGATCAAATTCAAAAGACATTCTTCACCCTCTATTACAGTTTATATTCAAAGTAACTGATTCTAATAAACAATGAGATGGCTGCACACTGTACTTGTTTCTGATTTATATTTCAAGTATCCATTCCACATATGTGATAACTGTAACACATGCATTATTTAAAAAGCATTACACCAAGTGAATCTTTCTTTAGAAATGCAGGCATATCTGTGGCTGAAAATTATGACTCATGCAATTTTTAAAAAGTCGGGACACTTTTGCTTGGCTGCTAGTCCAGAATGAACTATATTCCCTTGTTTTTTTGCAGGATCCCTGTAAACACGAACTTCTTTCAGTAAATGATGAATGACTTGAAGAAATGCCCCCACTGGAAGCATTGTTGGCCAAAGAGAGACAGACGCTACATAAACTGGCAAAGAGCCTCAGTAAACTGTCAAACACACATACGCAAACACACACTTCACAAAAAATAGACTGACAAAGAAGACACACTTCTGAGGACAAAACAGCTGTACCCAAACTCACCATTTATAATCTGGCTGTTAAAGAAATTTAACTTTTACTGCCTCGCACTTGCTATCCTTTAAATTTCCATTTCATTTTAACATTTTTATTTATTACGTTATACATATTTTAGTCCAAGCTCAAATTACAGCACTTTTCACTTCAATTTACAGAATTGAAAGTTCTAACTCTACAAGGTTTAGGACAAAAGTTGACAAAATCTTGGCAGGCAAGACTTTTAAACTTTAGTAATTTGGCAAATGGAATACAGTTAGCATTTCCATAGCTTTGTCAATGATACTGAGGGACACTGTCCTATAAACTGAACCATTAGCTGATTTTTTTCCTTATTTTGCTGTAGTGCCAGTGCAGATGTGTTTGACATGAGTTCAAGTGTAGTATTTCAGTGCCTTACACTCTTAGTCTTTTTTTAAAAAGACCTTTTGGCTTACAGGCTAAGCTCAAACTGTCTACACGAATAAGTGGAAAAATAAGTGCATAAGGCTTCAGTGTTTTCTCTCTCCATGTTTTTGTTCTCAGTCAGAATGAACTTTGTATCCATGACAAGTTCATCGTTTGGAATTAAAGTTTCATAGATTTTGGGCTACCACTTCATGAAAATTTCATGCCGAGGCTTTCAAGCACAATGAAGCAAATCCAAAGTGATTTTCTACCCACTTTTTGTGGACAGGAAGAGCCGACAATGGCACCATGTCGCAACCTCGGTCAACTTTTTCTCTGACATTTATAACTACTTTTTTCAAGTTGAAAGTATGGCGATGTGAAATTTTAATAGCGTTGTGAAGGGGAGGTATCAACCTGGATAAAAAAAAATGGGATTGGGTGCAGCAATGAGAACAGATCACTTCTTATTGCATATTGCACTGCCACATGTACTTGACAAAGAAAGATTGAAAAAGGGGAAAGAAGGGTAAACGGTTATAAAGCCATACAATCTCACAAAACTGACACTTATTTGCTGCATGAAACCTTTAAAGACGTTTTAATTGAATAACTATTTCGGCTTTTTGTTTTGTTTTAGTACATTTTAAGTTTGAATTCATTTTCATTGTAAGATTACAGGATTAAATGTAACAAAAGATGTTTTTTCCCAAAACAACACTTAGAAATGTGTCCTTAATTACAATTTTCAAAAGAAAGCAGTGAGAGACAAAAAACAGATATTGGACAAATGATACAGTAAATGCACATAGGACAAAGCTTTATTTTTATAATGAAACAAAATTCATACCTGATCAGTAACGCTCAGATACTGATGGATTTGAGCCTTTGAAAATATTAATTTCAAGACACCTTTGCATCCATTAAATGTGTTTTGAATCCTGAAAAATTCACCCTCCATCAACCCTCCATCCCTCCTTTCATTTGAAACTCCTGCCAGCTAATTATGCCTCCTTACTTTCTATCAGCCTGTTTTGTATTTAACAGCAGAAATGTCTTTGTGGGCATAACTATATGCACAGGCTGAGTTTCTCTTCTTGTGTGATCACCCGTGTCTGTCGGTGTTTCTGCTTCTGTTTGATTCTGTGTCTCAGAGCGTGAATCTGTGTGTGTGTGTCTCTTAATGTGTGAGTGTGTTTGTGTGTGTGTGTGTGTATTTGAGGGAGAATGGAAGGAAGGTTGCCGCTGATATTGGTAAAGTGGCATGTTGCCAATCTCATTAGCTTAGCATGCACTGGGCAGCATGCCCGGATACACACTGTGCATGTGTTTGTGTGTGTGTGTCTGTGGCTGTGTCTGTGTCTGGGGATGTTGGGGCCAGTAGATGCCACCACTCTGGCTGATGGTTCCAATAATGGTATTGGAAAAAGCTAAAGTAAGGGCGAAACAGAGGGAGTGTGAGAGAATAAAAGCTAGTTAGTTGGTTGTTTGATTGTCTGGTCGTTTGGTTGCTTTGTTGAACTTTATGTACCTCAGAAAATCTCACTGAGATTATGTTCACCTTTACAAAAGAGACCTGAGAAGAAATTCTACTTGCACGAGATAAAAAAAAATTAACTCGATAAAACATTAAACACATTAACTGTTGCACTTATTAGCAACATTATAATACTATTAATAATATAAGCTAGTAAAGCTTTGAGATGTCTCAGAGGAAAAAGTGCCTCTATCTTCAAGCTGTGTTGAAGTTAATTCCAGCGGTTAAAGGCTGAAAACCAAACTTCCCCAGCTCAAAGTTAGCATGAGAAACTTAAAAGTCAGCCTCTGCTGTGATCCAGAGTCATGGTTATCAGCGCTGAACTTAACTTAGGATAATAAACATCTCGCATGCTTAAACTCAAGGCCTTTTAAATGAAGACACAGGTACGCTGATGGCTTCTAAATGCGAGTGAAGATCAACCAACCGTTTCATATAACTGATGAGTGCAGCAGCCATCTTGTGTAATGAATTGACTGCCACTGTGTGAGTTTTCTGGGCCGAGCTACTGTCTAACCAAATCCCTCCATCCATTATCTGTAACTGCTCACCCTCTGGAGGGTCGCTGGAGTGGGGTGAGGGGGGTGTGGCGGTGGGTGGGCGCTGGAGCCGGTCCCAGCTGACATTAGGTGAGAGGTGAGGTTGCCAGTTTATCACAGGGCTGACACATAGTGACAAACAACCATTCACACTGACTTTCACACCTACAGGCAGTTTAGAATCACCAATAAGCCTCTATGTCTCTGGAAAGTGGGAGGAAGCCGGAGCACCCAGAGGAGAACCACAAAGCCACGCACAAAACATACAGACTCCAGTGTGAACTCAGGCCCTTTTTTTTTGCTGTGAGGGGACAATGCCGACCACCACGTTGTGCTGCAAACACAGCAGCTCTTTTTTAATGACACTGGGAGACGCTGTTATCTTAACTAAACAAATAACTGGCTCTGTATTTAATTATGCAAGAGCGCCAGTGTGGATTTGATTGTTTAGGTCACAAGTGTCACCACCTTTGCATAATGGAAGCACCAGAGCAGTCTTCAATGTAAAAGGAATTTGCCAAAAGTAGGAGTTGTAATTAAAAATGTGTAAAACCGACGAGCAACAACAAGCACGGGTCATAGGTCAAGATTATCCTCATTAAGAGACTTAGTTTATCCAAATATTAAATGCTTCAGTACTGTGTGTGACGGATCTCTAACAGAACCTGTCACAGTCAGAGGTAAAACTCACTGAGGAAAAGATGGAGGTGAAGGGGAGAAGAAGAGTGATGTATGAATGGTTACAAATAAGTGGAAAGTTGATGTTTTTTTTTAATGAAACTGACAACATATTAATAACATGCTGGGGGGGGGGTAACATCCTCTTTGAAGCTGTGTTTGTGTGTATGCTTGTATTTGTATGTGAGGGAGAGTTTGCACATTCATGTTCATTAAAGACAGGTTTTAAAAAAAAACTTTAATAATTGTTGTTAACATGACTGATAAATAAAGGTGCCTGACATCAAACCTTTACGGCATGTGTGTGTGTGTGTGTTTGAGTGTGTCTTCACATGTCTCCAAGTGTGTTTCAGTGGGTGGTTGTGAGTGCGTAGGACAGAGAACAAGAGTGAGGGAGAGGATGAAAAGCGACTGACTGTGTAATTGGTGGTTTGACATTAGCTGTCTGCATGACTACTATATCCACAGAGGTAATGCAGGGAGGTAGGAGAGGAGGGGATGAGATGTGTGCTTGTGTTTCAGGGAGGCAGTGGAGAAAAGGTAAAGAGAATAAGAAAAAGAGGAAATGAAAGAAATACATAATTCTAAAAATAGACCACATGCTAAATTCTGCTTAAAAAAAAGGAGCTAGTGACTCACTTTGTCATGTAAACCTGGATAAATAGTAGACAGAGCTCCACTGGTTTTAATAGTGTAGATAATGCTAAGTGTATTAATTCAGCATTTTTTCAAACAGCCAGAAGGAGGCGACTCTAGATCGATACTTTTACCTTATTTGTTACCTCGACAAATAGTTTCCCACTGAGTTTATGGACTAAACTGCTAGTTTTAATGTCATGTTGCTCATTTTGAACATTGCGGTTCCATTACATTTAAGTAGATGAAAAAGAGGGTTAGACTACCTTGTGATTGACATGTTGCTGCCATAGAGAGACACTGGGGTCTCAGTCAGATCCAATCAGAAGTAAGCTGCAGTGATATGAATCCTTTTCAGCTCCGCCTCCTCATCCAAAAGAGATCAGCTCTGTCTACAAAAAAAACTAAGATGCCAACAATCGTAATGCTCAAGTCAAGACTTCGGAGCAAAAGTCAATGAGCCAATGAGTGACATCATGATGGGTTTATGTATGCTCTGTTAACATAGAGCTAACTGGCCAACATTTGAAAATTCATCAAAATGATTTTGCCTGGTTGTGTCTAAAACAATGTTTTTCTGTCTCTAAGTCTCTAAGCATTTGGCTGCAGCCCCCTGCAACCCTCCAAAGGAAAATCCATTACAGAAAACAGGTGGATATATGAAAAAACACAAGGTAAAATATGCAATTAAAACCTTTTTACTAACAATGTGAATGGCTAATTGGCTCATCAGCCACATCACAGAAAAGTCTGGGTGATTTTAACTTAACTCTCTTTTGTACTCTCTTTTTTTTCTGGTGGCAACAATATAAAACCTGGGGGGAAAAATTGGTATTTGAACTATTTTTAGTCACCATGGGGAGCGAGGGTGGGGGTGTCATATTCAGAGTCAGTGTGGTTGATGTTCACAAAAGCCCAAGGCATTTTAATTAACCTAAAAATGGCAAAGAATGTGAGCCGTGACATCAAAAGAGAGTAAAGGTTAGTAAATCTGCCTGCTGATGAGCTCAGGGAATTTTTCAGTGAATAGGTCCAGGATTGCCGCCTTTCATGAAAAAGTTAACCCCTCCCTCTGTTTCATCCATCCACTAATTCATCCGCCTATCTATCCAGCTGTTCGTCATTGCTCCCCTCTATGTGCACATCAATCATTTTCCCCTTCATTTCATTATTTAGTCCATCCATCCGTCCATCCATCCATACCAGAGACAGATGCACTGATTTAAATCATTCGAAGCCAAGTGGAGGATTTGGACAGAGGCCGAGTGTAGCATGATGACTGTAATGGTGGGAGGGGATGATGGGATAATTGATTGTTTAATTAGCCAATTAACTGGATTAACTTAATTATGGCATGAAGCACACCTGTGTGGAAACACCTGCTTTGACTGCACCCATCCTGCTGCAGAGAAGCTGCTTGCTCAGGTGGAAAAGCCTCTGAAATTCATTTTCACAAAATTAAACTAACGCCATTTGGCTTGGTGGATTGGAGTTTGATATTTCTCAATTATAATTTGTTAATTTGTACATAAAGATTACTTAACTGGTTTAAATATGCAGTAAACTGAAGGAGACAATGGGGAGGTAATGCACACACAGAAAATAATTTGTACCTAAACACATATTATATGATCCTGTTCTATTTAATTTTACTCCAAAACTGTTTATGATGGCAGGCAAAATTGTTCTTAGCAATTAAAAAAGAAAAACAGACGTAAAAAATTAACAGATTTACAAACCATAACTGCAAATGTCTAGCCTGTGGCTGTTAGCAAAAATTCTGCTGTTTATTTGGAGCCTAAACGCCCCTCTGAAACCACTACAGTCAAAACAATTAAATGCAGCACTTAGACACAGTAAAACTCCCCATTAAAACAAATACTAATGAAATTCTTTCA
>JAPZDY010000008.1:8615025-8626032 GCA_029783645.1 Ctenochaetus hawaiiensis | reverse complement strand
CACACAGAACGAGGGGAAAGAACACAAACACACACACACACTACAAAAATAATCAACAAAACCCCGGAACACAACAGTGGAACCCAATTTCAGACCACAATGCAAAGACATGTTTACAAAATTTTACTGAGTGATTTCATGTTGCAATCACAGTCATCAGAGTTTATCTCAAAATGTTTACCTACTTGTCGTGAAATTGAAAATTTGTCGCTAGCATTGGTGCTTTATGTGCAGTGCATTAAAAAAAAAATTACCTCCAGTGCTGTGTGTGATATGTAAGTTACATAACGAATACATGTCAAATTAAATATCAAAGATGTTTTTCCCAAGTAGAGCATGAAAGAAGAGGAAAAGTTAAGAAAATCCCAAAACAGAACATTGCCAAAAATATATGGACCTAAATATATCAGAGCTTTAGCATTTGTTTATGTATTTGTTTACCTTGTTTACTGGTTTTATATTTGATTTTTTGCAGTGTTACAAGACAAGGTTGCACAATGAATTGGAGGTTTGTTTCCTTCATACTGCATGAGAAAAACATCTTTTATGGTGGAGTCCAGTGGATCCAGTTTGTGATTAATGGGCACGTCAACTAGCTAGCCCAGTCTAACTGCTGAACATCAGTACTCGACAGCAATGCTACCATAGCTAAATGGGAGCAAATCACCACAGCTAAGCTTTCTCACATGAGTCTAGGCTGTTATTTTAGCACTGTGAAAGGAACGAGAACATGTTCATTTTCTTGCTAAGAGTTAAAAGGTTAGCATCACTCTACTGATAGCCGACTACTGACCAACAGCAAGCTAGCTTAGCTTAGCAAAAAGACAAGAAAACAAGGAAAACAGCAAGCTTAACTGTATCTAAAGGTAACAGTATCCACCTGCGAGCAGCTCTGAAACTAACTATCAAAATAATATCTAGCAGCTTGCACAAAACAACATGCTGGTAAGCACAGAGCCAGGCTAGCTGTTTCCCTCTGTTCCCTGTCTTTGTGCTGAGCTAAGCTAACCCTTTTGTGACTGTAGTCTCATCTTACTGTGCATGAATGGGGTTTGTTGTAATCTCCTCATCTTACTAAGGTAAATATAAGGTGAAATAAGCATTTTTCCCAAAAAGTCAAACCTTTCCTTTACAGGTCCAGTACGCAAGATTAAGTGACATCTTGTGGCAAAGTTGCAGATTGCACTTTACTGAATATCCTTTGCCACCCCTCCACATCCAAATATGTAGGAAAAGCTACTGTGGCTAGGAAACTTGTGACTTTTACTTTCAGTTCTTGCTAATTCTTGTAAGTTAGTGTCTGCCATATGCTTAGTGACTCTCAGTAGCTATCTCTGAAGGCTAATTACAAGCCAACCACAATCACTGGATCCATAAACCGCTGCTGAAGCCAAATGACACCCCTGATGATTGGACAATGACCCATATATTTAATTAACACTCCCCATGACTGGCTGCTTTTCATCCCACAAGTGTAAGGTAACCTATGTGGAATTCCCCCTTTACATATCATACTGAATAAATGAATCACGATAACAGCCATCTGCACGACATTTCACAGGCTCAGTAGGAACCTCAGAGCTGATTTCCCTTTTCCATCAACAGATTCCATTACATTCCCATCTCACCAGTTCTGCTGCTTCTGATGTGTCTGCTAGAGGGGATTTCTTAAGATATGGTGGGAAAGTGCATACAAGATCCTCCCAGACTGGAGCAAATAAAACCAGGAAGCTGATCACTTGATTAATATAATTTGAAGTCTTTCAAGTACTTTTGCACCATAAGGGTGCCGGTCGCCAGTGAGTGACTCTGAAGGAGCAGTGATGACAGTTGGAAGGGAGGAGTGCACCCTTCCTTCACAATTAAAATCACAGCCATACATAGACACACACGGGGTTACACTCATGGACACACACATAAGACACTTTTACAGTTTTCTGCATAAGGGTTTTACTGTTATTGCCTTGATTGCAGTTTATTTTATTTGCCCCTCTAGTTTTACTGCGAGAGCTAGGGTATCCTCCCTCTACCTCTCCTTTTTCCCCTCTTTCTTCTTTCTCACTAACTCACTCACACACACACACATACAATAGCCTCAAGCTTAAAACAAAACACACCTGGCGAGAGAAAGACACAAGCATGCGGCGAAAAAGAGGGAAAAAGGAGAAAGAGAGGGGAAAAAAGAAAAAGAATTGAGGGATGCCTGGGAATTGAGGACAAAGAGAGGAGAGAAAAAACAGGAGGATTCAGCATCATACACATACAACAAACATGCTTCATGAAGCTACACACACACACAGGCACACACCCTGTGATGCTCACACACATTAGCCCGGAGCTCAACACAACTACACCTGCCAAGAGATGCGGAGAGCAATGGATGTGAGCTTGCCTGTGAATTGAGGTCATGCAGAGAGAGACAGAGGTAAAGACAATAGGAGGTAGGGTGAGTTAAGAAGCACTGATGGTGCGAGCTGGGTAGGACACAGCTTCCCAGCATGTGAAGATGAGCCAAGGAACGGAGATAGATGCAGTAAAAGTTGCTGGACAAAAAAAGAGGGCAGATGCAAGAAAATGCATGAAGATCACCACTATGTAGTCATTTTAGTTGAATAAATGGTTCATTGAGTTAAAGTGAGTGATGGTCTTGATAAAATAGTATGTAAGAATAATGACAAAGCATTATGAAACATATTTATTCAAAAAAATTGAGGTTAACTTGTATGATTGTATATGTACAGATATTTATATTTGTGTGTGTATTTCTATCTATATATATCTAGCTATATATCTATTTTTCTATTTATATATACAGTATATATATACATTCTGAATACATTATATAGGCTATGTTGCTCTGAAGAGAGTGGGATCAAAGATATGCATAAAAATGTCGGGGGCGTGAGGGAGCAGAGTGTCAAAAATTAACAATCCATGCTCGAATGCAGAATGAAGGGGTGTCAGTGAACTGCAAAATTCTAGGAGGAGAGGGAAAAAAAAACATTTGCATCTTGCGTAACAAAAACAGAAATCTTGCAGCTCAAAACAACTTAAAATGCAGACTAGGATAATACAACCACCTCAGCACCAGCGACCTTACTTCACTGCTTTTTTTTTTTTTTAAATTCATTCAAAGAGATTGTCTATGTTTGGATATGTTTAAGAGCATGCATGTGTGTTCGTGCATGCATGAGGCCCCAGGAGCAATCTGTGCTTTGCATGTGTTCTTGCTTTTCCCTTACTGACACACTGTACACATTTTCTTCTTCTTCTTCTTCTTCTTCTTCTTCTTCTTCGCCGCTCTCCTTAGACATTTGACATAAAAACATCGAGAACTCGCATTTAAATTCCAAAAGAGATTCTGTGAATGGCAGCTTTTGATGAACACTGTGCTGTTATTTTAAATCTTTTGGCCTGTAGCTATTGGGTTGATTTCCTGTGTGGAGCTGTGTCGAGCCGCTGGAGGCTTCTAGCAGGAGGCATGTTGCACGCTCTGGTTTCTCTTTTTCGCTTGAGCAACATGTTAACAGCACTGTGATGTTTTTTTCCCTCCCTGAAGATTGCTATTAATGTTTAAATTGTGTAAATCAAAGCACTTCGACTCTCTTCCTCATTTTCTTCCTCTGAGTCTCGTGAGTATACTGTACTGTGGTCTCCCTTTCCCTCTCTCTCTCGTTTCCACATCTCTTCCTCCTCTCTGTCTCTCTGGAGTATACTGCACTGTGCTCCGTTCCCTGTCTCTCTTTTCTCAGTCCTTCCTCTCCAGAGTGCATCCTTCTCTCTCATCCCTGCCTCTCTCTTATTCCTCTCATTTCATAAGAATCCTCTGCTCTTCTCTATCTTCCATTGTATGTGTCATGACAAAGTTTACTCATCATTGTTACATATTCTGTTCATGAATTGCATTAACCTCTTGACTCTTATTCCTTTCTCACACCTAAAAATATATCAGAGGCACTTCTGTCAAATTAAATAATACTGAAAATAAAAGGAAGCAGTGTTTTCCAATATAAAATACATGAAAAAACACTGCTTCTTTTTATGGTTACGAAAGCATTATCATTCAATTAATTTAATACTTTTTGAGCTAAAACCAAGAACTGATACCATCAGGCATTTACTTAGATTTGTAGATTTTACATGAGAAGGGTTTTTGCACAAAACCGCAAACTTATGTTGCTTTTCATCCCAAATGCAAACCCAAACTGTTAAAACCAGGTTCCACTGTGAAATCTTTTGCAAAGCCAACCTTCTTATCGCCCTGTAAACTGGCAGTGCTTCTTTCTTGTGAAAACTGTGCTGACATCGTCTCTTTTCGTGCAGGGCTATTAAGTTTTCACTCTGAATGTTTGCTCGCCGTTCTGTATATAAACATATTTATACGCAAGCGGCTGGTGTTATTCTATGGTATTGATTACAAAGTTACACCACCACCTTCTGGCCTGGCATGCATACTACGACCAAGACATACGAACACAGAACTTTTTGTAAAATTTCCATTTTTACCAAACTTGTTGTCATGTAAATGGGGCCTAAAACTATCTTTTTCCTGACTGTCACTCACACACAAACACACACACACACACAAAGAATGACACAAATAACAAGAGAGGGAGCAGCTTTTTACCTTGAAGACACAAAGAGAGGGGAACAGAGAGGGAAAGAGAGAGAGAGCTGGCAATGAGCCTGAAACAGAGGGATTGTGGGAGACAGAACTAAATGAATATTTCTCTTCCATCTCTACTACTTTCATCTCAAGTTCAGTTTTTTTTTGAGCCTCCAAAATGGGGAAACACACGCAACCACCATGACACACACACAAACAAAGTGCAAAATTATCTACACAGAAAAAACTGAAGATTTAAAACATTTTTCTGGAAATAAACTGGAACTAAAACAACAAAAAGACAAATAAAAATTAATTACTGTGTTATATTCATTTCAGGAAAAGATAACAATAAAATGACTCATAAAATACACAACAAAAGCGTGAAAAAGAGCTGAAACTGCACTAAGGAGTCACACAGTTAACAGTAAAAGCATATTTGATCAGCATTTCTTGCAAAAGAGTTTGATTATATTGAAAATGACAGAAGGACTATTCAATTTCAGTTACTTTACAAATATGTCCCTGAAAATTAAACATACAATAAAAGCTCTTTGACAGACTATAAAAGAGAGATGTGTGAGGCATGGATTATTAAAAAAAAAGATTCAGCTGTCTTTGTTATATGAGACAAAAAAAATAACACATTATTTTAACAGGTCACACAGATTCTGAAACAGAAAAAAAAAATCCTTTTATTGCAATTTCAGGAAAACTAGCAACAACTTTACAGCTCTTGCTCATATTTTCACAGCAACAAAGTTGATATGAAAGTTGTTCAAGTGCTGAGTCAGATTCCATGACCCAATAGGACCTATGAAACCACAAGTGCACACAAGTAGAAAAAAAAAAAAAAAAAGATACTTTCACAGGCGAAGCCACAACCAAAACCAAAGCCAGAGAAACATGCGCATGAGATGAAAGGAAAACAACTCATCTGGTCAGCACAACTTCGCCCCTCAGGAATGATGCTATCTTACTGTGTGTGTGCATCACACCTCAAACTAGGGTAGCTGATACCTGAGGGTCTACACTGACACACACACACACGCACACACACGCACACACACATGCACCCACATGCACACACACATGCATATTTGCAGCAAAATCTTTCTTTTCCTCCATCAGAGCTGCAGAGATTTAGTCTGTCTTGGGATTCCATATTCTCTGACATTCAATATCCTATATGATTATAAATGACTTCTGCATGTAGTGCAAGTTTCCTTCACCATCTTTCTTGAAGTTGAAGCAAATGTGAATATCTTTATAACTCCTCCTCACTGCACTGATGTGCAATCCCTCATGCTGTGTCTTATAAGCTCTTTTGGGTAGAATCAGCATTATATGAAAGACAGCCCATTTTTTTTCACTTTAGCCTCGAGTTTAGACATAAAGCATGTCGAAACTCTGCCTTTCGAACCTAGCAGAGCATCATGCACACACTGTAAAATATAGAGGTGCAAATTTCTTTTTTCCTCTCTTAAAAGCAAATGTTTGCTACACTTGATTCAACACTTCAGAAACACAGTATTAGCACAGATCAGGGTGTTAAAACAGCATTGACACCATTTAAGTGATTCAGAGTCTGGCATTAAAAAAAAAAAGGACTGACCAGTTCACTGATCAAAGCGGCATCAAGACATTTTTTCTTCAGGCCATCACCTTCTCAAAATCAAATCTGTCTCAGCTTGTCCACTTCCTGTCTAGTGTGGGTGTTTTGGCTCTCTGCTAGCAAAACTGCAGCACACAGATTTCCACATAAAATATCATGCTGGCAAGATTAAAGTCATAAGCATAACAAAGCATATGTCGTCGTTGCCACGAATGCTAATTTTGCTAGCATCCTGAGAGTCATGCTGTACGCCGCAAAGCGCAGCTGTCATTTTGTCACAGTGTGCTTGTCATCATGGAAGAACCAAAATAGCTATCTGAAGTTTCTGTGCATTGTCAGTCACGCAGTTACATAAAGGCAGGACTACAAGTGCTCTTGAGTTTTTAGTCCTGCTTCACCTGTAAAAAGCATAGTTTTTTCGTATAGAGGGCGAGTTTGGAGGTTTTAAAGATCTCTGCATCAGAGAGCAGGGTCATCCACAGTGAGGTACCACTTTAGAAAGTGTCGAGACCTTGTTCAAGGGCACTTTGGTAGATAGTGGGTAAGAGTTGTAGGTGTACTACCAGCCAACCTCCAGTTCACAGCTGGAGTGCATCCTTCAGTCACTGAACTAACCACCTTTCTGTCTCTCCACCCTCAGGCCTGCCTTTTTCTCTGTGAAAAATAAATACCACACAGTACAGAGGACTCCTTCACCAGGCAGAGATCATTGCAACATAACACTGAAAGTAATAGGAGTTCTTAATTAAAAGTAGCCGTGGAGATTTAAAAGATCTTCTGGATTGATGATGTAAGGAGGCAGCAACGAGCCAAAAGAGGAGAGTCATGAGGAGTAAAACATACACATACAAACACACAAAGCTAGTACACACTCACGGAAATACACAGCCAGGAAGTCATGAGCAGAGACAAACACATCTGCAGTAATACTTGCTGTCACATCTGAACACCCACAAAAGTCACAAAATGCAAAAATAATTTACTTTATAATTTTTTAAGGATGGATGCAAAGTGGAGATGAGTGAGGAGGAGTTGGGTGGCTGTAAGAGAGGAAGCAGAGCAAATGAGCTCGTGGATCAGCTTGGTGAGGCAGATTGTTCATAAGAGCTCACATAATGGAAACGTTCGCTTCCTAATGACGCCAAAGTGCCCTTTAAGCAATGACACCTAAGGTATGCGCCAACCTGGCACAAACACAAGGACACATTCAGCTTAATTTCCACTCACCATCTCATGATGGCCGATGGTTTTCACTAAATGGAATGTTAATGTACGGTATTTAACATGTTCACATTTAAAGACATTATCAGACTTTGTCCTCTATTTTCACTGCTTTGACTGGGAGACCTCTAGCTGCAAAATGTAACATTATAGGTTTCAAGAAAAATTCTGGTCTGAAGTACAGGGTCTTATTTTAGTGGTTCTGGGCAAGTCATTTCTGACCAAGTGTTTGCTGAGATTGCTTCAACACAGTAACAAATGAAAGTGTTCACCATCAGTTGTCAACTGAAGTGGTTTGGGCATCTGAACAGGATTCTTCCTGGACGGCTCCCTCTGCAGGCTTTCTGGATCCAACTGGGAGGAGACCAGGAGTAGATCCATAATACGATGAAGGGATCTAATCAATCGGGCTTGGAAACGCCTCGTCTTGGCTGAGGAAAGGCTCAGAGGGTAGAGCAGACTGTCCGCTAATCGTGGGGTTCGTGGTTCAATTCCCAACTCCTAATGATCACATGCTGAAACGTCCTTGAGCAGGACACTGAGCATTGATTGCTCTGAATGGGAAAAACACTTACTCCCTTGGAGAATAAGGCTCTCTTAAAAGTAAATATAAAAGTAAAAAAGTCTAATTGCACATAAAAACTATGTGCAATCACAACTACGGCAGGCACGATAGATCAAAACAGAACTGAGAATCTGTCCGTAAGGTGATGTTTGCAAAGGACTGTTGGGGAAACAAATCTTATTGTTTACCTCAGTTTTCAGATGATGGTAAAAACTAGAAAAAATAAGACCAAAGTTATAATAAATGAATGTTTTTCTGTAACCTGACAGGTAAATAACAATGTGTGCTAAGTTCTCTCTTCTCAGAAAAATGAAAACGGAGAAATCTCAAACATTTCCACACGGCACATGAGATAACCAAACATGTCTGGCTGAATTGAGGATTTTTGCCTCCAAATGCAGGTAAAAACACAGTCTCACCTAATTTAGCACTGCAGCATTAGAATCGTGAGCTTGACTGGAGACCTTTTGTGTTGCTGCACTGGATATGGCTAACACGTCTCTGCTTCATTAGTTAGTCTTGCACACAAATCCATTATTTAAGTCAAACTAGCAGTATGCTAAATGTACTTAAGAGTCCTTAGCTCCTTTCCACCCATAAAGAAAAGCCTGTAGCTGCGGAGCTGAACAGCATAATCCAACAATAATGAAGACTCCTAATTAGCTTTGCGTGTGTGTGTGTTGATGTGAGCTCGTCAAGAGGCGGGTGGTATGATTCCAGTTGTCGGGGGGTAAGTGAGTGTGAATCAACCCTGCTGACATCAAATACGCTTACACACACACACACACACCCCCCCCCACACATACATGCACACACACCAAAGCCTAAGTTAAGCTGTACGTGCCACTCACTGCACTACTCATTGTTCTCAGTGCCACGAGCCATACTGTGAGCATGAGAAGGTGATGTGTGTGTGTGTGTGTGTGTGTGTGTGTGTGTGTGTGTGTGTGTGGGTGTGGGTGTGTGTGTGTGAAACCAAGAGAATGAAAATAAGATGAAGCAGCATCTGTGTGTATGGAAAGTTTGTATGGAAGAGATGACATATCAGCGTATGTGAGTGTGTGTGAGAGCATTTTGCTGATTCATCTGGTCCATTTAATTTACTCCATTACTTCAGGAAACAGCTGCTGTGACATTGCAACCTTGAGTAAAGTTTATTGGCTTGCAGGACCATTTACAGGAACGCAGGTAGCCAATGAGATGTGACAGCTGAATGAACTTCCTGTGTTAAACTTAAACGGGCTCTCTAGAATAATCAGCATAAACACAGGAAGGTGAACAAACAGAGACGTGCGGGTGTTCACATAACTCGGCAAACCTGGCAACCTCACGCTGTAAACATAGAGTGCAGTAACAGGTTGTACATCATTCAATCTGCATTGTTTCCATGTTGCATCATAATTCACTCCATAAAATAACTCTTTGTGAGGTAAGAACTGATAACACTGTGACTTATGATATCAATTTCAGATAGTAATCTTTGCATGGGTTGATAGTTGTACTAAATGCATTCTTTCGTAGTTTTTGAAAAGCCTTAGATGATTAATCTGAAGTTACTACAAATAATATTTTGTATTCTTCAGTTTTCTATATTAGATTCATATTAGATTCTTTAAAAAAGGCAAAAAATGAGGTCGCCTGTTTTTGTTTTATAGTCTCTTACCCGACTATCTGATTTCATTGCTGTGAAATTCTCCAACACTAATGCTCTTCTTCTCTTTGCTCTGAGATCTCAATGTGATATCTCTATCCGCATCAGCAGAACTCTGTATCCATTTAAAAGAAGCCTATGAGAAGATATGATGCACTACTATCTTTATCCTTGAAAATTTCCTCCTTTATAAGTTTCTTGTACTTTTCTATCATCCCACTGATGTAAATCAACATACATTAGACTTAAAGAGCTCCATTAGCAGCTGCTTGTATAAGTCATTTTGCTTTTGATCTGCTGTGCTTTTTATCTTATATAACAAACTCTACATGAGTTTACAAAGTGCAATGAGACCAAAGTAGTCTAAGACATTTACCACATTACCATAACCTTATCTCTTTTTTCTCATATTTTCTGCCTGTGTCTTGACTCGCATACCAGTGAATGAAGGCAGGGATATGAAAAAAAAACCTTATAGCAAAGCAGATGTTCCCAAAAAAACTTGTAACACAACAGACCAGACTGATGATCAGCTGAGGGACATAGATATCCTCAAGCTTTTCATCTCAGTAACAGAGCCAGGATCAGTTCATTACGCAACTTCCCATTAATGTGAGATAAACCATCATTTTTTTTTACAAAAAAAGTTTCAATATGAGTTAGTATATCTAAAGAAACAGAGTCAAGATCTAACTTGGTGCAGAGGAGATGCCGTCTTCTTTTCTATCCTCAGGAGGATGCTCGGTCTGAATTGTGATGGTGATCACACTTAGAAACTGCTGATTGTCCCACAGCAGGCTTGATTTGTTCCAGCAATTTTCCCCCACAGACAAAATGATCGCAGTAGTCAACATAATTTGAGTCATCTTTGAGGCAAGAGCTTCAGCAAATGATGCGTTTTGCACTTGGAGGATGAAAGGAAAGTGCAAGAAAATGTAAAAAAAAACCCCCAAAACTTATCTTTGCAAGTTCAGGCCCACTGAAATCAAACTGAATAAGGTTCTATTAACAGATCGTCGGTATTATGGAAGTGCAACAACAAAATAGCAGTCTGAGTTAAGAAAACAATGAGCATCACTGCATTAACATTAGCACACAGACTGAAAATCTGTCTGTGAAGGAATACACTGTGTGGAAGCATCAATTTTATTGGTTCACTTTGAAGTGTTTAACAGTGTTCCAGTTTAACCTCCAACAATGCAGTACCCAAAGTGATCAAACATGACTTTGAAGAAAGATATTTCTGTTTATTATATGTATATGTGCTATAATCTAACGGGAAGTGTTGATATATTTTGAAATAACCTGCTGTGTAATCATTGAGTCTTGTCTGTTTGACCTCAACATAA
>JAPZDY010000008.1:8602645-8614925 GCA_029783645.1 Ctenochaetus hawaiiensis | reverse complement strand
TATATTGAAATAACCTGCTGTGTAATCACTGAGTCATGCTTTATGTCTGTTTGACCTCAACATAACAGTTTGTGCCTGTCAAGTGTTCTGTAATGCATTTGAAAGGGCAGGAGAACATTACTGACCAAACATACTTTGATGATTCTTCTTTGGAAGTTCATTTGTAAATTGTGTATCATCTTTTTTGAAAACTAAATATCAGCACTTGAGCTGATGTACTTTGCTCTTTGTGGTGTAGCAGACCATTAAAACACATCGCTTCAGGGTTTTTAAAAAGAGAAATCTGTAGCCATATTCAGCACACTTTTGCCAAGCAAAAAGACTCAATTCTACTAAAAGAATAATGCTGCAGACAGAATTAAAAAACCCTGTTTTGCTACTGGAGATAAAACTTCTTGGTCCTAAGCCCAAATGAGGTTCAAAACAATCATTACAAGATTTTAGTCTTAAATGTTCTTGGAGAAAACAGCAAATTTATAAAAATATAATACATTATGTCTTTTTAAAGTGGACGGAGGAAAGACGGCGGATACAAAGTAATATAAGACCAAACGATCATGAGGGGAAAAAGTAGATGAAAGATCGAGAGATGGGGACATAAAGTACAGGGTGAAAAAAATTGGAAAGAGAGAAGGATGAGCGGGTGAGAAAGAGGGAGAGATGGGCAGATATTGGGAGACACAGAGATAGAGATACAGAGCGAGAGACAAAGAACGAGAGAGATAGATAGAATAAAACAGGACAAAATGGAAACGAGACGGAGAAAAAGCAAGAGAGACAAAGAAAATGAGAGAGGCGGGGAGAGAGAGACAGGGAGAGCCTTATCAGTGTATTGCAGGAGGCATAAGATGTAACTGGGGAGTGTGTGTGAGTGTGATGGTGTGTGTGTGTGTGTGATAGAGAGAGCAAGAGAGAGACGAAGAGTTAGAGAGAGAGAGTGTGTATATGTGTGTGTGTGTGTCTGTGTGTGTGTTATTGAAGTGACTTTGGTCAAGTTTAGAACCGGAAAGTCCAGTCAACAGATGGACGGAGAGGAAAACAGGAACATCAACTGTGTATTTATGGCTGTGGTTAATTAGAAACTTCAGGGTTATATGGTGTAAATCTCAGGTATGCGTATATTTATGAATGTTGTTGAAATATTTAACGAAGCCATTCAGCTTGTTTGCAATGAATCAAAGCTCTAAAACAGACAAAAAAAAAAAAACTTTACTCCCGAGATTACAAACTTGACAAAGTCAGAGGTTACACAGTTTCAAAATCAATGTGGACCGTTCTCAGAAGACTTTCCTGTTGTTTCTCGTGTCAGAGGAGGCGATCGATTAAAAAGACAATCCAATCAGTCACAATGTAAACAAAGCCAGTAGCACAGTGACAGTATTCTAATATTGGGTGTCTTGTTGCATATACATTTAAGGCTCTTTATACCAACAGAGTCACTCTCTATAATCTTTATATTATAATATGAATGATCAATATGAATGATCCTTTAATCATAAATGATAATCTATCTGGAAGGTGCATGATCATACTTGGGCTATTGTTTAAGAAAAATGTATTGTGAAGAACAAAATCAAACCCACAATAAACACTCTGTGTCTTGGGCTTAAAACCCCTGCAGACGTTTTCTGTATTAAATCAAAATCAGAATCATTCACTCACCTGAAGCAAATGCTGTAAAGTCTGTCATAAAGCTTTTGTGTTTTCCAAAAAGTATTGCCGTTGCATATTAGTTCATCATAAACATTTTTTTGGGAGAAAATGTCATGGGTTTAGTGTAAACCTGTAATTGCCTCCAGGCTATTACTTAAACCCCCTGCTTTAAAGTCACTGACTGCGGTGTAAACTTGCATAATTGCATTTATTTCTGAAAGTTAAAATCTGTCACCTTGTATATTGTCAAGCTGATGTCAAACTGTGGTTTTACATTTAATTTAAAATGTTCCACATCCGCCCCAATTTATTTTTTTTGACTCAAAGTAACCATGTAAAAACTAATGCAGTCAAACAAGTGAACTACCTTCAGATTAAACTTGGCAGATTGCATCCTGCTGATCTGGAAAACTAGACAACTGAAACTGATTTCCGTAATTACCATTTTGTCAGTGAACACGTAGCGCTATTCTGGTGCATTCCAATGACTCACCTGCGTGGGTCGGCCCCTTATCAAAAAACATCAAATACTGAGTGCAGTTGCAATTAAGCAAAACCTGTGCTTTTGTTCCAAATAGATCAAGAACAGCTTTCAATTTACCTCAGACATGCATTACCAGGCTTTTCAGTCTGATTGAGTCTAACTTTGCAGGAGTTGTTAAGAGGTTACAGTTCAGTTAAGTCTGTTTTAAACCCAAGTCAAACAAGTCCAGATGGCAAGCGGCACAGCAACAGCCCAACCTTGTGTGCTGGGCTTTCTATAAGTACAAACACATGAACAACTAGCTAAGAAAGTGCACTGAAATTATTTCATAATGTAAAAAATTACAAGATGTTTGATCGAGATTGGGCCATGAGAGTGAAGATGTGTGTGTATTTGTGTTTTAATTAAAATTAGCCTGATTGATAAGAAGCTTGAAACAGTCCCTGGATGCATCAGCTTGAATTAGAATCAAAAACACTTCAAGGGAATTAACAACGAGGCTGAGGTGAGAAAAAACCTGCTGGAAACATCCACTGAAACGAAACACATCACATTCAAATCACAAGATTTTATCGTCAGTGTCTTGACACCAGAGACTCGCTCTTTTTTTGCCTGCTAGCGTGGTATTATAAACCTTTCAAAGTGCTAAAATATGAGGCTACTTATTTATCGACTGTCTGCAACACTGGACGTAACCTGAAGGCAACTTCAAACATCTGACGGAGCAAACACACAAGCAGTTTGACTCTTTTTTTTTTGTCTTGGAGCTCTTTCTCACCACAGATAACCAGTCAAACTGCGTTCTTATCTGTTATGTTTGGTGTTTGTATCTCCTCTGTGACTTCGAAGCCGTCGCACAAATATAACCTTCCGTCTCTCTGGTTTAACGACACACACACTTCTTTGTCAGTCGCCTCTTTCTTCTCACTCCCCTTTCTGTCTATCTCTGTTTGTGTCTCTCTTTTAAGTTCGAGTTATCTCCTTTTTTTTTTCGTGGGTCTGTTTGTCTGTCTCTCTGAGTGGGTGTGTGTCTATCTTTTTGTGCCTGTCTGTGTGCGTGTGTGTGTGTCTGTGTTTCAGTCAAGGTGGCTTTTTGTGTGTCTGTCTGTCTGTGTTCAAGAAGTGGAGTGAAAACAAATCACTTCAAATACCCAAGACGAGATTGTGTGTGTGTATGTGTGTGTGTGTGGTGTGATGTGTGTGTGGGTGCGTGCGTGCGCGCAGGTGTGTGCCTCCAAGGACAATTTGCGTTGATGTTGTTGTCAGATGGGAGAAAGAGCATTAGAGCTTTTTAAACATCAGCTGTCTGCCGCAGTATACACGCTCTCACACACACTCGCACACACGAAGGCAGGGTGTGTGTTAACAGCAGTGTGGTGTCATGCATTTAGAAAACATTGTTTGTCTCTTAGTCAAGTAAAGTCCCCTGGTGTATCAAATGACTGCATGTGTGTTTGTGTTTTCAAGCATTCATGGATCCTTTCACTCAGAAAAACAGCTACCCTCGGTTGCAACACACAACCCGCCTCTTTATGTTCAGAGCGGATACACACTCCCCGACTCACACACAGATGCTGATACAAACCCCCACAGAATAACAAAAACCTTTAAGATGTTAAGAATTGGAATTGGCTTTTAAAAATAATCAGCCAGCGTGCTGAAAAAAGAAACCAGATGCCAAGTTAAAGCACACGCAGTTTGTTTGAATGTATTTTTTCTATAATTACAGTTTCTGTCACAACTTCTAACTTAATCCCTTTGTCATGTGCAGAGCTGATTTCTCTGCCTCTCCATCCAAGTGCATAAAGCTGCTGACCTTCACATCCTGCACTGTGCTGTTCCTTCTGATTGTTCTGTAGACAAGAGAGGAGGAGGAGGAGAAGAGTCGGTTTTATCTCCCCAGTTTGAATTCTCCCATTGGTTAAGACCTTGTATGTTTCCTAAAAAGTCTCATAGTGCGAAGGATCAAATCCTCTGTGCGTCACGAAAGACCTCTGTTCAACACAAGCCAGCCAGACAGTCAGCAAGCTGCTTTGTTCATCATTCAGCCGCCCAGCCGGTCTGCTCATGCAACGCTCAGCAGGTACAAAGCCTGTACGTCGCTCATTCACTCACTCAGCCAGTAAATGAATCAGCTCTCCAATCCATTCTTCATTCCAGCTTCTCCCTCACACCTGTGCTGGCCCCTCTAAAGCCCTTTTCTCCTCCGGCCGTTAAGAGACATCCAGCTAATTGCAGCGATAAAGGGCTTAGCGGAGGGATCACTATATATTAGCAGTGCTTTGTGTATAGATACCAGTCCAGGTTGCAGGATACCTTACAGCCGAACGGAAGTCACTGAATGAAAACCGCAACGATTTTTAAGAGGATTTTTTACCGCAGTTCTACACAGATAATAACATGAAATTGAAATTCCTGGTTATTCCTTCAAACTTGTAGAAAGCAACAGTGTGTCCAGCACATCCATACCACTTCCTCCTGAACCCTATCCATCTCCCTTCATGAGGTGACTGCAGAGTTTGGTTAGTGGATGCACAATGACCAGATTTTAGAGCTGAGCCGAAGAGCTCAAGCAGTCAGATGGATGTCAACAGTGCATGATGAAAAACCTTCATCTCCGAAAAAAGTTGGATTTTCTGAAACTGAGACCAATGGCCTTACATTCCCCTGAGCGGAGGATGGCGACTGAAAGGGTAGGAGTGGAATTTTTGCAGGACGGGGTTCTATAAATTTTTGTATACAAGGGTAAGACTCATAAGATAAAGTTATTTTAGTAGATGGACCCCAAAACACTTTAGTGTTCTTGGAAACATCTCTGGGCGAAAGTTTGTGATTCCACTTTGTTGCTTAAGAGTATTTTTTTCTTATTTCAATGCTGCAAATATCTGGATGAATGTTTCAAGTAAGATGTAAAAAAAAAAAAAAAAGATTTTAGCACAAGTGTTGCAAAGCTTAAACATAAAAGTAGCTGTTGATGCCACGCAGACGAACAGCCTTTCAGTATTTTTTTTTTGCCAGATTCTTTGCTTTCCACAAACACTCAAAAACTGCACAGACAAAAAAACAATTAATCCACAGATGCAGCCGCTAGACATCCTGCATTGTAAAAAGGTGTGACTCTTCCTTTGTCTTGACCGAGGAAAAAAAAAAAAAAACTTCTAGTCTATTTGTACCGCTTTCTCCACCTACACATATAACCCCTCAGCTGAACAGAAGAAGTTCAGGCCTATTGTCTGGGGACTGTTGAAAGGCATTCTGTGTAGGCAATCACTAAGTGAAGTGGAAGTAGACGAGGCCGGTAGAGGGAAAGAAGGTACGCCATGAAAGTAAATTACAACATTTCATCACAAAAGAACTCCTGAAAGGCACTAGAGTTCACAAAGAGACAGACCATGGTGATGATGTCATGCGGAGACAAATCCCGGATCCACGGAAAGTGAATAATGGATCAACTCCTCAGACGAAATAACACCACCCACGGAGACTTCACTGGAATACGTATGTGAGTGTGGGAATTATGAGCCACAGTGATACTGTACCGTTTAAATTAAACTGGATCCACAAGCTCAAACAAAAACTCTATAAAGCCACTGAATGAGCCTCTAAAGTGCCTCCTGATGACTTCATCTATTCCCGTAATCCAATTTACAGCACAGTGAAGAAACTGACTGGAATGTCCAAAGTATGGCAAAATGTAAATTTATCATCCTCTGTATCGTCTGTACATCAGTCTTATCTGTTTTTGGCTTTTTGTTCATTATTTTTCATATTCATCAACATGTTATGAGTTTGTGAGCACAAACAAAGTCCAGATATTAGAATAATTGTAGCTGTGTTATCAGATTATAAATCATAAATTGCAATTAGGAGCTTAACAGACCAGAATGTCAAAATATATAGATAAACCAAGACAGTTTTTCAGGTTTTCATAATTATTATTTAAAAAAAGGGAAGATTTTTTGCATTTGGACTGTTGGTCAGACAAACAAAGACAGTCATAGCCGTCATGGTTGGAGAATTTTTACTTAGTTTTACAGACTAAACAATTAAACAGTAAATCCAGAAAAGAAATTGTTAGATTCATTCTATTCTAGTTTAATATAATATTGAATGAAGTGTGCTAAGTTTTAATCTACATGGAGGAGGCTAGTGGTACAAAGGAAGTAAACATTTGCAGAACGATGTGCTTCTTTTTTGCCTGGAAACAGTGGCAACACCGTCTTTGAACACACCTGAAAATGGCCTCTTGAAGCGGCTCCTTCATACAAAGATCCTGAATGCAGCAGCTTCTCTCCTACCTGCTAACTCCTTGAAACCTTTTAAGCATCTTAAGCATTTAAAAACAGGAAAACTCAAACTTGGGGTCACAATGGATGTTGCATCAGGAGGGTAAAAAGTAAGTTTCAGATGTTCAGGGGGATTATAAGCTTTCTGTGCTCCAGTATTTAGGTGTAATGTGGCAGGATCCTTCTGTCATTAATGACCATGTGCTTTAAACACAGCTGCTTATTTTTTTCTGAGGAAGCATTTTAATTTGGCGGTTTTCACACGTCTCTTGTGACAGCGCACAGTCCGCTGGCATAATGATGAGGAGCACTGTTTTTGGCTTTTCATGGACTTCACCTTGTTAATGTGAGAAGTGCGTGTGTGTGCAAAGAGTGTGCGAGCTCGGGTAAAGTAACAATTAAACAGCTGTAAGCCTGGAAGAAATTACAGGCGCGGACGGACAGACAGACAGACACACACACACACACACAAGCACACACAAACACGCACACAAACACACGACAGAATGGGAAGTAATGGAGTGAGGAGAGAACGCTGCTGTCTGACATGAAATTCAACAAAGCGTGACATGACCATTATGCACACACACATATGCACATACACACAGATCAATAGCCAACTGCTTAGACCCCAAGCAAGCTGTTTGAAAAAACAAACACACAGCTGTACGGAGGGCAAGAATATGCATATTACGCAAAAACACAAGGTCAGTAATAATTGGAAATTCCCTCTGTTTAATGACAACAGTAGAAACATGCATGCAGTTTAGTCACTTTTGACAAAACTGTGAATGTGTGTATGCAAGCCTCAGCATTTTGACACAAACAGCTTCAAGCAGAAAACAAAACATGCATCTTATGTACACGACACCAGTGATATTTCAGGTCCTTTTATCAGCTCAGGAGGAACACAGAAAACAGTGAAGGATGGCTCTCTTATTTTGTAGAAAAACGTCCCTTATTTTTGAAGATTTCACCATCAGCAGTACATGTAAATGTCAGCATACATAAGTGTCAGCCTCATCACAAAAAGAAGTGAATGAAACGTTTCCTTTATTCCAGGTCATGTAATCCCAGTTTGTGTGTGTGTGTGTGTGTGTGCGCGCGTGTGTGTCTGTATCTCTTAGCCGATCATCCTGACCTTTTAAGGCAGGGTTTCTAAGAAGCCTCCCGACGTAACCAAACACAGTCAGTGAGATAGTCAAACGTGACACTGCATGTACATCAAAAGCATGCATACAAACACACATATACACACTGAAGGTTAGCAATTCTGCTCTAACTGACCAAAACAACATGGCAGCTGTGACATTTAGCCCTGGTAGAAAACAGCAATCCTTCCTGTCTCTGTCTCTTTCTTGTCTCTGCGCTCATATCTGTCTCCCCTGTGGTTCTGACGTCTCTCTCTCTTTTCTTCTTTATTCCTGCAGTACTTTTACTGTGTCTGTGCCCTTTTATAACATTTTCCAGAAGCAATAACTGTGGGATATTTTTATTCTTATTTGTTGTTTTGTCAAATTGTAGCTCTGCACACCCTTGTACCTAATTGGATAGTTATGAGAGAGCTATGATGAAACTATTCACCGAGCGTCGTTGTTATAGTGGTTTTTAAATGTCTCATTTCCTCTCATTTCCTCACTCAGTCATTTCACTCTTCTTGTTGTAGTCAAATGAGGAGAAATCACTGAGGACAGCTAGCGTTTTCTAAATAAATAGTAACTGTGTTCTGTTTAACTACGTCTCTATTGGCAATATGATGAGATGGTATCCAAGCCTTACTATAGAGGACAATCTAAAAAAAAAAAACACTGGATTAAAGTGATCAGCTTAGTTTGACATTAAAACCTGAACAGTGTGTAAACTTTTTAGTCAAGTAGTTAAAAAGAAAACCAAAAATTTCTTTGTACATCTCACAAGTTAACGAGTTATATTTCATTCCTTAATCTGTAATACGCAAAGGCCAACAGCGGACAACCTGTGGTTCTACAGGGTTAAGTTGCCCGGTCACTTCCTCGTCATCACTGTGAGGTTGCCAGGCAACCTGTGGACGCATCACGACGTCGCTCTCTCTTCTCTGTAATGATAATTTTTTTTTGCCCAGAATAGCAAAGGCATGACCTGCCCTTCTATCTCTGACCAGCTCACCCTGATAATCTTACCCTTGCCCTGACCAACCTCACTGCTAACAACAAAACGTAACCAACCCGAGCATTGACAGCAGAGACGATCAGCCAATCAGAGGCAGGGTACGGGGGGGGGGGGGGGTTACATAGCACTACGCAAAATAAAATTTGAAAGAGGAACATTAACCTACCACCTAGCTTTGACCTTTTGTACTTGCCGTAGTTTAACACATGCACGGTTTTACTGCGCAGGGGAGATTTCACAATCCCCTGAAGAGCAAAATAAAGCAATAAAAAATAAGGCCTACATGATGGCTTGTTTGATCATTTGACCACTTAACTTTTTGTTCCTTCTTTGATGTAATGATGACACGGATGTCACCAGATTTCAAATATTACTCCAGCAAATATTATGTCAGCATATCTGACGGCAGAAATGTCAAGTTAAGGCGCAAAATAACACAAAATGTAATAAAAAGGGATTATCTTGAAGTGAAACAAACAGAAATTGTAAACCTCTAGAGTTGGATCAGCCTATAGCTTTTCACTTTTCAAGTACTTTGCCTGTTTTTTTTTTAGATTTACATTTTGGACTTGTGCTGCAGGTAATTTCTGCAGTGTCTATCTTTTCACCGTCTTCTTCTCTGTTTAAACATTTGCCTTACGTCCCCCTTCGCCCTTTCTGTCTTTCTGTCTCCTGACTCTCCCCCTCTCCCTCCCTCTCTCTGTCAGCTATAGTAGGCCAGTTAACAGTAATTATGAGGTTTCTCGTTAATTAGCGAGGAGCACCCAGCTGTTTCAGCCCCACAAGACAAAAGGCCTTCAGCACACACACGCGCACATGCATACACACAGACATAGACACGTGCACATGCACACACCTGGGGAGTCTTGGTAAAATGTCAGAGCTGTTCAGATTGTAATTACAGGGAGATTTGCTGCCTCTCTCCCAAAGCCGAGATAAACCACCTGACCGACACACACAAACAGATACACACACGCACTCATAAACACGCGCGGTATATGCAAGTGCACAAGTAGCCACTCGCACAGAAACACACACTCAACTTTTAAAGAAAATCAATACTAAACCCTGTCTTTGGCACACACACACACCGTATTAGAGGTGATGTGGTTACAAGTAGCACTACTCAGTTTATTTTAAGTCGTAAAGAACATCAGGTAATTTTTTTTAGTTACATAACCTGCTGGAAAAACACTGTTTCATATGATAATAAGAAAGTAAAAGCAAAGTAAAGATGTAATTTTGGTGACATTAATGCTTTTGTCATCATTATGCACTTGAACAAATACATTTTCCCGCATTTGCCCTGTTCACTTTTACACTTTCATTTCTCTCATCAGCTAATTCCTCCTAATTCTCACCGTTAAGCATTAATTGAGGTTTATTCCCACGAGCCTGCTGAGCTCTGGAGCAACACAACAATAAAGACACATCAGTTCATACAGTTTTGTTTATGGTTTAGATAAGACTGTCAATAAAACAAAAGAAACTGGGATGTATATATGTGTCCACAGTTACACCCACTTCTCTTTCTGTAAGACCCCTCGCTCTAACCAATCATTGTGTCTCAAACCAAATGCTTGGGGCTTCTGGGAGTGCAACAGCTGCATGCATCATCTCCAACAGCTTTGCAAAATATTTACAGCGGCCTCTGATTGATGGCAGCTTATAATTACAGAGGGCATATGGATATGATGAGTATGGTGTGGTTAAAAAAGTCCACCTACACGCTGTGGCGCAGATAATAAGAATTAACAGATTTATTATGGTGGATTTCTGCATGTATCCGCTCACAGTGATTGGAGTGTATTGCCTGCTTTATTACACGAATGAATGAAATTAATACCCCCTCCAGCAATCACCAGTAACACGCCACAAACACACAAATTCAATATTGATGCCCATTGACAGTCTGGACTGAAATTGCCTTAAAAAAGGCCATATCACTTTAGCAGGAGGTATTTGTGTGTGTTTGGTTGTCTGTGTGTGTGTGTGTGTGTGTGTGTGGGTGGATACACATTATGTGTTGGTGTTCCAGGCGGACTGTCTGCCGCTTCTACATGTGTGCATGAGCGTCTGCGTGTGTCTTTCTATCTGTGTGTGTTAAATGTGATCTTGGCAGGTTCCTGAAAGCCTGCTGAGCTGTGAAGAGGAAGTGCGATTATAATTTCAGCATCCCACTGTTTCCACCACAGTACATCAGTACTTAGTACCTGCTACACCTATTTCCCTCAGTGCTCTTAGTCATAACTCTTCCCTCTAAGGGGACAGACTGCAGCATCCAGAGTCAATTTACTCCCATCTAGGCCAAATTAAAGTAGGAACAACTACAGTGATCAGCCAGGCTGAGAGTTATAAATTGACAATAATATTGGCTTTCGTCTTGCTTCTACTCATTGTTGTTTCAAGTTGTTAAAGTTATGTTTTTGCACTGTGGTTTCTCCTCCTGCAACATGCATCATCATAGCTTTTTAGGATTGCAAAAGGTTATTGGAGGTTATTGTCCTTTGATAAATATATATAGCCCTAGGGCTATATTGTTGAACATCAAAAGTATAAAGAGTATATTCCGTTTCTCCACTGTTTAAAGCTATCAAGGGTTTTATATGAAGAAAAAAAGATGCAAACAATGAGAGAAACACAAATACATTGAAGTTTTGAGGAGGAGAATAAACATAAAGGAAAAAGGAGGTTAATTTAAAGGAGTCTCTCTACCATGTTTCTGCATTTTAAAAATGCTAAAAGGGAAAGAGTATGACTGACTTTTATGTGATGATCATGCGAAACTAACTGCAATGACTCTTCTTGTATATAAAAAGCACTATGACAGCAGATGTTTTAAACCAAACCTCAATAAAGAAAATCCAAGATCCAACTTGACAGTCTCACTGTTGTATGTTCAGACAAGGCAACAAATGGTAGGATGGACGGATGGATGGACACACACACACACACGTGCCTGTGCTTCCTCCACTGAGACTGTGTGTGTCCATCACACAAACCAAAATGAGTTTTCGGTTCAAAAGCTATTAAATCCCTCACATGTCTGTGTTGTGTAAACTACCCAGCATGAAGATGAAAATGTCAGGTTTGCCAGCTGATTCTCAGAAGTCTGCCATTCCAGCAGAGATAGCCCTCAGCTCACGCTCAGTTGACACTATATCACGGTGCATTAAGTTGAGTGGCTGCACATCAGCAACAACAAAACATTTTGAATAGGAAAAAAAAAAGTACCAAACACCTTCAGTGTAAAACTAAATGTGACAGCTCGTTCTCGGTACTGCTCAAGGCCCGCAAGACAATAAGACGCCGTTTCACAATTCCACTTTGTAAGCTGAGTTCACACACTGTTCAAGTGCTTCACATTAAGTCACATTATTCATTCATCTGCATTGTTGTTGACATCTTTGTCACTCAAGTTTTCTCACTTAACTTTTTGTGTGTCTTGCTTGAGAACTCTTAAGGAGGTCCGGTGCTTTACATGCGTGCTCAAACTCGTTTGATCCTCAATTTTCTCTTTTTTAGTGATTGCTGTTTATTTCTTTTAAAATTACTTTAATACAAGTTGCAACTTCCAAATGAGTTTTTTTTTAATTTATGACTCAATTCTTCATGCAATTTGTTCCATTATTTGCATTATTTTGTCAAATTTTTATAGTCTATGGAAAAGCTCAAACAATCACTCGACTTCAGATCTTTTGTCTCCTTA
>JAPZDY010000008.1:8587157-8602545 GCA_029783645.1 Ctenochaetus hawaiiensis | reverse complement strand
AGCTCAAACAATCACTTGACTTCAGATCTTTTGTCTCCTTAATCTCCTTTGATGAATTAAGATTAACAGTAAAAATAAACAAAGGTTTAACTGTGTAAATATGGAGGGCAGTGAGATAATGAGATGCTGTCAATGATAAAAAAAGATTCAAACTGATGCACTCAAAATTTTGTGCTACCTCACTTTCATGGCTTTATGTGTTTTAGCTTGTTTATTTGAATCAGTCTATACTTCTTAGTTTTTACCATTTTCAATACCTGTTATTATGTTTCCATTATATTAGCATGACTCAGGAAGGACTCAGCCAGACATCCTCGCCGTCCTCACCTGAGATGAACTGCAAAGTGCTGCAACACTTGTCTTTCAGCTTGATTGAAGGCATTTGTTTTTGAAGGACTCTCTTATTTTTCGTTGTTGTCCTTTATTGAATTCAATAAAACATTTTCCACAAGTTATAAATGTTTTATGGATGTCTGTAATCCTGAGGGGTTTAGTGGGTTTAACACTTTTTGGGACAAAACTTGTTTTAGATCAACAAAAAACTCATCATATTAGGCTCTGATATGCATAATAGTGCATGAATCTGCTGACAAAAAGCATATTGCAGTTTGTTTTTATTGATATACTTAGTGATACTCCAATAACACTCAAACTAATAGCTGACTATTCAGGTCCAGCCTTATTGTAGTCTTTGAATAAAACAAATAGGAGACAGATAAGTTGCCCTGCAGCTCTTTTTATAATGTATTTTGGTTAAGGCTTTGCAAACAAACACAAGTGATTAGTTTTTTTTTTACAGTGTGCTAAAACAAAATGAAAAAAAGTTTGGTGCTAATCTATATCTCAGAAGTCCTGGACTTGAACCTAACACATCTATCAGCCCTACTCATTTTGCATTTAGCTTCCAGTAATGTTTTTATAAAAGTCTTGCTGCATTATATTTAATAGCTTTGTGATTAGATAACGGAGCACAAGAGGAATGATGCAACGGCTGCCCAACAGTTGTTAGAAATATCAGTTTTTAAAATTGTAACAAGTCCCCAAAATGTAAAAACTGTACAAATCACTGCACAAAGGACCATCTCAAGGTAAAATATGAAATATTTTTACTCTAGTTATCACCTCTGATGTCAAGACTGGTCATTAGGAACACCACACATTATTCCATAGGCTCATCTTTTTTGTGAAAAGAGTGAATTTCTTTTCCTCAGCATGAATAAAAAGGATTCAGTCTGCAGCTGAATTACTTTTTGCAGCTCACACGGGTCAACAATCAACATGTCCTCCACACAAATGACAGAATCAGTAGCCATAACAGCAATTGGGAAGATGCATCGCTCAAAGTCTAATTAGTGGTGTCTTACATACATTTGAAGGATGAATGAACAAATAAATAGATTTAATCCATATAATCCTCCCTGATTTTATTCTGTGGGACAACAGTTGGCTTCTATTGGTATTTTTAAGCTTGATTTAAAAACGAATGGCTGAACTAGGTTAATGGCATAACTGGATCAACATGAGTGCTTAAATGTGTGGAGGCAATTAAGTTAAATACTGCATGCATATGCAAAGGGCGTCAAATTAATATTTAAAACTTGGTAACATTGGTTTTCTAAATGTTCCCTGTATGTTTAATTTACAGCCAAAATGGCTTTCAGATCAGAACAAACTGGTCAGAGAGGAGCTGGCTTGTTTCCCATCTGCAGGCGAAATTTACTCACATTGAACTTGTAGCTCAAACACTTGATGCCAGTGTGCATGCATAACTTATACCTCCATACAACCTAGGCTCATAAATAATAAACAAATTCAGAGGTAATATCATTAGATCATAAAAAGAAAGTCTCAAAGCCCATGAACCTCTGTGTTTTTTTCCCCCTATCATCATCTCTTTTCCCATCAGCAGTTAACTTACAATAAAAAAGAGACAAAGTGAACTTCACAAACTTTAAACCTCGGATTGAAATCCCAGCAGGGCTGCTTTGTGGGTGGTGGCTTTCATGATTTTGTTGAGAAAAAAAAAAACTGCTCAGCCGATCGGTTGTGTGAAGTCCAGAAGAATGCCTTTTCAACACAGTGACCTTCGTGACATGTGTGGAGTCCAATGTTCCTTTTAGTCGAATGGAAGTCTGTTGATTTCTGTTCTATAAAGGCGCAATTCTGATCCAGTGACTCAAATCCTTTTATCTTTCTATCCCTTTTATCGTTCTGTTTCTTTTGATCTCAGAAACTCATTTCAGCTCAACCTCTGCCAGGCGTTTGAACAATGACTCGTACCTAAAATAGCCTTTTGCTTCCTTTTGTTTGTTGTAGAATGTACAGTAAATCACATTCAGACGACTGCAGCAGTGAGGTGAAAACTCACACTTGGCAAGGAGAGAGTTCAGATCATATTACGTGTATACTTGGCTTTTGTTTTGATCATCTGTCTTTTGCATGCCTATTGTTGTCTCTCTTTTATTTGCACTGCATTGGACAGAAAGGTGCAACATTTTTATTTTTATGGAAGCAAATAAAAATGACAAAAAAACTTAAATCCTGACTTGTTTTGGCATTTCTATAGTGTATTTAAATAACTGCATTTTTACAACTGAACTGTTTTGAATAGAAGATAAAATTATATGATCTTTAATGCATTTCTGCCTTTATTAGTTTTTCCTTGTTAAATATTTTTAAAGTCTTTAATTTTATGCACTCAAAATTGAATCTGTAATCTTTTTGTACCTTTAATGTTAAAACATGACAGTATTTAACATTCAGTACCTCTAAAATTGATCTGTTTTGTATTGCACTTTTTATCTTATTATTTTGTGAAATCTTAACAACAAATATTTTTAGAACTTACCATTCACCAGCAAAATAAAGACTGACTTGTTTTCTATACCTCTAAAGCCAAAGAGGCACTTTGCTAATGTTGTACTTTTTAAAAACCATGATAAACCTAAAGGAACAATGGCACCAAATGCAAAAGAAACAAAGTGAATCACAGGAAGCTTGCCAAAGAAGAAAGACCTACTTTTATTCAGTTATTTGAGTTATTATTGTTAAGCTTCTGCTCTAATGTTGACGGAAATGAGTTAGTTTCCATGCATGTGCAGTTCAACTCTTTGAAAAAGATTCTGCCAAGAGTTTGAAGTCGATAACTTTCATGAGCTCTTTTTCTGGTGTCAAATCAAAGTGCTACACTGTAAGTTTGATGCCTGGTGAACAGGTGAAAAATGGTGAACAGACAAAAGTGAACAATAGCTTGAAATAAGACTTGGATGCCTGTCATAGCCACAAAGTGTATGCACATTGCATTACATCTGGTGTGTGGGCAAAAAGACAAAATCTTAGCTGAGAATAACACAGCTGCATGCTCAGCAGATACTGTCAAAAAAATCTGACTGAAAGCAGCGGAGATGTTAAGATATTACATCTACATCACTTAGTACTCAACATTTAACCAAGATGGTGCACATAATAGCTAAGCATGAAATCAAAAATGATTCAGACCTCTGTTTCAGTGTATCAGTTACATAAAATGATTACGGTTACGGTGATAAATCACTTTTGGATCAGAAAGCTTTGGGCAAAACCATTTTAATTGTCTATGCATGTACATACATATTCCTATAAAAGTGCTGTAGTAATCAGCAGACAAGCACACTCATGCACATGCACACACACACACACACTCCGTATAAAGTGTTTATTACATACATAAGAACATCAGACTGATCAAAATAACAATAAAGTTATTCAACATTTTTAATCTTCGCTCCCTGTGAGGTGACATGCAACCTGAAATCATGACAGGGAAAAGAAAAAATGTCTCTAATCAGAAAACAAAGTGTCTACTACTTTTGACAAACTACTGATAATCAGCTCGGGAGATGCAGCAGAGAAACTTGGTGCACCTGAGGTTACCCTGGATAGCTTAAACAGTCATGGCTGCTACTGAAAAAATCCAAAATAGACAATAAAACAGGTGACAAATATCTTCCACAGGAGCTATTACATTTAACAGGGGTTGACAGGTTTGGTTGTGGCCGTATGGTTCAGCATCTGTTCTCGGTCTGACCCAGTGGCCCTGAGTGAGAGAGCTACGGGTAGACATTAGGAGAGAGAGAGAGAGAGAGAGCGAGGTAGGGTCAGGTTATGGGAGCAACAGACGGCCAGTGTCAAAGATCAGAACAGTTACTGTTGTCGGCTGCAACACCATGCCGAGCTATTGTCTGCCATCTAGACAAAAGCTGCATGCTGTGACGTTTGGGATTTTTACTCTGCCAGCGCATGCAAACTTTATGTCCCTGCAGATCAGACAAAAGTACATTTATACATTCCTACTACACAAAAAATACCACTTTATGCTATAGTATAACAATATGAATTCATTTCACTTCCTTTTTGCTGACATTCACTCTCTCCCTCTGTCTTTTTATACTTTTTTACCTGAGTAATATTCATAGGATATATGTGTGTGTTTCTCCACTATACACACACACATTAGCATTAGCTGTGACTGTGGCGGTGTTGGTTATCATCCCCGCTTGCTCTGCAGAGTTTTCCTGTCTTTTTTTGGGGGCATGCTGGTGGCCACCCAAGCATAAAAGCTTTTGAAAATAGCAATTTTATTGAAGATTTGCACTAAATACTGTAGTTAAAATAGGACTTTTGGACTCTCAGTGCAATCGTTCGCCTGCACAATCTCTTTGGAGTAATTTTATTGCCAACTATAAAAAAAACACTTCCCCTTCACTTTTACTTGTTTTGTAGAAAGCTGCCCCGGGATGAATCAGCGAGTGTTGTATGGGGATGCGAGGTGCACCAATGTTATATGTGACATGAGGGTAAGTGAATAATGGAAAAACTGAGGAGAGGAGAGGGGAGTTGAAGAGAGGAGAGGAGAGGATGTTAGGTAAGCAGGTGACAGCAGTAGCCTCCAGCTGTGAACTGAGTGCACCCAGAAACAGCCTGACAGGGCCTGCTGGGGAAATGAGTCTTCTGCGGGAATGAAGCAGACAAGTACACTCATGCACATGCACACACACACACACACAAACACAGACAGAATGAACAACAGTACAAAAAGGCTCCCAAGGCGCAAGTCTTAGACAGGAAATACATCATCACTCAGTGAGGAAATACATCACCTGCAGAGCTCTGGGATTCAGCCAATCAAGGTGCATATGCATGTAAGCACTACTGAGTGATTTTAACAGCCATAATAATCCAATACATTATTTTTTCAATACTTTCTCGGCTGCAAAGATTTAGACATGAAATCTCATAATAAAGAGAAGAAAATTCTCTTTAAGAACAGGGTGCAGGGGGAAATTAATTTAATAGTACAAAGAGACAATAGACTATCCTCATGAGTATAGCTGCACAAGCCGATGAGCTAGTGAGAGTGTGTATGTGTGTGTGTGTGTGTTTAGATAGCGAGGTGCGTGTCATGTCTGCTGACAGCCATGTTTCGGTGGGGTTTGCTGCACATGGGCATACCTGTCATCGAACAACGGCTCTAAACACAAACACACAGAAACACCCGCTGCTGTTGTTTTTCTTCTCCTTCCAAAAGTCAGCTGTGCCAGAAACACTGCGATTTTTTTTTTAAATTAATTTAAAAATAAACAAAATGTTGTTGAAAGACAGTTATTAAATGCCCCCCTATAGGATTAATTAAGCAGATTAAAGCGCTTTATATAAATGACTTTGATGGCAATTATAATGGTTTAAAAGTTGGAGTTGAGATCCTTGCATCTGACAGCAGAGCACATACATGAGTTCATGGAAGGTTCACTTGTCTAGCAAACTGACTAATCACATTACCTTCATGCGTGTGCTATGCCTGTGTGTCTTGTCCATCTGTGTGTTGTACAGCTGTCCATGTCTTTGGAGACCTAACTGTTCATCATTAAATACATGCTTAAATAATTGGTCTTTTCCACAAACATTAGAATAATTACTGTAAAGATCGAACAATAAAACAAACAACTGTGGCTGTTCAGTAACAAGTCCCTTAAGGCCCTCTATGTATATCTAGCTAATGCATGAACTTAACACTTAACTCAGATGTTTCCTCACACCTACACTCACTTAAACCTCATGAAACATTTCCTTTATTGTCTTTTTTTTCTCCTTCTGAGCTAAACTTGCATATTAGTAATGAGAGTTAAAGAAAATCCTTTCCACATTTTTTTGTTATAACAGAGGAAAATAACTGCTTTTAGGAACTATATTTGCTTCTAAAAACCTTTTTTTTCACACTTCTTTGTGTGTATGTGTGTGACTGCGTGTGAGTGTGTATTGTTAAGTGACAAACAAACTGGTTAAAAAAAAATCTAACGTCCATTAAAGACCTCTCAGCAAAATCAGATAAAACAGGCAGGGAACCAGTTTTTTAAACATAGCATCTGTAAACAAGCAGATAAAGCAACTGAAAATGTGTTCATTTGTGTAACGATGGATCTAAAATAACAGTTGAGTTATTGACAAGTTAAATTACAAGGATGAATTACAATTAATATTCCGGGCGTATTTAATGGAGATAGTGCATCATTAGTCATTCCATTAATCAACACTTTAAACCACCTTGACTAAAAATTATCACATAACTGCCACATCATTTGCACAATATTACCAACAACAATGGCCATGTTTGTGGCTGGATATGCAACACGCCCACTCAAAAGGATCCTAAAATTATCATTATCTGCCTCTAGGTAAAGGATATGATAAAAAAAACACTTGCTGTGGCCCTCACATTAAGCTGTCAGTTATTAGCAGTGTAATTATTGTAGTTTTTGCCATTTGTTGGCTTTAGGATGAACAAAACAAAAGACATGCTGTTTGCTTAATTTGACCCAACATGAGTAACCTAGACTGCAGAGGAGAAAACTGGCAGCCAAATTACTAAAATAGGTGTGAATCAAAGACAAAGTGACAGGACTGAAACCCAAATTTATTCAAAGTAGCTCAACTTAAGCTTTGGTTGCCATGACATCAGCTAGATTTGGTCTGCAGAGCTTTTATGACAAAAAAACAGCCAGTTTTCTCAACAATAATGAACAACCTTTTCTATGTCATTATATTCTCTGCATTCCAATTAGTTGTCATTCTGTCTCGATTTCTTTCTTTTTTTTTTTTTTTTGCCCGGATTATTTGTGTCACTTCAGTTCTGCTCTGCTCTGCTGTGCATTGCAGGAATTTCGTGTCAGCTACTGCATGTAGTTTCCCCAGACAGCACACTGTCATTAAGGGCATCAGTATCCTCCTCAAGGACAGTCTGACGGGGACAGACTCCGGCTGTCACCAGAGATCGAACCTTTGACCAACACTGCTGTTTATGTGTCCATGAAGGAATCCTATATACACTATTTTCCCTTATACTCCAAGCTTCCATCTTAGACGATACACCTCCTCCTTCTATACTGACCGTGCTTCCTGTTTCTTTAAATAGAGAAGAACACCTCGCTTACACACACACATGCACAAATGCACACACACACACACACACACCATCAGTCAGGGAGCACCAGCTGGATATGAGACTGTCTGTCTTTGTTAATTTCTCATCTGCCTTTCTCATAAAAGAGAGAGAGCTTGTGTGTGTGTGTGTGTGTGTGTGTGTGTGTGTTTGCGGTCACACCCTCAGGGGAACACATGCTATCTTGACGTGCCCAACATATTTGTGTAATTTTTGGCGTGTGTGTGTGTGTGTGTGTTTGTGTTTGTGAGAGAGCGCTTGCCTACTCAACATGTTCACGTCATGTCTACTTCTAATCATCTTTGAAATAATGAAGAGGCTGTGGAAGACAGACAGATTGTGGGTACGAGTGTGTGTCCATGTGTGTCTTTCTATTTGTGAGAGTAAACGTATGTGTGTGTGTGTGTGTGTTTCTAAGACAGAGACATGCACAAAGTCTGTTCAGATGCTTCATATCTCCAAAAGTCACCTTCCGAGTGACTGAGATACATTTCCCGTACATATTTTTCCAATTCACTGGGCTTTTTATCAGACTTTTGCTTCATTTTTGAAGTGTTTTACAGTAGTTTTTACATGTAAACGAATTTAGTGAGATTTTGGATGAAATACACAAAATAAGATCAGTGATGGATGTTTTCATTCAGTGTTTTTGGGAAGCTGATTTTTTTGGCTGAATTTGTCTTTTTTTTCCAAATTTTATTTTTTATTTTATTTCTGTTTGAAGAGAGACTGAATGCCACTGCGAGGTGACAGACTCTCAATCCACAAAAGCAGCATTTAAAAAAAGTGTAAAACCAGATTTTTTTCATATCTAACTCTGTAAAAAGAAGGGTTTCCGCTGACTATACCAGAGTCGGTGATTGTTAGAACAGTGAAAAGAACTTCCGAACGTGTTTAGTGAGTTTTATTGTGTTTCTGTCATATTTGAGCGAAGTGTGTTTTATGATTAGTTAACAAGGCAATTAAGCTTAGAGGGGTGCATTTGAGAGACATTAGAAAGAAAAATACATCTTAAAATTCCATCTTTTCTTCACAGTTGCTGCCATCTTTGCCAAAGGCTCCTGCAGGAAGCCACCATGTCTTTGCATGTAATCATAATAAATTTCTATTATACTGTCTGCACTTGAGATGCCAGTCTGTAAATTTAAAAAGTTTGCACTAAACCTTCAAGGAAGAGAGCAATTGTATATAAAAAGCTGTTATGGATCCACAGGGCTCTGGAACAGCTGGAACAGCTAACTGAAGCGCTGTCTCTCTTTATTCCAATTTGTATGGCAAAATTATCACTTCTTTCGATTTAACAGCCTGTTAAATACGTGCAAGCTGACGCTTCTGAAATCATTGCAGGCAAACACAAATCTGAAATACATGAGTAGATTTGGCTCTCGAACAAATTTAAAAATACACCACTTGGTTGGCAACCTGTGTGCAGGAATTAAATGTGTGCCCTGCCTGTTGGCTGGGGGGAAAACACACACACACGAGAGATTAACAGAGTTGAAGCCCATGAGTGCCCACCTATTACAATCAACACAAATTTACTAAGAATAGGAGCTGCAGGAAAGAGAGGTAAGAGGAGAAAAAGGACAGGTGAGACTGATGGATGATAAAAAAAAGAGGGACAGACAGGAAAGAAGAGAGGGAACGGAGGGATGGCAGATGTGGGATGTGAAAAAGGTGGTGATTACATATTCACCATGGGCAAATGTTGGTTGGAGGAAGCAAGGGAAATGAAGAATGGGTGATCAAGGGTGGAGAAAGATGGGGAAAAAACACAGAGAGCAGCCAGATATTAAAAATTAAAAAAAAACCTACAAACACCACAAAATGCATACTCAATACTCACCAGGGGAGTTCCCAGTGCAAATACTGTGGTAACACCAATGTATGAGGATTTTTGAAGAGAAATGTAAGAATTGGGGTACAGGGAGCGCAAATTTAATTTAAAAAAAGGTGAAGAGTGAACATGGACTTATGCTTGCTTTCAAGGTTGGGGGCAACTGTTATCAGAAGAATTACACTCACAGGTAATAACTGTGATTTAATGACTGATAAAAACTTTAGGGGGCGATTTTTGCAACATGAATTATCATTGAAAATGGTTCTAGAAAGTTCAACATGTTTTAAATACACTGAATGTGTACACTAAACTAAATTTGGATATGTTCATATTGTGTTTATGCAAATTGTTTGTTAAATCTTTGCTTCTGTCTCTGCTCATGCCATTTCAGATGAGTATTACATTACAACTGCCTGGTGAAGTTTAAGAAAAGACTGAAATATCAAATATAAAAACCCAAGCTTGAAGTTTAACCTGAAATATGTTTTTTTAGTATCAAAGACAAATCCACACCATTACAGGTCTTTGTTCTATTTGATATCACACTATTTTTGAGTACTGGTATTAAATGTCGACAGTGAAGCGAAAGAGGAGAGTAGATGAGAAAAAAACGAGTAATTACAAATTCACTATATGGAGGCTGGAAATTCAGGAGAGGATTAGGTGAATGAAAGTCAAGAGGGATGATGAAGAGAGAAAGGAGTTAAGGATGTAACAGTGAAAAATGAATATAATAAGTATGTATATGCATAAAAAACACTCAGACATAAGAGTGGTGAGTGAGGCGGCGATAAAAGAATGGAAAAGGATGAAAGAACAGAGTGGTGAGAGGCTGTTCATATGAATTTAGTGGAAATTTTATATGTTAACCGACTTCCCCCAACACACACACACACCTGTGTTCCTCTTGCTCCATCCCTCTCTTCCCCTGTCTCGCCTCCACCCAACTCCCATTTTCTCTCTCTTCCTCAGTCAGTTAAAAGTATTTATATGATCAAGAGGCTGACTCTGCGACAGACATGTCTCCCTCCCTGACAAAGCAGCCATAAGCCACAGGATTAAATGTGTGTTAGAGAGTCTGTGTTGTGCTAATGGTATGTGTGAGAGTACTTGTCTGCCTCAGTGTGTACACAGGGTACTAATAGTCCAGAAGCATGTCTGAGTGAGTGTCTATTCACCAGAGAAAGACAGAGAAATCTGAGCGCCTGTGTTCGTCAAAGCAGGTACATTTTTTTGCCTCTAAGCTCACCAATAAGCCTTGATATTAATTGTATTTAGAATATCAATCAATAAATGGCAACGGAGAACAATTACAAAAATACTCCAGTAAGAATACCAGTAAGTAATACAGGTTAATGGTCAGCAGTGGCATACTAATGGACTACATCAGTCGATGATTAACAATCAGCATCAGAGTTGTAGACTCGGTTCATCCATCTCTGACGTCAAATGGTGGGGTTTAAAAAACCTGGTTGGAGGATCGTTCCAATGCACCTGACAGCAGGTTCAATTTAACACTGATGACCAGCATTAAATTAGGAGGTGCTACCAGAGGGATGACTGATAAATTTCAATTTACCCATGTTGCAAAGAACAAAGCACTACGTTTCCATGGCTCGTCAATATAAATTAAATTAGCTATTTTTAGCCTTCTGGGTTAATTGCTGGGCCACATGCTGGAGACTATCCTTCAGCAGAACCAGTTACAATCCCTCACCCCACTGATGACCACAGAGAGATTACACGGCTGTCTTATTGATAATTAGTGCTTGATGATTGATCAGTGTTAGTCGTCTGATTGAGTGCTGATGAAATCCATAATGTCAGTAAAACTGTGTGATAAGGTTAAGAGACGGTGTTGAAAAGAGGCTCAAGCAGAGATTTGTTGCAAAGGCGCAGGTTGCCAGGTTGGACGCGGCTCTCGTTTTCAATCTGACAGGCTGAATGTAGCCCAGAATACATTTTTCAGGTCCATGAGATGGTAAAAAAAAAAATGTGCATGGGTTTTTTTTTTTTTCTTCTTGTGTGCTTTTGCACGTGTGCGATTTAGTATGTTTGCTGAGTAAATTAAGCCTCTGGAGCCACGGGACAAATCTGACAGACGAAAAGGGAAGAGAGGAAGAGGAGAGAGAGAGAGAGATGAGAGCACAGGAGAAGTGCTGAGCAGAGGAGAGGAAACACAGAGGGGCAGGGGACAGGAGAGGGGAAGAGAGGAGAGAGAGGAGGGAGTTAAGCTGAACGGAGGGAGCAGGGTGGGGGGGGCAGATGAAACAGAGAAGACAGGGATCAGGGGGAGAGAGGAAGAGGAGCAGAGGACAAGTACAGCAATTTTTCAGCAGCTGACTTGGAGGGAAACTTCAACGGAGGTGAATTTCATTGAGTTCAACATTATGCTTCTTTGAAATAACACGCTCACACGGCCTTTTAAAACATACACACACACACGAAAGACCAACACTTTTATAATAACCTGTCAAAGACACGGACGAGGTTCGATGGGAGCACTCAGCCCTCTCCAAGGTTGTCCTCTTATCCTCATTTTATTTCATAAAGCCCCTTTTTCAACACACAATCCTCAATTAAAACCAAGCATCATAACAACAGCTGATAAAAAAAATGACACAGTGTCTTTGTGTAAAATGTGTTAAGCAAGTAAATAAACCGACATTTTTGTGTACTGGCTTCAGCAGCATGTGAATTCATTAGTGCATGTTTCATTATCCTACATTTCTGATTGTTAGAACAGAATTGGAGGCCCATACAATGATTGGTTACCTGCCAATGGCTGGTTGGGTAGACTAATTTGCTGGCAAAAGCCAAAATGTAACGGCATTTGGCTGGTTGCTGGTTTTAATTTTCCTGCTTCTTTTTAAAGCCTTGGTCCCCCCAAAATGCCAGCATGCATCAAGGGGACATTTAATTACACATTAATTTACCTTTCTGCTCAGCCTTTACATTTTTTAAATAAAGATTTTATTTGCTTGCTTGGCTTGCCAACTTTTCTATCTGCCTTTGACATTTTATTAATCTTAGTTTGCATTCAACTGAAAATATTTTTCAGCCGGCCTCGATAAGAACACTTTCATACCTCGGGGAGTTTTAAAAAATCTCATACTATGAGGTCTCTTGCAGGCTAGAAAGCCATGAAGAGATCAGTACCATGATCTCCGCTCCAAAGGCTTTAAAATGAGATATCTGTGCCTGAGGAAATCCTACCATTTTTGTCTTTGTTCGGTCGACACCTCACAAATCACAATCTCTCATCTGTCCATCAGGGTGAACCATAGAAAAACCCTTTGAAAATGGGCCATTGAAAGCTGTGGATTCCATGGGTTTTTGTTTCAGCCTTCCATGGTGCAAAGCCAAGTGTCTAGACATCCCTGCTGTCGATTTGTTTAATCACAGTAGAAATCCATAGTATTTCTGCTCAGTCAGCCTACACACGATCTGTGTACACTTGGAATCATGCAGACTATACAATGACAGTGACAAATGGCTCTTCATAGATTCAACAGGAATTGGCTGTTTGAGGTTTAGTTTGCCCTCTTGTACAATTTTCACACCTCTGTCTCCACTTTTCTGCTCACCAAATCTTCACAAACACTGCGAGTTTTCCTGACAAAATCAGCTTGGCTCGTAGCTCTTGGTGTGTGTTTAGTTAGAAACCCAAACCTGCTTGTCTCTAAACTTCCTCTCTCCATTCGAATATAGCTCTCTTTTTCTCTCACTCAACTCCTTCTCCTAGCCTTTTTCACATCCTTCTTTCCTCTCCTACTGCCCTAGCTCCTCAAAAGTCCATTTTCTCCCCCTAAGTCTCTTCTCCTCTTCCCTTCCTATCCATTTCTGCCTCCTCTGCTCCACTCTCCTCTCTCTTGCTCTTCTCAGGATACGGTGATGAGCAGTCAGTCGCTCTCAGTACAACAGAAGCCTCACCTGATGCAGCAATGGGTGGGTTTTGCATGAGTGTGTGCCTGCGTCTGTGGATGTGTAAACTGTGTGTCTTCATACAGCATTTCTGAGCAGGATCAGAGAGAGAAACTCAAAATTAAAGCAGAGGAGGACCAGGATACCGGCTGACAAAGACAGCGAGAGAGTCTGTGCAATACTCTGAATATTTTAACATTCTATTTCACTCAAGAAGGGGAGAGGGGGGAAACAGAGAGAGAGAGAGAGAGAGAGAGAGAGAGAGAGAGGAGAGAGAAAGGTAGGGGAGGGGGGAGATAAGGTAAGAAAGTGTGTGTGAAAAAGAAGAGGGGAGACACCACCATTATAAAGCATCCTCTGACTGATGTACAGCAGAAAATGAATAGTTGCTTTGTTGAAATTTGGGAGTAAATTGCTGTGTAAGGCTTGGGCCTCATCACTATAAACAACTCACGTTCATATGCATACACACACGCACCCACACACACACACACTGACACAAACACACTCCCGCACACACTTTGGTATAAGCAGCTCACGTTCGCTGCCACAGCCCAAGAGCTACCGCAAGAATATTTATTGGCTACCAGCTCAATGGCTGTATTGAAGAGAAGGACGGAGAGAGAAAGAGCAAGAGAGAGAGAGAGCGAGAGTGGGGGAGAAAGAGAGAGAGGGAGGGAGAGGGAGGGAGAGCAAACTGAAGCAAGCAGAAAATGAGAAAAGAGGGAAAGAGGCTGTTGCCGGTTTCATCCCTCTCTCCTTCTTTCCCTTCATCCTGCCTGTAAGCCAATTTCTATTTCACCTCCGCAACACACCATACATTCAGGCACGCACGCACCTCGCGTGTCCACGCGCACGGCTCCTCTCTCACTCACACACATGCACAGACACCCCAGAGACACCCTCACACACGCAGACACCCTCACACACACCCACTCTGCTCACCCCCCAAAAGCACAGGTACACACACTCACTTACACACGCGCAGAGGCATCATCTCTCTTATGACTGCAGTGAAAATAAAAAAACACACACACAAACAAAAACTCTGCGCCCAGTTTTATCCAAACCCTGTTTTTTGAGCGCGTGAGTAAGTGAGGGCGTTTATGTCACTGCGTGTGAGTGCACTTGTGTATGTGTATGTGCGCGTGTCGCATCCCCTTACCTTGCGCGCGCGAGGAGAGCGAGCAGAGAACGAGACTCCACAGAAAACAGCGCAACGCCGTCATTCCTCCGTCCGTCATCCTCTCGTTCATCGCTCTCATCCTCCTCTTCGTCGTCCCCCTCTTCATCCTCCTCTGTGCCGACGAGGGGTGCGCGAGACAGCGTTCCGTGCCGCTATTAGTAATATTATTAGCATCAATACATCTTCCGCGAGCCGAGCGCGAGCCCTCTAAGCTCTCACCGGGCCGCATGCTGCTTCACATCCAGAAAACGGAGGGAGAGAGAGGGGGGAGAGGGAGGGAGGGAGAGAGATAGAGAGAGAGAGAGAGAAAGAGAGGGACAGAGAGAGAGAGAGAGAGAGAGACAAAATGAGGGGAGACGCTTGTGTTTTCTTTGCCTCCCCCTTCTAACATAGACTAGATAAATCCTTCATTTCCGAAAAATGACTTTAGTCAACATCCAGAGAGGGAAAAAAGCGGAGAGGCAGAGGCGGGTGAAGGGACGGGCACACAGGTTGTCTCTGTCTTTAAATCCACTCTCCGCTGGGTTTTTTTTAGCGATGCCTGTCGTCAATTTTTCTCTATTCCGTCCAGTTCCCTTGCAAAAGAGTGATAGAGAGGCAGGGAGAGCTTCAAATCCACACTTCCTTGGGGCTGCATCCCATCTTCATTCTGAAAAATACCCCTCTCTGGCTTTTCACCCCTTCTTATGAGCCTCTCCACCCGTGTCGTTTTGTAGGCTACAGTATGTGTCTCCTCTCCTCCGCTTCTCGTGTGTCTCCTGACAAAAATCCTCTCTGCTCTGTTTCTCTTCCCCTTGGTGTCTGAAGAATGGACAGGGATATCTGTTCTGTGTTTCTTCTCTCGCCGGATAACCCTCCTCTCCTCAGTCTCTTGACTCGTGCGTCTGTAAAACCTTCCTCTTCCTTTCCTCCTCTTCTCCTCTGCTTTTTTTTTTTTTTTTTTTTTTTTTTAAAAAAAAAACCA
>JAPZDY010000008.1:8575275-8586411 GCA_029783645.1 Ctenochaetus hawaiiensis | reverse complement strand
TTGATTTTCTAGCCAATACTTGTGTGTGTTTAGCAGTGATGCAATTTAACTGTACGCGGAATGTTGCTTGCTGCTTTTAGCTGTCATATCAAGACAGTCGTCGGGAACAATGTGTACACGCACTAAAACATCAACGAAGAACAATCGTGTTATTAAAAATGTATATCTCATTACAAATAATAACATACATGTAAATGCATTATTAATGGAGGTAATACACTATTAATTTTTAAAACAGCTTCTACTGTCTATGCTAATTATATCTGTATTGGTAGGTTGTTGCTATCTAATACGGTTAAAATACAATCTAACAAAAAATTATAAGCAGCAATAACACAAAGTATAAATAAAACTGTCTTCTCATACCTCCAACTTAAAAGATTATCAATAATTTAGTTTTATGAAAGTAATATCATAGCAAACGTGGTGTAATTGGCATGTTTCCTTTTTCTGGAATCTAATACACAATCACTTCTTTCACACTCTCAAAAGAACCAAGAATTAAATTGAGTATAGATTTTCATTTTGAGAGGAGAAAATTATAAAATAGCCATCAAGTCAATAACAAAAGCTAAAGTGCTGCAGTGAATTTAATATGCTGTACAAATGCTCCCCTCAAATAGCATGAAAAACAATATATATTCACATCATAACGCACAAGTGGGTTTCATCAGCTTGAGTTTCCCAGTTCAAATTTTTGATAGTTCAAGGCAAGTGGAGTAATACATGTAAAAATCTCTCCCAAAACATAAACAACAAAGTTGTTTTTTTGTTGTTCTTGTTGTAATATAAACAAAAATATCACGATCTTGAGAAAGAAGAGACAAAAGATGGTTCATATTGAGGTCAATGCCTGCAAAGTAAACTGTAGAATTTAAGGTGTGGGTTTGATTCTGAGAAACGCCAAACTGATTTTATCTACTAAATTAACTGTTTGGGTATCTATTTTTCACATACATCCGTTTTTCCTTTCACCTCAGAGGAAGCCCGCTCTTCTGATTCTTGCTGCATGGCATGTGGGTTGTTTTCTTCAAGGTTATGAATGGGCTGTGTTCTGACTCCAGATGATGGTGAGTCCTTGATTGTGAGGCTATTTGAGTTAAGAGAGCTGTGAACTGGTGGTTTTTTTTGAATAGTGCAACTAAGCTGTTTGTAGAAAGTATAAGTTTTAATTACTTTGGCTTAAAACTGCAATAAATCACTGAAAATGAAATAGTAGTTTGAATACTCTTTAGAGAGCAAGGTCATTTTAGGTTAATGCCTTACTGACAAAAACTGGACACGGCTGAAAATAAGAACCAACAGACATCCAAAGCAACTTCAATTTCAGGATTGAATTGGACTTTTGAATGTGTGTTTGTTAATTTTATTGTTATTTCATTGTTTAAATTTCCCACTTAACTTTTACAGTATCTTTTAATGTGGTAGTCTTCATAGTAATTCAAATATATGAGGAGATATTAATTGATTCCTAAGTTCCTTCAACCAACCTTTATGTCCACAGACGTAATTGAGTGCATGCACACATTTTCATTGATGTGGAGAGAACGATTAAAACAGTGAGTTCATACATAGTTAACGAGAAAGCAAACAAAAACAACAACAAAAAGTTGAAAACACACACAATCAAGACAGAAGCAGTTTACAATCATGGTTTTAAACTGGCTAATCGGTGCAACTGTGTTCAGTGTTAATGTGTGTTGCAGTGTTTCAAGAGTACGCAGCACAAAAACTAACAGCAGTTTCCACAAATTCAATACTTGCACATGGGATTCCAAGCATTAGCCAGTACCAATCTTGAGACAGACACATACATAACTAACCAACCTGCAGAAAGGACTTCTTATTTCAGTAGTCAACAAAAAAATCCATGTACTTCTCCCACAAAAACAAATAAACTTTTTCAGAAAAACACAATATTTCAAAAAGAAAGGAAAAAAACCCATTCAGTGTCACTCTCGATAGAAATATGAGTCTCGTCACTAAACATCCCCGAGAGAAATATGCAAACCTCATTTGGGAAATCAGTCGTGTTATTGGTCTATTTCATTCTCACATCACAATCAAAGTATTAAATTAACGACAGTGCCTCTGATTTCCTGATGATTCATTCTCAGTCAGAGTGCAGGCACAGTGTAATCTACAGCTTTTGTGTGTGCATGAGTGCGTGTGTGTGTGTGTGTGTTGTGTGTGTGTGTTCTGAGGGGTTACAGGGGCAATGTATGTGTGTTTGTCAGAAATCAGTTGAAGGAATTTCATATAAGGCGTTGCAAAATCCTCACAGGTGTAGCTATATAAATGCGCCAGTGTGAGGGTTGATGAGAATATGTGTGGGTGAGTGTGCTTGTGTGCCTCAATATGTGTGTGTGTGTGTGAATGTGTGTGTGTGAAATCTGCTCCCACACGTTCCCTTAAAGCACTCTTCTGCCATCTACAGGCACATTCTTTCTCCCTTCTCCCTCCCTCATTCTCCCCATCACAAACCCGGCATTAATCATTCTGGTATCATCTAAATATTCATTGCACGACTTAGGAGTGTGCTTTGCTGTACAGTCTGTCTGTATGCTCGTACCTGACTGCATGTGTGCCTGAAATCCTCTGTGTGCAGATTTGTGGGCCGTACATGGGCTCTATGTCTGCGTGTTGCTTTCAGGAATCAATAAGCCATGTGTGAGGTTGGTGTCCTGAGATAGAGACAGGAAGAGCAAGAACAAGCGAGGAGAGTGGAGGGGAGAAGGGAGGGGGGGCTTAAGAGGAGAGTGTGAAGGGAGGGGTGTGAGGTAGGAGCTATGGAAGGGTGTGAAGAGGAAAAGGCAGCAGGAGGAAGAAGAAGAAGAATATAGGATAAGAAAAAGCGAAGGAGACCCTAGAGAGAAGGAAAGGAGCAAAGGGAAGATAGATGGCAATAAAACAAGAGGAGAGTGGCAAAATGTGTTAGAGAGGGAGAAAGAGAAGGAAAGGAGGGAGAAAGTAGTAGAAAAAGGAAAAAAAAGGAAGGAGGAGATTGAAGGGAAAAATGTAAGGTACAAGATGTAAAGCATTCAGGCTATAGAGCTATAATGTGAACAGGGGTTGAAGAAAAGAGGACAGAGGGGGAAGATGGGACAAGTGTCTGTGGCGAAAAAAAAAATCAAATGGAAATGTATGTGTGACGGGGAGAAAGAGAGAGGAGGAGGGGAGAAAATGAAAAGAAATGAGGGGTCGAACTGGAGAGACTTGCATGAGTAATCCACCTTTTTTGAATGGTCCTATGCAGTTGCCCCCCAAAAAAGTAGACATGCTGAACAGGCAGCTGTAATGTATTCCAGCATGTCCCAGAAACCCGGGAAACTAAGGTTCACATAACAATTTACTTCTTCTGCTGTATATAAAGTGTTATCCAGAGCAGCTTATATATTTAAAGCAGGTAGAAGCATCAGTGTCTTTGTTCAAAGTAATGTTGCCGACAGAACCGAACCTGTCATCTTGCCCTTGTTTATCCCTGTTTTGGATCCCTACAGAGTGGCACCACTAGTTCAGACAAGGTTACATACATATGTGATTTTTTTTTTTTCTAAAATCCTATTTATTTGTCTCCATTACTGTGCAATCGTTCTGAACGCAGCAATCAGTTTATAATATGAGAAGACGCCCCCCCGTCTCTTTGTATCTTCAAGCCAACAGCTGATGGGCGCTTAAATAAATCGACAATTTCTTCTGCATATACAATCCTTATTGTAGTAATTGTGGATGGCACGGCAAAACACACCAAATGTTTTAACAGCCCATTTACACAGATTATGTTTTTATTGTGTTTGTCATGCCTCTCCAGAGACACGGTGCAGCAGGCAAAACTTAAAGGGAATTCATTAGTAACCTACAAGAAAGAGCTGCTGTCCCTCTGTTTTCATGCAAAGATGACTACTGTATTTTCACTCAGACAAACAGCACCTTCTTTGTGAAAAAGATAACAGAGACACTGGCAGCTTGAGTTAAGAGATACTTCAGAACCAATGCTAGTCATTGTCAGATTAAGTTTCTTTCAAATATTTCTTTCAGCCTGATTCTGTGGCTGCTGATTTGCTATTTGAAACTAATATAAATTGTCGGATATGTATAGCCTTTCATTAGTTTGTGCTCAAAATAAGCCGAGCTGCAAGTGAAGGTGTCTTATTCTTGAAACAAACTACTATAATGTTCAAAGAGAAAAAGACTATAAAGTGGAAAGTGGGTTGTGAGGCATCAAGCAAGTTCCAGATTGCACCTGACTGAATATTCATGTGCTCACTTTCGACATGTTGGAGAAGGTACAGAGGCCTAGAAACTCGTAAAAAACACATAATGCCCTTTTTAACATGTGTTTGGTTTGTCTTTTTTGGGCTACTGTAGAAACATGGAGGTTCAACATGACAGACTCCATGACAGATGACCAGCTCCCTCTGTAGATATAAAAGGCTCATTCTAAAGTTATTAAAACAAAACAACTCATATTTTCAGGACATTATATATTAATAAAAACAATCATATGTATATTACATGCCATGTCTGCCTTATCCTTAAAATAGATCACCCTACATCCTATATATTGGAACTTTATGACCACAAAATGATATGTATTTTAGAGAAATTCTATTGTTATATAAAATGCCTCACAAAAAAAAATTCACGTCTAGATTCAGGCCTGACCCATATTTCTTTGTTCTTCTTCTCTTTTTATCTACCCGCACATCAGTAAGCAGTATTTAAAACAGTTGGCTAAAAGAAAAGACACTCGGGTAGTTGCTTAACACAAATTACACGTATTGCTAAAAGCCTAAATGCCTGAGTGCCATTGTCCACAGCATCCATCATTCCTTCAGAGTATCAAGCACATTTGATACAAAGGGGACTCCCAACAGATGGAATAGCTATGCTTGAGAACAGCAGGGCAGCAACATCCTCACAGCAGGACGGCAACAAGACCCTGTCAGATGTGTATTCTGACTATTTGACTTGAGCCCTTCTGGGACTGACATATAGCGGTCACGTCTGCAACCGAGCGGCGGCTTAACTGCAACTGTGGAATATAAGAATCCCATTTTCTGTGGGAAGTTTTGTGAAGAGCAGCATCCAAGCAAAACAAAAAAGGACGGATTTATTTTTCATCAGTGGAGCGTAGTCCCTCGACGGGACATCCACTAATGAGGTAATTGACTAACGAGATATCCAATCAGGAGCCACAGTGCCGGAGGGCGGGAAGGCGGCTGCCGTCGACACAATCGAGTGATTTCCATTTTGCAAACTCACAAAAACAAATGGGCATTTATGACCACGCATTCTACAGCGGAGAGAATATTTGTTCATCACCAGCTGCCTTTGTACGGGCAATGTTGCTCGTAGTGTTTTTCATGGAGAGAGACAGATTATATAAAAGTGTGTGAATGTGTGTGTGTCTGTCTGTGGGAAAGAAGGGAATAAACAAGCGGTAGCATCATTGACTTTACAACAAGGTGCCAGTGGCTATTGCAAGCAGACACACACACACAAACATGCTCACACAGAGACACACACACACACACACACACACACACACACACACACCAGGTTTTGGCTCTGATTAGTTTCACACATGGCAGACAACATCAGGAGTGTTACCCTCGGTTATTGTGAGGATAGACACAGATGTCATCTGATTGAAAGGACGTCGAGGGGAGGAATGGTATTACTGCCAGCGCCCTGCAGAAACCTTGTATGTGCAACAGTCAGCCCCTGGTGATACAAGGTTTCTCTGACACCCTGTTTTTGTATATTGTGTTCATGTTGAGTTGAAGGCTACCTTAATACTTTATGTGCTGACCGCTGCACTGATGAAAATATGGTCCCATTTGTCTCCATTCCTGAAAAAGTTGGCGTATGCGACTCCACCACTGTCAGCTCTCAATAACAGAGTGCGACTGATGTTTCCTGCTGTACACTGTTGGTAATGTTTTTCGACATTTATGATTAATAATTGAACACCTGACGTGACAGATACTGTAATTTATTTAATCAAAAAATACAGTCGATGGCAAAACTGGAAATATTAAAGCTTCAGTGGGAATTTCTTTTGTACTTGAAGGAATGTTATGATGCTCAGATACTTTTATTTACTTTATTTACTGCTGCTAATGTTGTATTGAAGTGACAGTTATCTTTCTTAAGCGTTTTGTTTAATAAGAGATGACGGTATTGTCATCAATGAGATGGGAAATAGGAGTTTTGGAGTATTAAACAGTTCAGACAAGTCTGAGAGAAATCCTGGTTGTATTATTGCACACTGGAGCGAGATATTGATGTGGCGTCTGGTTTTTAAGGGGTGAAGCGGACATGGCCCCCAGCAACCCGTTCCCATTACTTTTAGATAGTGGTGATTTGGATGCAATCTACTGCACTCCATTGCACCATATATGTGTGTGTGTGTGGTCATAGGTGTTTTGTGTGTAATCTCTAATAAAGCAGTGATGGACTGTGGTGTGCAGCCATTTTGAGTGAGATGGACTGAATCTAAGTATTAAACTGCCTGCTCTGAAACTCTCTCTCTCTCATTCTGACTCTACCTCTCTTGCTCTACTCTTTTTTTCAATCGCACACACTGTCTGCAGGAAAGGAGGAATCTTCTAAAACGGTTATTTATCTACATCTCATTCCCTCTTTTCACCACCTCTTTCCTCTCTATACTATCAGAGCAGGACACAAACACACCCTCAATCATACACACTTGCAAACACAAATACGCACACACACAGGCATTTTTGGGTTGTAAATCCACCACTAACGGAGAAGCTGTCAGCAGCTACACCTGATAAATAAGGAGCTTTTGTGAGTGTGTGCATGTGCGAGTATGTAGACTTTGTCTGTGTACGCGTGTTTAGGGTGAAGGAGGTCGAATTTATGGCTTTCAGTTTAATGAAGTGAACAATGAGGTCACACTTAGAAAATCATCAAAGGAGAGCGAGAGGGGGATGAACACAGAAGAGCACGAGCATGTCGATAATACCAAGTGGAAAAGGAAAAAAAAAGGGGGAGACCATTTGTTGTGCAAGTAATTTGGTCATGTTAGAATTAAAGAGATAACTAAATTTAAGTGTTTAATAGTTTGAAATCACTTAATCTTTTAACTAATCTGATAAAAACCTAATCTTGAAACATCTTGATGTTGAAATGTGGACTGCATACAATTTAAATCTGCGTTCATTGATTGTTGTTTGCCACAAAAAGCTTGCCTACAAAACAGCATTAGCATTCATTGGGAGCCATTTTTCTGGCAACCTTATAAATGCAAGTCCTGTATTCACTCTCCTTTTAGCTATTATTAGTCTATACCAACTCCCAAAAAATGTCTTTATAGCTCCTGAATGCTCCATTATAAGCTATTTGCTGACTTCATCACTCTGCCATTTGTGGCTGGGCAGGTACCATACAGCAGCTTTATCAGGTGCTTTTTCATTAAAAACAGCTACCTGCTGCAGCTGAAGACGATGCTGGTGAGAGCAGAGAGAGAAACCAAGTTAGAGAAAGACAATATATACCTCTGTCTGAATGTAACTGCAAGACTAGGTTATAGTTTTAAAGCTCATGTGCAACATCTTTCACATACAAGTAGTCATGTTATCAATACTGTTGATATGAAATCTTAATTGCTGCAACTTTGTATAAATATTAATATCTGCAGTGCAAGGTTAAGGTTGCAATTTGAAAATCTCTATCAACTTACTCTGTAAAGCAACCAATAACCCTTACCCTAAGGTATGTGGCTAAATTTATTTTTTCTGGATCTCAAATAACACAGAAAGTTAAACAATTACTTCATGGATATTGGCTGGCTAGCTTTCCAAATTACTTCATCAGTTCACGTGATCCATAATTCTAACTTAATTGTATTTACACACACATAGGGTTAACAATATTTGAATTAACAGTCAGATATAAAGCTAAGGTGGAGGCCGCTACACAAAAAATGCTTTCTACAAGCTAACAGTAGTTAAAGACAGAGGTGACCAATTAGCTAACCTTAACCTTAGCTAAACTGGAGTTGTGCTAGCTGGCTGTGGCTTAGCTACGTGGGTTGGGTTTGGCCTTTGTTGCATTGTGATGCTAGCTACTGGAGTGATTTGCAAACAGCTAGCTAGTTGTTGTTACACTTGCATTACTGTTTTGTCCAGTGTCCACAGATGCTTGCTTTTGCCTATAAAGTGTGAGTCAAAAAAAATGATTCTGACCACAGTTTATTTTGAGACCAACAGTGTTATTGACAAGAACATTTTTTTTGTAGGACCTTTCACAGTCACTGTTTGAGCTCTCTCAACTGCTTTTCTTCCTGGTAAGAGAAACTGTTTTCATACATTACTCACTTATGACCATAATCCTTGACTCAACCCCTGCCAAGCACAGACCAAGTTGACATGAAAGTATTACTCTGCAGCTCGATAGTACCTGTACCCTGAAAAAGACTCATCATACATCATCAGTCACATTATTAGAGTCATTATATACATTAAGGCCGATCAGCTGTACATTTCCTCCCTTTGGTGTCCTTGAATAAGTCATTCAGCAGCTCTGTAAATTGCACCTATTGTACAGTACGGACCACATCAACGTCCATTCTGTCTTAATAAGAACTTGAGCTCCAATCACAGACCTCAACAACACTGACTTCAGATCCACAAGCACAGGGCTAGAAAGTAACCTAGCAACAGCTATAGTGCAGGGTTAGAGGACCAGGAAACACTTTATCCACAGTGCTGATGGTGTCACAAGGGGATCGCTAAATGGGTGCAATATGTCTTTTCCTGAGCAATGCAGTTTAGATTTTTTGTAACACCTAATAATGAGTTTTTTCAAAGAAGTGCTGTATTTATCATAAATAACTTTTTCATAAATTGAATGTTAAACGAGTTGCTGTCCAACCCTGCAGATCATTTGGGGTTTACTGTCCTACACTGTTTTTTATGTCAGTCATGAATGCAATAAATTATGTTTTCTCTTGTTAACTTGTGCTTAGACAACTTGTGTGGTCCTTAAATTCGTATTAAGCTGTATTTCTCTTAATTATTTTTGCATAAAGACACTTGGGATTATTCTCTCCCTGCTATGTTGAAGATGTTGACTACATGCTCCTTATAAGAGAACCATATTTTGATGCAAAGAGGATGGAAAATTGAACTTTCCTGAGTAATCTTGGTAATCCTCTTTACAAATGACTCAATGGCTGATAGCAATACATATCAACAATGATAAAGAAGACAATGCATCCTGAGGGCAAGACACTTATATGCACATTTTATATGTTGTAAGCTCATCTCACTGTACAGGGATTATTGTAGCAGTATGAAGAGACTTACAGCTGCTTACAATGATGCCATGAGGACGCTACAGTGTGCAGAGATCTTACATTGCAACTCTTACTATTGTCAGCTTTGATGTACCCATATGTTAAGCAGTGATAAGGAACTGAAGTATTGGTGTATCCTATCAAAAGCTGCTCATGTTGAGATGTGGTGAGTCTATTGTCTTTGTACCTCTAGAACGACTGACAAGGCCTAGATGTTTTCTTTGTTATGTGCTTGTAGGTCAAACCAGTGTTTTAAATGTTATTTTTTAACTTTTATCTCTTTTGTTGTATTTTTATATGGACCTGTGATTGAATTGATGTATTACACAGCAAAAAAAATGCATGGCAGAGATCAAATAATGCATCTTTTCTTTTAATAAACTCCATATAAAGATGCATTATTTTTCACTGAGGCTACAGCAAATGCCCATTGCTGCCTCTAAAACTGTTTTTTTCATGATTTTATACTTTATTGTAAAACAATAAGAATCATTTTTCTGGATCTGCATTTGATACCTAACTTATCTAGTCTTTGACAAACTGTACCTTCCTTTATTGAATTGAAAAAGACAGTTGAACTGGTCTTCAGGAGAAATCTAGGTTACCGGCTCACTCTCTGGGCTGCGTTGACAATGAATCTCTTGAGACCAAATTAGCGTATATTACAGGTGAGACATATAACCAATGACCCACTCGCCATCTGGAGCACCGTGTGGGCTGTTTGACAATTAGGGCCGATGCAATGCTAAATATAAATATTTTTAAATGACCAGGTGCTGTATGGCTGACTGGCTCAGGTGAGTTTGATGCCTGTGGTTGGTTATTGCTTCTGTCAGCCCCACTCTTCCAGCTGATAACTATTGGTCCACTAGGTCCTGTCCATTTCCCATCTCTATTCAGTGGTGACATTTAGATTAATAATTCAGGGAAGCAGGATTGACAAACAAAAAAGGAAAAACCAAGGTCGCTCTAAAAAAAGTGAAGAGAGAAGACATTAATGTTCCTTGAGGCTGATGCAACCAAATGTTTTAAATCAAAAAAGTATTCATTTGGCACCATTACCAGTCAATCATCTTAGTCTAATGAGCCTGGAGGCACTGGCAGCAGATGGGAGAAAGAGCAGGAAGAGCAGCCCATTGAGCCAAGAGACACTGCTTCACTGTTCCTATAGATCTGGTGCCTATTGGAGGCCTTTTACTGAAGTATGTTTAACTTTTCATAGAGTCATCAATGTCATTTTTTGTGAACCAACCAGTTACAGGCTGGATGAGGGTAGGAAATGAAATCAAGGTTGACATGCTGCAGTAAACTGTCAAAATGTCTAACTCATTGTCATGCCTGGAGGGTTATGATTATTGACAGGTTATATTTAGCTTTAACAAATTAGAGAGTAACCAGGATTGCAGACCATTTTTCTTGCCACACGGATTTAATAAACAACCAATTCCTACAAATATTATTCACTTTGGGTAAATTTTCTTAAACTGCTGGACTGTTTTACAGGAAGTAATATAATACTAGTGGTAGGCTATTTAGGAGACTTATTGAAATTATAATGAATACCATTATATAACTAAAATAACATTATCTAACTTACATTGAACTATTACTAGTCACTTCATGCTATAATTATGTACATATGTATTTTTAACCTTAACCTTGTTGTATTTTACATATATTTTTGACTGAAGATAAGATAATATATTCCTTTATTAGTCCCACAATGGGGATATTTGCATTGTTGCAGCAGCAAGTGGACAGTAAAAGACAGAATGTAAAAAGCAGCAATAAGAATAAAGAACAATAAA